>CALYLX010000112.1:1800000-2014822 GCA_944990035.1 Clitopilus passeckerianus | reverse complement strand
CCAGAGCTGGGCCACATTTGTTCCAGATTCCGGCCTGCGCCAGAGCTTAGACGATATTCTGCAGTACGCCAATGTTGTTCATATCTACAACGCTATTAAACGCTGGTATCCGACTGGGGACATGCCCATTCGTTGGATTCATATTACGGAGGAAGATCGATACCACCAAGAGATCCTAGATTTACCCCACGAACCCACCTCCATAATTGCACATACCCTCTGCACATCAGTCGAATCTGAACCCTGCACATCTCTCTGCACAGATCATCCAGATGTGCAGGAACGCTGGGATAAACACCGAACTGTCCATACCCGACTTCATCCAGAAATGCAGATCGTTCTCGACCTCAGCTACTTTACCATACATTTCAACATTTGGGAGATACCCACAACGGGCAGTTGGCCTAAGTGGGGAAAGTTGTGTGTGCTGCGTACATTGGATCAATGTATTCAACCTGATGTCATGCATGCGTTGGACCCTGAGCAATTCTGACGCCCCGCGCCTTTAGATGAAACGTGGAGGGGTGCAGGCAAGAAGCTGTTGGATGAGGTTATGGGACCCAGGGGCACATTCACGCCTGATCGGCAAGTCTTTGACTTTGTTCGTTCGTTGATGCTGCAGAAATTCGATAGATTACCAGACTGGTGAAAGGACGGCGAAAGACATTCACGATCGATACTATACTAGATGAGGTCAAGCGGGCTGGCCCTCATAGGTAGAGATCTACAGCAGAGATCTAGAGTACCTAACAAGAAATCCTCCCTGGTTGATGTTACATACAAACGGGTTGAACACCTGAATACAGTACAAACAAATGGAATAGAGAGATCTCCAAACAACGAAATTCTGTCTGCTCATCGATTCAACCCCATTTTGAGAAGAGCCCCGACAATGTCCACTTCATCCCATCGAGGATCAGGTGAATTGCCATTAGGAGCAGAGTTCTTCCTCCTTTGGATATAGGCCAGGGAATTCCTGAAATGTCTTATGATCATTTCAGGTGTCTGGACTCCCTCAATGAGGCCGGGAGGAGCACGTTGTGATGGGTGTACGTCTGGTGAGGAGACGTTGTCGATGCTTTGAGAAATCAGCTCAACCAAGCTGTTCACGAATTTCGCGGCAACCTGTTAGAGAGGTGTGTCAGTGATCCAAAGTAGAGTTCCATGGGGCTTGGTGCTTACAGCAGGTGCTCCACGGTCGAAGTAGTAAAGGTATTGATCCAAGGTATCACAATAGAGTTGGACAGTGACAATCTCCTCGATGGCGGAATTTGCAATCCGTAATGATTTCTGCAAGCACTCAAGGACGCGTTTGCTATCTTGGTAAGGATACTTTCCAACATAACATCAGTATTCAAACGGGCTCTCATGAAGCGAATATACTTACAGCTTTGACGGTGTTTTCCCCGTCCACGTCCTCCTGAGCAGGTTTCTCAGAGACCTCCTTCTTCTTAGCTTCTTCGTCCTCGCCTTCACCTTCCGCAGGCTGGGGAGCTTGCCACCATAAATGGCTAGCGAGTCCGACAGCTGTCGCTTGATGACTCTTCTTCAACAGCTTGGCGCCATGTAGCGCAGCCTTCGTGATCAGAGTGTCGTAATTGTCCACGCCGAAAACCTTTGCGCCGGCCAGCGTGCCAATGATGAGAGTGATAGCTTGGAGCTGAGCACGAGACTCAGATATGCTATCCTCATACACGCTGAATGCTTGCACGTAGAAGTCGTAGGTGAGATCTTCGAATCCACACTCATCCGCGATCTGAGCGGAGAGAAGGAAGAGCCGAAGCGCAATCGTCGGTGCCTCAATTTGAGTGGCCAAAATAGAGGTGAGCTGTCGCACGAATTTGAGAATGGTGGACACTCGGCTCTGCCAATCTTCCTCCATATGCTCCCTGTTCTTGTATCGTCTGCAGAGTTTGATGGAGGATGTGATGAGGGCGGGGAATGTGAAGCGCATACGCTCCCCTCCGAGGTCGAAATGTCTTCGCGCAACTTGGAGGAGTTCGTATTGTACGTCTAGGGACTCGGCTCGGAATAGATGAACCATCCTTGCGACCCATCCCTGCTCTTCGGCCATCTCCTCTCGCTCTAGCGAGTACGGTCCCTGTCGCCTGATATCCTTAATATTGGCCTGCACTGCGGCAGGGTTTGCGTTGGCAGGATTCGAGTCGACCTGGTCCTTGATGACGTGACACAGCTCCAGGACACCGTCGACATCTTCCGGAGTTTCGATGATAGTTTCGTTCTTCAGGACGGATGACACGATGGAATGGGCGATCGACCGTCGAGTAGAGAAAAGTTGTTTGGTGAGTAGGGAACGTAGTTCGGTATCGCAAGTAGTGTCAGAACAGATTGGTAGGAGTTGATTGGGGCAACCAGTAAGGCTGCAAGGTTGGATGTTGTTTGAGGTGCGTGAAGATCAGGGCTATTGGCATATTGTAAGCTGGGATGTATGTGGTAAATGAACTAGACGAAATACCTCTCTGTGAACTCCTTGATCTTTTCCGCTGCAAAGGAGAGGATTTGATCCACATACTCCAGTCGATCGGGGTAACAGCTGAGGGAGAGGTTGGTAAGGGATACGAATAGAGCTGTGATGTCCTGAATTGACAGATCGGGTCGGGCCTATTGACAGAAAATTATAAGTTCGGTTATTTTGAGCTTGTTAGAAGAAGGTAGGACTGACTTTGATAAGCTCGACAACTTGCTTCCAGAACACCTCAAACAACTGCACGTCCTCCGGAACGCCCCTGAACTTCCTCGCAGGGGAACCCTCCTTCTCCTTCCCTTTATTTCCATTAACTGGCACATCCACTATATCCACTATCGCCGGTCCAGCTGCTTCTGACAACGTCGGTGACGACACCACAGAATCCGCAGGCGTAGGTGACTGTGGTGTAGGAGGGACATCTTGTGATCCCCACTCATTGGCGGTATCCGACTCCGTGGTAGGGCGAGAGTGCGCGATACGCACCATTCTCGCGAGCACGAGCTTTCTGGACCTTGACTTTCTCCGCGAGACGCTTAGCAGCGGCTTCTTCTTGACGCTTGGTCTCCTCTGGGTCTTCGGTCTCGGCTTCGCGGGCGGCGTATGCTGCGAGCCTGTCGATAAGGGCAATTACGATCTGTTTGATGTTGACCTTGGGGTGGAGCTGGGCGGTGGCGGAAAGGAAGGGGCCAAGGGTGTGAAGGTGGAATTCGTCTGTGAATACCTGAAGGAAATAATTTTGAGCAAATGAAGAGGTATGTCGGATGGTAAAGGGAGCTGACCTGGATTACGACTTCCATAAGGTATTCTTGAGCGATGACATCCTTGCAGTTTACAACTTGCTGCAATATGCTGGGCAGTATTGTTCGTTGATACATGTCCAGGTCGACACCGTCCAACTGGCTCAGGCGAACCAAGTTTGTGCCAACCAGAATCCTCAGCTCCCGACGCTCCAGTTCACGCTTTTCCCTATCGCGTGAATGACCTTGATGTTGTAGGCGGACCCATAGTTTGTTCATCTCGATGAAGTTCGTCAGAACAAACGCAATCGAGTCTTGCAGGCATCCACCAGGTCTGCCAAAGATGAGCTTTGAGCTGAAAATCAGAACGGCGTACATACCCTGGCTCCAGGCCCTCTGGAAGATGGTCTCTAGTTTGGCCACTGAGATAATGACGCAAGAAGAGACCACGGATAGGATGTAAAACGCCACGGGACATTTCCATCATGTCCTTCATTATCTCCTTCACCGGAGCATCTGGGACGGACATGTAAACAGAGCCCACTGTTATCATCAAGTAGAGACGGGGATGATGTTGCCAGCATATTGGACTAGTTCGTAGAGGTCGGCCAAGTGGTGTCGGTTCTGTGTGTGCGCATCGTAGAGATAGTTGGAAAGGTGCCTTAGTGCATCGAATACGGCCATATCTGGGATGCGTGAGCTTCGGATGAACATGGAAGAATCGGCCGCTTACAGAGTTCGTAATACTGCTTCGGCGACAGGGAAGAAGTCCGCAGCTCTGCCAGCATTGTACTTGCGCTCTTCAGCGCATCCATTAGCTCGTCAAGTTCCTAGAAATCCGCCCAATAATCAGCTCGTTAACCATATTTTGAAGAAGGCTGCGCACGTACCAGATGCCGCTTCATCTGCTGAACCTGGATTTTGACGGTATTAAGGGCTTCAGGAAGTCCCTTGACCTCCTCAGGAGGCTGCTGCACCACGGTGGCCATTGTTGACTGCCTCAAGGATAACTTTACTGCAGCAAAACGGACAAGCTAGCGCCTAGGACTGTGGAACCTGTGTCGGGATGATGTACGTTCACCACAGCGTTTGTTTGGCTCAACTTTGGTTAGCTGCCCGAATTGGTAATCCTCCATCCCTGCGGTTACCATCGTTGAACATTCCGCTGTAGGTTTCGCTGTTGGCAATGGTCTTTGTAGTTGGCGCGATGTTCAAACATGTCGCCTTTGAACGAATTAGGCTTGACAGGATTATCTCGCTTAAAATCACAGAATGAGCCTTGAGGCTGCCTCACTTTTGTCTTCCGTAATCTCCAGAAACTCCTCCCTGAAAACGTTTCATTGTCAACCGTCATCTTGTCTTTACAACAATAGCTTCTGAGAAGAAACCAAAAGCCGTCCTGAGTATAACACAGTTTTCTATACTCAAGGTTGAATGGTCTAGTGGTTATGATCTCTGTCTCACACACAGAGGGTCTCCAGTTCGATCCTGGATTCAACCAATTTTTTTTCTTTTCCTTCCTTCGACCTTGGCCACGCCCAAGATCATGTGGAGCCAATCCTATACAGCAATAATCAAGTTGACCTGACGTGGATGAGCTCGAAACCCCAGGAAGATAGACTGTTCAGACGTGATTGCTTTGCTCGAAGACACATCCATTGCCTCATCGCCTCTCGCTGACATTGGCCATCGCTAATGGCACCTGCACCACGACTAATCAAGGTGAGCCCTGTGACTGCTTTATTCAAGTTGGAACTGGTTGATAACGTCGCCAACTTCGCACAGTGGCTCGGGACCATCCCCGTTACAGCATCGTGATTTTGCCAAACCTGTTGATTATTGGGTTCAATCCTGAACTATACCAACTTTTTCCTTCTTTTGTCAAGGGTCAACGTCGTTCCTCCCCATCTATGAATGCACCGACTTCGTACTCGCACTGGACCCTTGGTTTGGTTTGTTCTAGTCAAGAGGAGAATATCGACGAATCGGAGGCAACCTCTGTATTTTGATGACCATCTTGCGCACACTGAAGACGAGAGTCCAAGGATGGTAGGCGCGGGGAATGCTTATTGCCAGCCTGAGCGCGTACAAAAGCAACCAGATATGCAGTTCTTACGGAACAAAATACCAAACTAAAATTACAAGTTGGATGGAAACTGGACGAAAACAAAGGGAGAAAATGAATGCAATTGCGGGTATACGAGCGCGTTGTGGAAAGAAGATGTCTATAGGAAGTGCTTGGTATCAAATTTTGTAAAAGTCTGTCGAGAACAATGAGGGACCCGATTGCCCTACCAGACCCGTTAGATGGCCAACTCGTCGAATCTTATAACCAGAGGCTCTGATGCCCCTTCCTGGTTCTTCTCCTTGGATAAATTGCTGAAAAGATTTAGAGTCAGATTCCTAAGAGAGCTTCGTTTGAAGGCTTACCAGTACGCTTTTATCAGAGCATTGATCAAGGGGGTGAATGTCTTCTGAACCGAAGCGACAACTTTGTCCATCTTCAGTTCCCGATTCGTCAAGAAATAAAGGCCGATGATTCCCATGAGCTGGAGATGCCCGATATCCCCAGAGTCAATCCTATCGGTGTTGGAGGGATCATGGATCGGGTATGTGAGCTGCCCCCTTCTGAACGCGCTGTCCATGATAAATGCCGCTGCCTTCTTGGATGTGAGCGCGCTTGTGATGGCCTGTAAAAATAACATATCGATTCATAGTGCAAGGATGTGAGTGAGGTTCAGGCTCACCTGGACTAATGGTTCATACTCTTCAGAGGTTAAACGGTGAACGGCGCTTGCAGTCGCGTCTCTGATATAGAGAGAAGCGTGTTGCTCGCCAACCCATGCCACCTGCTTGAGCATCTCGAGGCCCTTGTAGAATCCGAGCCCGTCCCAGCCAAGGTCAAAAGAAGGAAGGTCAACCCAGAAATTTTCGTCGGCGAGGGCTCCATGGAATGCAGTGTTCATCTCGGCCTCAAGAGAGTCGTCTTTCCAAGGTAAGAAAACCGGCCCAACAGTACTTGCGTCTTCACTGGAAGTGAAAGCGGAAACAAGATTCGATGCGGCTTCTTCGGCCTCTTCAAGAGCTGCTACGGATGAGGGACTCGGGAGTCTCCTTTGGTGCTGACTATCCGTAAAACTGAGTCGTGACACCGCCAGGTGACTAAGTCGGTCCTCTCAACAAAATCGTCGATTGACCACAGAGCGCGGCGCGGAGACAGCGCCGACGGGGTGCTACCAGGCTGGGAGAAAGATGCTGAGCAAATTTTGGGCTTCAAGGTTGGTTGCGTACCTTCCAACTGCAAAGACGACAAATGCGGACAAGAATGTATGCGCAATTTCATACAAGTCGCTGTAATGGTCTTCGTAGTTCGCCCCAAAACATATGCAAAGGCGGTGACATCTGCGCTGTTCATTCCGGAGCTCGTAAGATAGAATTTCTGAGCATCCAACGAAGTTAGGGCCTCGTAGAGAGCCTGTTCGAGTGGTGTAAGTATGCGAGGACGAGGAACTGACAAACATAAATGCGCATACAGTCAGGTTTTCGAAGGACAGGTCTTTGCATTTGTCGATGCAGTACTCGCAAGCGACGGCTTTGAAACATTCTAGCCCTCTAGAAAGGAACCTTTGGTATTCCTGAAGCTTTTCATCACAGAGCAGTTGCCCTCCAATAGCAGTCGCGTGACAAGAGAGGCTTGCCCATGAGGGGCAATCTTTTTTTTGATACTTCACGAGCGTTGCGAACTCCATTATCGAGAGATTGGCAATTGTGACCATGGGCTCTGGCTATTTGATTTGGAGGTAGATGAGGGGTGCAGGTGAGAACAGATGATAAAGAACCATCGAATTGGATACTTCTGAAATTTTGATTATATAATAGCTTGGCTGGACGTTTGAACTACGGCTTCAGCGTAAACTTAGAAGGAGGAGAATCTAAGACGCCATATCGTTCATTATTATGCTTGAAATTAATACAGCGGGAGAACAATGCATAGATGAAATGCTACGAGGTTAGGTTGAGCAAAGAACCAACAGAGCATTGAGTTCCTCTAAATTAACATCTGTCCGATGATAATAGAGGCAAATCCGGAGAGAAAGGCTAGTAAACAAGAGGAAGGCGGTGATCATGCACCATGTATAAAGCGTCGATAATTTCCAACCCAAGGAGTATCATGCAGAAGCAGATGTAATCCTTTCTGGGCGAAGGTCCAGCCTGAACTTCAGTAGCATCAAAGAGTATGGACCCAGTGTTAATGATGACTCCTTGGCTTTGCGTGGTGACACAGTGGCTGCCTCCCGGGTGGCCGTCAAGGCGTACACCGGGGATCCATTGAGACGTCAAAGCATATAGAACGAGAAGAGGGGGGCTATCTGCTGCTTCCAGTCGCCACGGTCCAAAGCCCGAGATGTGGCAAGGCGATTTTTCTCGGCGAAAGGTAGAGGTGCAGATATAAGATCTGACATAAGGCATTGCAAAAGAACTTCAGACGCTACAGCCCGCCACGCCTGATGCGTCGCGCAGAGGGTGCAACGTTATCCTCCTTCCAGCGAAGGCACACCTAAACATGAGGCAGCCACACTAGTGTGAACCGATCAGAGGTTTAGATGCGCCTTGGTAGAAAAGCTGAATGGTCCGTCATACTGACTCCAGGCTGCCCGCAGGTGCCTGACCGCCATCAGGAATCACACCCACTCACAGGACGCATCACGATTCCGAGCGCCTCCCTATCGGCTTGTTGAAAGCCACGACAGAAGTGAGGATAGTTGGGAAGCTATATTCGATGCCAAGCAGGCAGATCCGTTTCTGACTTTGTCTGAGTGAACAGAACGTGGCTGGCTCGTTTGCTAAGCCTAAGGCATCGAAAAAGGAGCCACTGGTCAGCCACTTCCCATGCTATTCAGCCGTAGCATTTAAGAAATGTAGATGCAAAACATCGTGATGGTTTGATTGAACCATGTCATGGGAAATTTCCATCTTTTCGCGAAATTTCGGGCCACGTGGTCAGAAGACTTAGAGTCGCGTTCGAAAGAGCTTGACACCAGACGCCGTAATCTTCTGCACTGAGTTGGCACTGAGTCAAGGATTCAAGATTCGGATTCTGCAATTTTACAGTGCCGCGGGATGCACCAGGATAGTCATTTACCCGAAAATGCTTCACATAGCTCAGTACGTACTTTTGGCAAACTTTTGCGTAGTCTGAGTTCAATTGATTCCCGATTGATTCTTCGAAAGTTTGTTCAGAAGATCATTCCTCGTGTGAGCAAGGGATATCCTCACGAAAGGTTTAAATCTCGCGGTCACTATCGCTTCCTAGTTCTTCTGTGCGTAAACATAGATTAACCTAGATCGCCGGAGTTCAGTCAATCACAATTCTGGAGGAGCCACCCATGCAGAAATACTGCAGCCTCTCCTCCGTGACATATTTCCCTATATCAGAAACGACGGTCGGTTTGTTTCTGTTCAGGCCTGAGGGCAGGATAGCTGTTGTTGAGGTACAATTTATTCGGCGAATATGCTTTCAAGGACTGCATGACCGTCCTAAGAGACGGCCGTGCATCCTTCCTGCCCTTTCGCCTCAATTGATCCATTGGGGCTTAACACTGACCGTCTGTGAATCCCGCCATAGAGCTTCAAGAGTCGAGATCAGGGGGTCTGAACGTTCCATTGCATATGGGATAGAACCTTCCTCTGTGAGTTCTCAATGAGTCAAGGTCATCATTTCATTCAGGAGGGTACCTACTTGCGGGGGTCTGGACCATCACCTTTGATTCGTTGGAGATAGCGTTTGGTTCTTCCACCTGTTCCTATTGTTTTCTATGCTCTTGGTCATACTGGGCAGATTGCGATGAAATTTCGCCGGTAACTTCAAAAAGGGGGTCGATGCTCGACCCTCTCCCGGCCGTCAGGATTGCTGTTCCTCCCACCACTCTTGCGCCGTTGCTGATTCCGAAATGGGAAGATTCAGTATATTATATTTTCCATCTGGTGTAAGCGCGCCTTTCGCCACACGTTTGTGACTCGCTGCGATATCCATGGAGGCTTTGATGGCCTCTAACATGCTCATCATCATCCATACAGAAATTCTGGTCAGGAACACCGGCGTCCCAATGAAAACGTTTGCCAGGATGATATCAGATTAAAGTTGGATTGTGGGTGCCGCGTTGCATCGCTTCTGAGGATTTCTTATTGTTGTTGTCGGACCTGATCGTCTTCAATCACAGAGGTAAGAGAGGGTGAAAATGCAGGAAAACATATCGAGACCTGCTAATTGTTTTCCAAAGAACCCTCGGCGTAAACGACTGCCTTGATGACCACACCACGCTGACAGAATGTGCTTCAAGGTTTGGTCGAATGTGGGCGATGAGCACATTAAGGATTCGCCGGGCTGCGTCGAACTCTACTCTTGGATTAACCCGGTTCCTGGTGTGCCTATGATGTCTTTGGTTGACAGTTCACGTCTAATCAAGGGAATTGTTTCCCTTGCTGAGGATAATAGGAGCCGTGCTTGGCCGTTGCTTTCATAGGTTCCAATCTAGTAAAGGCAGCGAAGGGATGCAGTTAATATTCCAGTTGGATGCGACCAATACATTGTCGAATGACATGGTTGAATATCTCCTTAGATCGGACGCAATAATCTTCACAATCTTCAACTCGATGGACTGGCTGAAGAGCTTCGGAGCTCTCAGGCTCCGGATCAGTCGTTCCGTCCGATGATTGATTTTGCCGACGGACCTTGCACCTTGACTCCAAGCCTCAAATAAAACAAAATCGCCAGTTTTTCCCTGCAACCCAGCCAGGTTTGTTAAAATTGGAGCTAGGTACACGTACTCGTATAATAAACGATGACGAAGCCCAGAAGCCTCAAAACGCCAGAAACAGCCAACCCAACAATTAACAATGTTTTTCAGACAGACATGTGGCTGGCGGCTGCCATGTATGAAATCTAAGCCCATACAGGACACAAAATTCTTGTTATGAAGATTTCTGGCAATATCTGTAGATCTCAACGATTCTTGACTCAATGTACCATTCTTTTCAATTGATTCTTTTGTCTTTCACTGGCTGGCGACCACCATCTTTGGATCGGCTATCACTGCTTCCAAAACGGATCGAGATTTCCTTATTGTTAAAAATCTCCCCTCCTGATGAGAGCATTACGCCACGGCAATCGCAGCGACCATCGCTTGAGTCAAGCTTATTGTCTTTGCCCATTCCATAGCTCTATGACAGTTTGACTTCGCGTGTGTGCATTCACAGGACACCTAAGGCCAAAGCAACGAGGCTGCTTTGATCGCCAAAATGGGGTTGCATCTAGCCCAGCTAAACAAAAGTGCACCGAACAGGGATTGAATATAAAAGAGGTTCGAGTGGAGCAAACTTCCTCAGGATCCTGACTCCCATCGCATCCTGTCTGCTACCTTGTCCTTCATCCTAAACACCTCCGCCTCCACCTCCTCCTAACAAGCAATGGACTCCTTCACCGATATTCTCTCTCAGATCATCAGCTCCCAGGGCGAGGATGTCCAAATTCCCACTAACGAGGACGGAAATGGCCAACAGAACGTATACTGCGTTATTGCTTAAGCATGTAACTATTGGATAGACAGGGTTTAACGGGCACAAAAACAAGTAAGTTTCATCAACCTTCCTATTTCTGTCTCAAAGTCTGACTATTTCACCCAGACATAACTTATACGCATCATTCGTTCATCGCGTCTTCGCCAGAAGGCGCTTGCATCATCACCTCGGGACGTTGGCATAACTTATTAACCATCATACCACTTATTCCATTCTGGGGGCTTACTTTGGCCATATCGTACACTTCGACTTCACATTGACTATCCCACTCATTCTGTTTGGATTTTCTTCGCTCTTCGTTCTTTCGGTGGTAGATTCATTTGAAGCTGCGACTTTAGTGTATTATCATCGCGCACATTTGTAACAATAGCCACGCAAGCATTCATGGCTCCTTGATCATTCGCTTCTAGTGTTCGATCGATGTTGAGGCGTTAACGTTAAGGTTTAGGAAAGTCATTGTCATTTGACGACAATTGGCGAAGGAACACGATCAGCCTCAGCTGATGCTCTCCGTAAACCCCGGTTTTCACTAGGAGCCGAATGAATGAATACTTCTGACAATAACGTGCTGGTGACAGTCTGACGCTAAGGGTCGAGTGAATACGGCCCGACGATCCTCCAACCGAGTGTTTGATCTACAAGCGGTTGCCAAACAAATGAGTGCTGCAATGAGGTGCGTCCACTCTGCCACGTCTCCGACTCGTCCACCGTTCACCAACTTCTGCCTGTTTAGCCATGTCTGCTGCTGCACGAGCTGAAGCCAGGAGAAAAGCTATTCTTGCCAGAGGATCGGATCGTCTGGCAAAGTTGACCACCAGTGCCCGTGGCGAAGATGCTCCAGCATATATGAAAAATGGTGAGTAACATACCGTCTGTTTTCTATATTGGAAGGCTGAAAGTATGCGGGATATAGATGCACCAGCACCTAGCATGTCTAAAGCTTTTGTTGGCGAAGAAAGCATGATGCCTCCTCCTTCAGTTACTCGAAAGTCACCTTCGCCGACACCTATTCGTACTGCCCCGGAGGACTTGGGCAGTAACTTTCCACCTTTCGGCTTCCTCCCAATGCTGGTGGTGACCCATCCGCATGGTCGGAAGCCCAGCAACAGCAGTTTCTCCAGGCCCTGATGACACCCATGTCTCGGGGACCGGAATCTCTCCCCGGACTGACGCCGACTGACGTGGATCCGTCACTACCGCCCATGGATAATCCGTTTGCTGCTATGATGTTCCCTCCTGGTGCGGGCGGATTTCCACCAGGTGCTGGACCTGCTGGTGGTAAAGCACCTGTTGCGGCCCCTCCGACGCGTTTGCAAAAGCTCATGCCTCTGATTCATATGATCACCATGTGGCTCTTGTTGGCATATTTCGTGCTCTATGCGGAGCCAAAAGCATATAGTGAATCAAGACTTGGACCTGAAAATTGGAGCTTGTGGCGTAGATGGGCAGAGTTGGGAAGGAGTAATCCAGTCGAGGAGATTACTCATTCTCTGAAGATTCAAATAATGGTTTGTTCTATTTGTCAATCCGGGTGATGCTTCGTGACTGACAATCGTCTCCAGCCGTTCTTTTGGGCATTTACGACTGTTCAGATTGCTCTTCATTCCATGCGTCTGTTCTCAGGCTTTGTGAGTCTCGTTTTCCTTCTTCCAAGACAACCCGACTAAACCTCCATCTCAGGATGCCGTAGAACCTCCGATGCTCCTCTCTCTTGCCCTACCCCACCTGCCACCACCTTTCCCCTCTCTCATTATGAATGGGATGAGGTATTTACAGATGGGATCCCTGTTCCTAGATGACCTATGTGGCCTACTGGTAGGAATAGGTCTGATTGTTGTATTCTCTGGGTGGTTTGCGTCGAACGCTTAGCGTATCATGTCGTAATTTATTCGGTTTTATGCATGCGCTGTATTATGTTGTAAAATGTGGGGACTGAGGTGTATCAAGGATAATTAAAGGTGATACATTAGATTCTAGAAGCTAAGGACGCGGGCGGCAGCCTTTTTCTTCTCTGTTGGTGGTGGAGTGGAACCTTCTGAGCTCTCCGGTGCGGATTCCGTCGGAGCAGCGGCGGTGGTCGAGGTGGACTGAGCAGGCCGTGTTGCAAGGAAGTCTTTGAGAGATGGTAACGGTATAGGCGTTGGCCTCTGGACGACATTACCCTCACTCTCCTCTCCCGGTATTACTGGGACGCCCTTGGTTGCAGCATCCTGCTTCCACTTCTTCCACGGTGTGCCTCCAGCTGTCTCCATAAGTTCCTTCAGAATGGTAGTGGACCACTTCTCATGCATGTCAATAACTTCAACCGAGCCATCCTCTGTAACGAAAGAATGAGACGTTGATCCTGAAAGAATGCAGCTGGCAACGGACCTAGTTCCACCTCTAGCTCTGGCTTCCACGCCTCCTGAGCGGTCTTCCGGTGCTTCGTGACTTGAATGTCAACATTAGGATTCGCCCATCGTATCCTAGGTAGTTGTTCCTTCACAAAATGCCTTCAAAAGAGATTCAGACAGGTGGTTCCGAGGACGAGTGACGCGAAGCATACCGTGCACCGAAGTGGTCATTCTGGAAAGCCAGAGAAAGTCTCAAACTCCTGACTTTGAAGAGAGGAAGCTGAGGCTCTGCCTTGAGATGCGTCAAGACGCGAGCCAAGTGTGAAGGACCTTCAGAAAGGAGTTTAGCGGCCTGGCGTCCCATGAGCAGTTACAGAGCTTTCGGCTTTCGGTTGACGGTGCCAGCTTGGATTTTCGAAAACGTTGTTGTTGCCTGTTTGGAATACAGGCCATTGCTTCCCAGTTCGGTAACTGCCCGACCTTGCACCAGAATCTCATATTCAAAACCAGAATGGCGGAGGACTCAGTCATGGCGGAACCTGTCGAGCTGCTGGCGACGAGGAGGTCGAGGAGGAGTACTGCGGGGAACAGGTGAGTTCTATGAACTGCACGATTTTTCCAAAATCTCACAGGGATTACAGAATGGAAGCAGCATTGGCTGAAATGGCGCTAGAGGCAACTGCAGATGCCAACGACGACGACGTCGACTTCCAGATTGTTAATGGTATGTGTGCTTATTGTCACTGCTCTTTTAAGCCTGACCCCTGTTTGCCAGATGAGCAAGATGAATTTGGGTCCGACTTTGAGAGCACTGATGAAGAAACTGCTCAAGATGGGACCGAAGAGGCTGAGAAGGCGATAACTGAGGAGGAAAGGAGGGCAAGGAAAGTGAGCTTCATTGCTTATACTTTGCTACATGCAACTAACTACTGTACAGACAGCACGCTCTAAACTAGAGAAAGCCACTGCAGTAGCTCATGCAAAACATGCCGCCACCTTCAATCCACAAGTTCACGAGCCTACACCTACCGTTAAAGACAAAACCAACAAACGGACGGTATCCCTTGGGCCTATCGTCAACGCGGAGACCGGGGAGGTTTTGCATCACCCTAGCGCGAAGAAAAAGAGATACAGTCAGCGAACATCGACTGTTGCAAGTACATCTGCTACTGTCGCCCGCGCGAAACTCTCAGAGGAGCAAAAGGTATTTCGTTTCTGCTGAACCCCCTTTGCGACTGCTAACATGTTTGTAGGCCTCAGTACCCAAGAAAACTAAGGCCACGACCAGGACATACACCCAAGCGGAACTCATTGCGAGAGCCCTGGATGAAGAGGAAGGCAATATCGTTGACCACCGAGACTACCTCAAAATCGAAGAAGAGAAGCGGAAACGTGCTCGTGTTACTCGCTCAACAATCGAAGGGCCTCTCGTACGATGGGTCAGCAGGGCTGAAAAAGAGAAGAGGGTGATTACACCACCACCACCACCCCCTCCTCCACCTCCACAACCTACATCGCCACCGGCTTATGCTGCATATTCATCTCCGTATGCTGCCTACTACTACAGATACAGTTTGGCAGGATCAAGTTCCACTTCGACGTACCCCTATGCATATGCCCCCGCTGGTGGTAGTCCCGCAGTATCCTCCCTTACCCTTACCCTCCCACCCCTTCTGCTTCTGCGACAACATCAAACCCCGCATCCCAGGCAGTCACGAACACGACTCAGACAGTCGCCGAACCTACTACAAGCGCAGTCCCTGCAACAAAGGTGTCTACTCCTGGAGGGAAAACCAACCTGCAACCGGACCAGATGCACAAGCGCAAAGCACTTCCGCGGACGTCCCTCCAGCAGCCGGAAGCCAGGCACACCTACATGGAACGTCAGCAAGTAGCACCCCAGATGCTCCTGTGACTACTCCAACGCCCTCGTACATGATGTTCTCCTTTTCCGCCAAGCAAAACGGTGCCTCATCTTCCAATCCCTCTGCGGTAACCTCCCGCCAAACTCATCTACACCAATACCGGCAGCATATCAAGCCTACTACAGCCAATATCCTCAACCACCCCCAGGCTCTGTCTGGGCTTCCTCACCGGCTTCAGTACCAGCAACTCAACCCACAGCCCCGCCACAAGAGCCAGAGGTACGCATAGAGACAGTCACGAAGAACTATGTCGTCCATGAGGCTGGGCAATATGATGGTGTACCGAAACCTGCATGGAAGGATACGATGTCTGCGGTATTTGGGGACCATGTGAAATGGGACGAGTTAAGGGTGTTTGCTACATCGAAAGCACGACCGATGAGTATGTATCTTGATTTCTGTGATAGATGGGTCTGTCCTGACTAGTTTGTAGCACGTACGACACAAATGTGCCCTATTACTGGGAAGGAGGCGAAGTACCTTGACCCGAGGTCCAATGTCCCTTTGCGGACGTAGAGGCTTTCAAAACCCTTTCTGAGGTGCTCAAGCATGAGTACGTTTGGGACCCATCATTGAAACGCTATGTCGGGCAGGAAGAGCCCCCGAGTTAAGGGTGGGTGGAGATGGTGGACGGCAGTCGCTATGGCTTGGACACATCTTATCAGCGCCCATAAGACTCATGTATGCATGTGTTATTATTAATTGTAGAGATTGGGCTACAATGCTCGACAATTGGTGTACACGTATGTGGTGATTTGCAAGGAGAAGTCATGAATGAATGCGATGCACTATTCTTGAGAAAGAGAGGTGTTTTACACGATAGCGTTGGCGTAAGAAGCGGAAGCGGACAGTGGTCGGAGTAGGTGAAGTATAAGTGAATTGTCTATGGTGGAACGAGATGAGGGATAGCCTCTATCTCTAGGGAGGAAGGTATCGTTGAGGTTTGGTAATATGGAGGTCAACGGGTCAATGTATGCATAGAGTATGCGTATCAAGTCCGAAGAGACACACAAGAGTCCCAATTAGAGCGAGAAATCAGCGAAGTAGGGATGTTGGAGAGCGCGCTTCGCTGAAATACGTTTAGCCGAATCGTATGTTAGGATACGCTGGGAAAGTCGGATCAGCACGAGAAGATGATGATGGCATGAATTCATAGGTACCTTGAGTAAGTCGGAACCGGCATCATCCAACTGAGGCACAATTTCGGCGAGATCTTGCTTAGACCACTGGGGGAAGGTGGGCTTGTAATCTGGTAACGAACTAACGCCAGGCCAGATTTGTTCGTTTGGCGTCCCAAGAATCCTGCAAATGAAGCATGTTAGCGGATCTTGCTAGGCAATGTTTGTGGTACCCCTACCTGAAGATCTTGAAGATCTGGTCGATTTCTGAATCACCAGGGAATAGTGGTTGCCCCTGCATAGCCATCTCAGCAAAGATACAGCCAACAGACCACATATCTATCCCGGTTGAATAGTGACGTGAACCGAGCAGCACTTCCGGGCCGCGGTACCAAAGGGTAACGACCTATGTTCATGTGTGAGTTCCCATTGGTTGAAAGGTGAAGTAGATAGAATCTCCCCGGAACTGACCTCGTGGGTGTATGTACGCATTGGGATGCCGAATGCGCGGGCCAGGCCGAAATCAGCGAGCTTAAGGTTATCATGCTTGTCAATAAGGAGATTCTGCGGTTTGAGATCACGGTGCAGAATTCGATGTGCATGGCAGTAGAGGAGGCCGGCGTTGAGTTGGTAGGTGAATTTCTGCCAGGAGAAGGCAATGTCAGAAGGATTTTCCAAGCGTGGGGACGCGAAAAAAAGAGCAGCGGAAATAAAACTCCGTGGTATGCGGGGAAGTACCAGGAGTTTGCCGTTGGTGGCTGAACGTCATGCAACCATGGAGCATGTTGTGCATGTTGGGGAAGCTCGTTGCAAAGAAATTCCCAGCAGAAAAAAGAAGATAGGCGTACCTTGACAATGCCCATTGAAATGGGTGTGCGAGCCTGGTTTGCCAGTTCGAAGTATCGTTTGAGGTCAACATCGAGGAACTCGAATACGAGGTAGAGCTTTTGGTCCGCGTGAACGATGTCAAGCAGCCTGAATAGTACGATGGTCAGAATTAAGAATTGAAAATAAAAATTATTCGCACTTGACAATGTTTTCATCCTTGAGTTCCTTCAGAAGGCTGATCTCGCGAATGGCTGTACTTGGGACACCCTCGTCTTCGGCTTCAAGCCTGATCTTCTTCATGGCAACTATCTCATTTGTACCCACATCCCGTGCCTTGTAGACGACGCCGTAGGTGCCTGGAGGCAAGAGGAGAGGGTTTGGTAATAAGAGGCAGAGCTCAAACGAGTGAGGGCATCAAGCACCTTCTCCTGTAAACATTCACACAGCAAACGTTACAAACGATCCCATTTCGATCAGATAACAAGAGTACGCACCAATTTTCTCGATTTTTGAATAGCTAAATCGCGAGACGACGTCAGTAAAATACTGAACTGTCCTACACGACGAATACTGACCGTTCCATGGGGTATTATTGCGATCCTTCCACGCAAACCAGCGATTCCTTGAGCGTCGACCGCGAAAGAAAGGTTAAAGATGGTAGAAAGGAAGAAAGATGATGGTCAATGATGAAGAGCTTGTCGAGTCGCAACAGCTTTCATATTTTGATTGGAACTCCGCCTTTTGAAGGGAAAGCGCCCATCTTGGACAGCTGGAATTCACCCACTCCTTGTCGCAATTACACCCATTTGTTCAAATTCAGTGACACATATCCAATCAGTTTCTAGGAAACTTTGACTGCCTTCCGAACTCACTTCAAATCTATTCAAAAACTATAACATAAGGAGCTTTTGTCTGCCTGAATTTGCGACTTTCCGGTAAAACCTTTCGTGGGATGACATGTTGATTCTCGGCGGACTGGGTTAACGTCCCCAGGCTAGACTGCGTCAACCTGACGCGCTCTCCATTCTCAATCATGACAGATCTGGTACCCATCAACTACTTGGAGCCAAGCCAGGTTTTTGTCGCGCCTGCCACAAAGATTCACGACGAGCAGAGATTTCTCCAATTCGTTGTCAGACACAGGAGAACATGAGATTAGTGACAACAATAGGTTGAGTACCAGGTATCGCGGTTGAACCTCTTCCATTCCAACTTCAGGAACTTCCAATCACCAATACCAGGGCCTTGGTTATCAGTTATTCCGCACAATCATATGGTGATCCAGCTTTAAGAATGGAACTCGTTGGAAACCACCTGTTGAATGGCATCTCTGGCAGAGGAGACTGGGATCATATCGCTTCTGAATGGAGTTGCCATCCACCCGAATCATTGAAATTCGCGTCTGTTTTCGGTTATTTACGCGTTGTTATTTCTGGAGGCCCTTGCACTCCTTCCAGGCTCTGAATTGTGCAAGCAACATCTCTTGCCCAGTTCCCTGAGGAATAGTGCAATGTCAACGTCTGCGAACTCCTCATCTCGGCCTCCATCGGGAAGCAGCCGGCCATACACTAGCAATGCTTATACATCGCGACCAGGGACTTCATTGAAGCGGCCTTGGACAGCCCAGTCGACTCGGCCTAATACTGCTAGACCAACAACTGCAGCATCGACCAGATACGAAGCCAGCTATATCACTGCAATACTAGAAGGAAGAGGAATCTCTCGCGAGCTCGGAATGGCAGCCCTGGATAAGGACACAGGAAGGGTTGTTTTGGTCCAGGTAATCAGGATGTATGCGGTCACCTGTGGACTCAGAGAGGCTAAACCAGTCAATTCAGCTTGCCGACTGTCAGACATATGTCAAGACTCTGCATCAGATGCACATACACCGACCCTCCCTCATCCTTGTCCCAGATACATTCCTGATGCCAACTGACAAGAATGGAGGCGATGGCCGCGGTAGAAACAATAATGGGTCTTCAATGCTTGTTGACATTTTGGAGGAAGAATTTCCAGAGGTACCTATAGAACCTGTTGGGAGGAAGTATTGGAATGATACTGGAGGTAAGGCTATTCATCACGCTATGCTTGTGAACATTTTCACTAATTTTATCAATCAGGCCTTGAATTTATCATGCAGCTTTGTGTCGAGGATGACGAACGAGCTGCAACCCTGCTTGCAGTGTCAAACAAGTACGCATATATTCATGCATCCAGACGATTTCAACCAGTTTAACCTCGGCCTTTAGGTATTACGCTCTTTCAGCCACATGTGCCCTCTTCAAGCATGCAGAAGCTCGGCTCAATACGCGTTTTGCTGCCTCGTCCCTGCGAATTCGCTATGTACCACTGGACGGAACAATGATGATTGACCCCGACACTGCTAAGAATCTTGAACTGGTGGGCAACCTGCAACACAAGAAGTCCAACTATTCGTTATTTGGGTATGAACTATTTTCCGGCGTTATTTAGTGGCTCACACGATGAACCTAGTACTCTGAACTTCACCTACACTGCCATGGCCACCCGGCTTCTTCGGGTCAATATTATGTCTCCAATAACAGGTCAGTGCTTCTCATCGTGTCAGAGAAATGGTACCTTACCCGCAATGTGCAGTTCAGGCGGCTGTTGATGCACGACTTGATGCTGTCGAAGAACTTGTCCAAATTGAAGATCGATACACGGAAGTACGGGATGCCCTCAAGACCCTCAACAAAATGGACTTTGACAAGTTAATCGTTTCTGTAAGGAACAACTGCCCTTCCACCCAAATGTGCTATTTAACTAACGTTCTCGCCAGCTCGCGTCTCAAGAAGTCAAGATAGTGAATTCAGCCAAGCCGGCCTCTGCAAGAGTCACTCAAATGTTGAATTTGCGGAACATCGTGAAGAACTTGCCTCTGCTCCAGAGAGCACTGGAGAACAGTAACGCGCAACTCCTTCGGATTATTCTTGATGTGAGTCTCCCGCCTCTTTGGAGTATAAAAACTCCGCAACTGATAGATCCTCCGTAGTTGATTTCCGACGAACGGCTTGCTAAGATAGAAACCTTGGTTAATGCAAATCTCAACGATGATGGTGCTCCCGCCAAGGTCTGTCTTAACTCGACGCTCGCATTATTTCTATGCTTAGATTGGGTCCAGGGTGGAATTGGAGCAATTAACGCACGCATATATGCGGTCAAGGCCAACCGCAATCGACTTCTAGACGTAGCCCGGGAAACTTACAAAGAGAATGTTGGGGATATCTTCGAGCTGACCCGTACACTTTCAGAAACGCATGAGCTACCGATATCCGTGATGTATCAAGACAGTGGTTTTGTCTTCACGCTCAAGAAGTCGGAACATGATGGGGAACTGCCGAAGGGATTTGTTAACGTCAGTTCGAAGAAGGGGAAGTGGCATTTCTCAAGTTTGGAACTGGTAAGTGCATGTAGCTCTCCAAGCTCGGCGAGCTGAAAACTCTAACACATCTTCGAAGAAAAAAATGAATGCCAGAATGAAGGACGCTATGGACGAAACGTTGATCTTGAGTGAGAAGTAAGTGTGGTGTGACTTCTTCCCACTTGGACTAATGCAACCTCTAAAGGATCATCCAGGATTTGGTGGCAGAAGTTGTAGCGAATATTGGAGCATTGTATAAGGCTTCAGAGGCTGTAAGCTTTGCAGAATCGTCGAGGAAACATCTGGACTCTGATACTTCATCCCAGGTTGCCTTAGTCGACATGTTGTGGTCGTTTGCGCATGCTTCTATCAGTAAGCAACTTCAAGTTTGTACTATTATTCGTTCGTTCGTTCAGCTCTTTTTCCCTCAGTGCGAAGTTACAGTATGCTATTGGCCGCTCGGACCCGAGAGCAACATTTGACCAAAAGATCCAGTTCGACCCGAATTTACCGGGACTCTGGCTATCAAGTCCGGACGCCACCCAGTTCTGGAAACGGTGCAGTCCGCTGGTACTCTGGTACCGAACGACGTTTACTGTGACGATTCGACATCTTTCCAAATTATACAAGGGCCCAAGTAAGCCAAGCTTCAACTCACAACTTCTTTCTGTCGAACTCAGTCCACTTCTATAGCATGTCAGGTTAGGGCTATCCAATGATGCTTTTTTCGTCACCCTCGTTTCTTTGGCTTCTAATTGTACCACAGGCAAGAGCACGTACCTCAAGCAAGTCGGCTTGCTTACCATCATGGCAATGTGTGGATGTTTCGTCCCAGCGGAGTATGCTAGCTTCAGGTAAGTTTTGCTAGGTTTCTGTCGGAGACCCTTTCTTACAAATCTTCTCGGACAGGCTTCACGATTCATTATTAACCCGACTGTCCAATGACGACGATATGGAAAAGTGCCTGAGCACGTTTGCTAGTGAGATGGCTACTTCTGCAATGATTCTAGGTATGTACCTCCCTTGCATTGGGGATTGGATTCTCACGGGAAAAGGACTTGCGACACCAAAATCGCTTATCCTCGTCGATGAACTGGGCCGAGGAACCTCACCGAGAGAAGGGATTGGCATTTCTCATGCCATTGCGGAGGAGTTGATCGCTCTGAAGGTAAGATTTGGTGCCCTGGTGTTTAAATGTCGACAGACTAACTCTCTACATAGCCATTCGTTTTCTTCGCCACGTCAGATGCCCCATGCCGCTCTTCCTGTAAACCTTGGCTGAAAAACGGCTTTCGCTAGTCATTTCAAGGAGCTTACAACTACACTGTCTCGCCAGCCGACTGTTATCAAGTAAACAGGATTTTTCTCCGATATAACCATGGCGAGCTGACTTTTATTCTTTCAGCCTCCATCTTTCAGTACAAGTCGGTCTTCTCAAACCTCGAGTAGCTTGGCTTTTCAGATTGCTGAAAACATCGCAGAGGAGTCGTCAAACATCCTCGAACTTTGGGATGACGTTCTACTACAAGTGGGTATCCTCCAATAAGTCCCTTATTCTAGCTGACGTTTGCAGAATCATCGATGGAGCTCCAGAGGAACATAACCACTACGGCAAGAGCCTTGACCGTTCGCTTTAGTCTGCCTTCTGATGCTAAGTATATAATACAGGGTTGGATTTGGCCCGGCTGGCCGATCTGCCGGCGGATGTGCTCTCTGAAGCTAAGCGGGTGGCGGAAACGCTCGCCGCATTGCATGCTAAGGACGAAAGCGAAAGCGAGAGTAACAGGATAGCTGCTCAACGGAGAGCTGTAATCAGGGTGATTCTCCTTGGTTTTTCTCCCACTTCAGTTTTGCTCTGGGTTCAGACTCATACCATTCGGTCTGCTCTTGGCATGTTACTAACCGTTATGTTTTGATGTACGCGCAGCTTCGAACTCAACTGACACAAGCATACAAGCACTCCGCACTTCCCGACCGAGACTTGTTGGAATTTATTCGCCGTTTCCAGGATGATATTGCCAGAGTCTTTCTTCACACCGATTAAATCCCTCTCGTGGCTTGGCTCCAGCCTCTCCGGCGCCGGAACTACATCGTGCCCGCAAGTGTTTACCTCCTGTTCAACGTTTTGCCAACTTGTGTGGTTTGAGTATCCTTGCCTGACTTCATGTACTCTACTTTGGGGATAGGATATTTCAAATTAAACACGTTTTTGGTCCCAATTTGGAGAGCTGGGGGGCCCCTTGTCCCCACATCCTCGGGGAAAGGTGGTCAGTGAGATCCGCTAAGGTCCGTCCTGTCGTCACTAATCCAGAGAGCGTCAAACGGGGATCTGTATGCTATTTCTGCGGTGCCTGTGACTCGATTGTTTCCTCCACACAACGAGGTTTTGTACGTTATTGACACTTGGCATGGAATTCAGAGTGCCCAGCAGTCAGGTACTTGCCTTCTTAGGAGTGTGACTGACCACGGACCGAGCCTGCATACATCATGATAGTTCTAATTCAGACCAGAGACCGCAGGGTTACGGCACGCTCGAATTTAACGCCGCAGTCGGTCGTGGCCAGCGTGGTGCCTTGAGCACCAGAATGCCTTTGTTTGTTCCTTATCTCTTCTTGTGTTTCTCCCCAAGGTACATTAGCAATCGAAACCGACGAAGGCAAACCCTGTCGACTGAAGACTACTCTTCACTTCCGAGCTCTTCATCTTCCATCGAGGAGGAAGGATGTCCGGAAATGTCGTCGATCCCATTTAGGATAATGTAAAATGAAATTCTAAAGCCCACTGAATGGCGAAGGAAATCACTAGGAAGGTCTATCATCTGCTCCGAGCAGTACGCTTTAGCAATCATTGAATAGGCCCAGCGTGACCCTGTAACTCCCACAAACTGCCCACCTCATCAATGCCTCATGGCCAAGCTCCGGTATATGGAGCCTTAGGGTGATAAGGGCATCGGACGGCTTTGGGAGAATATTCTTCTGCATTTGAGCGCACTTTCCATGATTTATGGGAATGGTTCGCTGAAACCACGCAATGAGGACCTTACCGGTTAAACTGTCACTGGCTGAGGTGTCCGAATGGTGCGATATAGCCGAATTTATTTATCATGAGCTTCGGGGCCAAACAACCGGCTTCGTAGATCTAAGCGCCTGCTTGACGTGATCGCCTTGTGGAAGCACAAACGCCTCCAAAACTTTGTCAGGGTGCACTTATCTCAGTTCGTTTGCCCGCTGTTATTCGCACTCGGCGTCACTAATGAAAGCCTCTTATCAGGTCCACTTAGGGGCACCGTTACGCCTTACCGTTTTCGGCTTTTCACAGGACATATAAGCACCCGGAGCATCGACTGGTTCTCCCCACTCTCAAACCTTGAGCATCATGGTTAACATCCGTGCTGGGGTACACATCTGGCTTCGAAACATTGTCATTCGTACCATTCTAGGGGTCCTCAGGCTCTTTTCTCCTTCAGTGGATGCTCTTATACGACGGTTACGCCAGTCTCCTGGCCTGCCCGTCCCTGGGCCAACTCAACCTTACTGGACCTTGCCTCCCTCTCCGCTTGCGTCACACAATTCTGGCAGTGATGTTAAGTTACCTTCTTATGCTGATGTCGTCATTATTGGCAGTGGGATAACTGGAACAGCCTTTGCCAGAACTCTGCTTGACCGTGATGACCAGAGGAGAGGAGACAGTCCTCCTCTTCAAGTAGTCATGCTGGAGGCGAGGGAAACATGTTCAGGTGCAACGGGACGGTGAGTATATACCTACCCCCCTTCAGCCGACCCTCATCTTTATCTCAGGAATGGTGGACATATCACTCCGGTTCTCTATGCTGAGTATTCCGAGCTCAAAGAAAAGTACGGTATTCAGACGGCTCAGAAGATCATGCGTTTCCGTCTCGGTCACCTTCCCAGGATCCTTGCTGTCGCCGCAGAGGAAGAACTTTCGGACCAATCACAGTGTCGTGAGGTTGAAGCTTTTGACGTCTTTCATGACGCGGGGCTTTTCAATGACGCAAAGGACAAACTGGCCGCTTACAAGAACGACTTGCCGTCGGAAAGCGCACAATACAAGATATACGATGATCCGAAAGGGCATTCCGTAAGTAGACGATCCTGCAATCATCATCTGGCCAGGGGTTCACGTCTATGTAGGACTTCCAGTTAACAGAGAATGCGGTCGGCTGCATGTCGACTCGAGCTGGCGCTGTACATCCATATCGTCTTGTCACCGGCATACTTACCCGACTGCTTCAATGCCACAAGTAGGATTTTTCGCCCAATGACATGCACCAAACCTCTAACTTTTTCAGCTTCAATCTATTCACAAATACGCCTTGCATTGGTATTACTTCCCCCGATGAAGATCAGCTTTACCTTGTTTCGACACCCAAAGGAGTTATCTGTACACCCCATGTCATCCATGCAACAAATGGTTGGGCTGCTCACCTTCTTCCTGGTCTGAAAGGCAAGATCATACCGGCAAGAGGTACGATGACGGCTCAACGCCCCTGGGCTGGACTTGGTCAAGGAGCTCGGTTGAAGACACAGTGGGCTGGCCAGCGTTCCTTCGTATTCTTCCCGACCGCCGAACCTCATAACTTCGACTATCTCACCCAGCAATTACCTCGCGATGGATCGAATACGAACGGCACCGGTATATTCCCGCCTTCGGAAGGAGAACTCATGCTCGGTGGTGGATTTGTTCGTCACAATGCGGCCTTGACTGAACTTGGGAACGCGGATGATCGTAGTTCCAACAAGGCGACTGGAAACTACTTGGCCGGTGCTCTCGGGGATTACTTCGTTGGAGGCAATAACCGGAGTGAGGAGAAGGACAGGGTGAAGGCTACTTGGAGCGGCGTATTGGGCATTTCTTGTGACGGAAATCCTTGGGTCGGAAGAGTTCCCTCTCAGGTTTCTGGTAGGTGTACTATACGGACACGGACTACACGGACTATTACACGGACCTCTCTTCGCAGCAATGTGAAGGAGGTCCACCCTGGTTCTGACACTGCTTCTGGCTTACAATTACAGAGCACTGGCTCAGACAGGCTTTCGACGCCCGGCGAGTGGATGGCTGCTGGGTACACCGGTGAGGGAATGGTGCACGCCTGGAGGAGCGGGGAGGCGTTGGCGATGATGGTCCTTGGAATGGATGAGCCGAGCACGGATCAGGAGACCATGAAGACAGATGCTGATGTTGAAGGCATCGGTGAGTGGTTCCCAGATGTGTTTAGGGTCACTGAGGACAGGTGGAACAACACGGGGTTCGAGGATTTCATCGCGGCCTTTTTGTAAACCCCGCGTACGCAGAATGTTTTTAATTATCCTACCTATGACTTACGGCTTATGCATTCCTCTTCACCTGTACTCCATGCCTTTACGGCGAAGACCTGTTTCTTGATTTACCTGTACTAGTACGATATCTCTCACGGCTGTCTGTAGCCCATCGAATTTACCCTGAACTCGTCTTGACATACGTCTGTCGTCACTTCAGCTTGGATTGACGCGTCCACGTTCTTAATTTTTACCCTCATAACGACGACGCGCTCCTTACTCCACGTGTGAGACGCGTTTTCCATATTGTGGAAAATCCTAGATTGGCGAACTTGATACACACTAAGACGCTGGCCACTATTCGGAAAAGGGAGACTCATCAGCCACATAGAGTTGAGCGGTGATTGACTCGATTGGTGAAGTATGTTTACCACTTTTAATGGACCACCACTGGTCACCTCTAGAGGTTTAACTTCAACTCGTGTCGAGGCTGTATGAGTTCCGTCGTTTGATAGAGATCAATATCATGATAACCTCCGGAGATAGCCTCGTGTATTTGGATGATGGTAAAAACGGCCAGGGTCTACTTCGACATAGCCACAATCACGCCAAGATGGCCATGGTGGTAACCAGCTTTTACTTTCAGCGTGTTTTGGGCCATCCCTTTCTTCCTCCTCCCGCCATGTACTCCCGGATCCTCTCCTCGACTCTCCTCCTGATTTTTGCCATCCTCCTCGTGGATTTATCTGGTGTTTCTGCATCAGGTCATCATGTCCCAAGAGTCAATCGTCACAAGCGATTGACCAGTCGATTGGAGAGTCGAGTATTTTCCCCCGAGGCTCCCTCAAGGCCTTTGAGGAAACGGAAGTCATGCTCGAAGCCCCATCCCCCTTCCGCCTCTTTCACCAACTCAACCGCTTCCGCGAAAGAAGACAAGCCCACAACCACGAAATCGCCGTCAAAACCGGGAAGCGACAATGGTAGCGGCATTGGCGTGAACGTCGGCGCTGGGGTTGCTTTCAAGCCTGGAAATTGGCCAACGAAGACTCAACCCGGTGCGGCTCCTGTGGCGCATAGGACATCTGTCGCGGACCCATACCTCACTGAGCTATCGAAGGCCTTCAACAACAAAGGCAATGCCCTTTACACAAAGGTGCATAAAGGGCAGATGACTTACTAGTGAGTTTTCCTTTGTACTGGCAGGTGAACGCATTCTAATGTGGGATTTAGTGGACAAGGGCTCGGTGCATGCGGCGACACTTACGACGACAACTCGATGACTGCTGCTGTTTCCAAGCTCATGTACGATATATGGCCTGGTGCATGGGCTGGCGAAATGAACCGGTGAGGTTCAGTCGGACATCCCCCAGTCGCATGGTCTGATGTCATTTTAGCAATCCCATATGTGGCCCCTTTGTCCCAGGACGCAAGCTCTTGAACGCCCAGGGCAAATACGATACCGTCGTCCCTGGGAGCCAATACATCATCCTCGGCGGCGATGGTTTACCGAACTGCGATACTGGCATCATTGGGCACTCTCAGTGCCATATTCCTCACAGCAACCGTCAAACACGGTGGGAAATCTATCATTGTGAAGATTGTTGACCGATGCGAAGCGTGCCAGGAGGGCGATATCGATTTGACACCAGCAGCGTTCAAAGCTCTCGCAGATCCTGCGCTAGGAAGGACGGATGTTGAATGGTTTTTCAACCAGTACTGATCGGGAGGATTGATTCCCTACCGTTTGCTTGGTTTATTCGGATCGCTTGCCAGTTGAATTGGTGGCGCATGCACACACATTCCCTTACCTCTATCTCGATATTCCCTGGTTGGAATGGTTTCCTATTTTTGTCGCATGCCTTGGCACGCGCTGGTCAACTGTACAAATTACCAGGTGCTTGGTCCACCTGTTTCTAGAGACCTCCAAGAGAACGTCATTGATATTTAAAATATTCGTCGAGTTTACATATACTTACAGTTATCGCTATAGTCGCTACTGCCATTGAAATATATTCAAATATTTTGCCCGTTCAGGAAGAGTCGAGTGTTCGGCCGGTTACGGCAAGGGATCCACAAATGTAGAATGGAAGCAACCACATGAGCGTTCTGATGGATGTGAGGCTCCAGCGGTGGTCAGCCTTGCTCAAGCTTTTTCTTGGTGACGTCCCGGGAATTTAGAGAGCGAAATAGAGAACCTTCTAAAGGAAGTAGGAAAGCTGCCGCTGCGAATCCGACACAGACGGGCAAGTTGGAATCTTCGGGAATTTCTTTTGTGGCCGTTTTCCGGCGGGACATTCAAGTAAAGGAAATTCAATGACTTTTACTGGACCAAGTCTGTAGATTATGCCAAAGACTGTTAAGCGTAGCCGCATGATAGCAGCAGCAGCCATGGCAATGGATAAAAGGAAATCCACGTGAAGCTGGGGGTATTTTCGGTATTTACGCCTATTTTGGGTGTGGCTCTTGATTGCAACAGATTTACGAATTTGGTGCTTTCGTCGCTGTTACCAACGACGTCCAGCAGACCATTGATCTTCACTTACTCGCTGTCCAAGTCGACGAGAAACTGTGCTGAGTTGACGCGTCGAACCGTGGTAAGAAACGTTTGTTGACTGCAATCAATCGTCGCCTTCATTCATCCACGTCGTATCTCCAGGCCCAGTTACGGTTACGCGGGTAAGCTTCGCTTGTGCTCTGGTTTCTCATAGTCCATGGCCATACTTGCACCGCTGGACTGGCAACAAAACAATCTTCCAAAAGATAAAACTATGGAGGTGCCTTCAAATTCAAAACAACAGCGCTCGTCACCTGCAAACGAGAGCCAGAACCATCCACCGCAGCAGCAAGGCCAGCAACTTCAGCAACAACCGCCAGCTCGTCATCACCCATCCTATACATACCCAATTCAGCAGCAGCCACAAGGAAGTTGGACCCCGTCAATAACTGCAGCCCCGTTTTACCCCTCATTTTACCAAAATCAACAACACCACTCACCGCAGACTTACCCACGGCAGGTACAACCACCTCATGGTTATTTTGACCAAGCAGCGAACGCTCAGCTAGCTGCACAGTGGGCATACCAGCAAATGATGTATAATGCCCAGCATGCGTTCCCCCAGACCCAACGCAGCCCTTCAAACGATTTTTACGCGCAAAATCAAATTACTCCTGCTTTCAATGGACCATTTCCCAGCGGAACTCCTCCTCCTCACAGAGGCAATTCTGTTGACGCTCAGCAGGCTGGACAGCCAAACCAGATCGGAGGATTTCACCCATACCGGCGGCCCAACAAGCAAAACCAGCAAACACCGGCTCACACGCAACATCCCCAAGATACCGATAGGCGGGCTGGTGCACCCATTCCTCCTCAACCTCCCTACAAGCGTCCAGACGCCTCGGGCTCAAGTTCATCCGTCAATTCATCCCATAGCCAGCGTCAAAGAACCAACAGTACACAGAGCGGCGCTAGCGGCCACACCAGCCCGTCGTCGGCCGCTGGCAGCGTCCGAGGTCGTAACCATCCCTCATCCACGCCTATCCCCAACAGAAATTCACCCTCACCCGCATCCTCTACTGGTTCGAGCGCAGCAGGCCAGCTGAGGTTACCCCATCACCGTAATTCATCTTCGTCATCAACAACTTCGAGCCGGCCCTCCGGTATCTCTCCACCTCCTGCATCATCATCCACGACTACTTCCTCTGCCACGGCATCATCCTCTCACTCGAATACCACACTGGCTGCCCCAATACCACGACCAGCGCGCCCGTCGCCGTTATCTCAGGGCAATTTTACCGCATCAGAACGGCGGATGTCACGAGATGACAGCATGCTCGATACGATGCCTGCATCTGGGGCTCGTGGAAGCGGCCTGAAGGGGCGGCTACGCAGGGCATTATCGTTCAATCCGGCCTTGAAAGAGGACGAGGCATCGGATGATGAATCGATCAAAGCCTCGACCTACAACGCGTCGAGCAAACAAAAAGCCAAAAGTTCGACACCGAACACCACAGCCAAGCCAAGCGGAACAAATGGTGCTGCCTCCACAGGCGAGCCCACTGGCGATGACTCGGCTTCTACAGCAACTGTCCAGACGAAGAAGAAGAGTCGCGCTGCCTCGCTTTTCAACACGCGGTTGAATGCCAGCACGGATAACATCTCACTCTCGTCCACTGTGAGCAGTGCGAGCGTGATGATCCGCAAGCTGGGTTCAATGGGGCGGTTGGCACGACGCAATTCGTTAGCAGGAATCACCTCATTGTTCAAAGATAAGGACAAAGATAAGAGCAAGAAGAAGGACAAGAAGGGTGGTGCCAAGGCAGAGGCTAGCGAGGCTAGCGTTTCCCATGTCACGGCTGAGTTGGACAGGACGGGTAGCGACTGGACCAACACAGCAGAGATGAATGGGTTGAGTCCGGCTGCTAAACTGGCGCGACAACATACCCTCAAGAGCAATGCTGAAGCTGCCGCTCGCGCGAAAGCACAGCAAGAAGCCGCTGCCAAGGCAGCTGCTGAGGCCTCGGCTAACGGCGCGAACGGTGCTGGTGTTCCTGCTTGGGACAAGGACACTGCGAAGAGGCAGGCTACTTCTCCGCTCAAAAGCGGCAGCGTCAGGGTGAACGAGGATGGAAGCAGGATCTTGGTTGAAGATGATGATGATGATAGTGATGATGGCCATCATCCTCATGGTTCTCAGCAGGCTGAGCACAACTTCAGGCAAGAGGGTTGGGATGAGGATGAGGATTGGGATGTCGGCGATGAAGACGATGAAGATACCACTATCCGGCTTGGGATAGGTCGGGCAAGTCTCGATGATGCTGAGGACGACCATGAACCTTGGGCTGTCAACGTCCGGCGTAGCGAAGAACGGGTACGACAGCCTGCAAAGGGCATTTTGAAGAGTATGTCGTTCCCTTTTTTCGGATTCCCACAAACTGACAATCGTATTAGACGCGGACACTTATGACCAACAAGTCTATCTCCATGACGCAGCCAATCGTCTTCGGTCTAATTCATACACTGCACCTGGTCATACAGAGCTTGGACCCCTCGCTCATTTACCTTCGGACGGGCCAGATCAGCTAGATGGTATCCACAAACCACAGCCATTAGACGCTATTCCCTCTCTACCACCCCTTTCTTTCGACTCTCCTACTACAATGTCTTTCGACAAGGAACCCACCACGCCCACTAACGCGAACTCTCCGCATGTTCCGGAGAAATCGAGCCCGATGTTCCACCATGCCAACTCATCAGCGCCGGCTCTGTCGAAGATGACGGCTCCTATGATGCTCACTCATCGCTCAGCTACAGCACCTGCAGCGAAACGGTTGACGTTTGCAAATAACTTATCTGTGTACGATACATTCCCTGCTTCGGTTTACGACCGTCGCAGCGAACCTGCCACCTGGAGTCGTTTGACCCCTGCGCTGGCACAGAGGATCAAGGAGGAACTCAATTCCTACAAGATGGAAGAGATGGAAGTCCATGCAGCTAGTAGAATTCAGTACGTGCCTTCTTCTCATTGTCCTTGAAAACGGGAGCTTACCTTCGTTTTCCAGCACTCAATTCTTCGTTTGATTATTTACCGTACTCATATTCCTTTTTGGATTCCCCGACTGGCATGACTGCTTGCTTGTGATTTAATCATGATCATGCCAGTTATTCCTTCAAGATCCTGCAGCAATCTTAAGGATGCGAGTGGATACCCCTATTACACTCAAGTCCCCTATCTTCATTGTCAATTCAAGCAAATTATTATACCCCACACACTCGTGTAATAATTTTTCAAATACGGCCTGGCCGGCGTCTCACAAGATCGCTCGTACGCTTCGGTCGTATGCGCTCCTTTCACACACGTCTCTCTCGTTTTCCAACCATTTTTGTCAATCCCTGTGGACGGACTTTCCCATTATGCTGTCAAGAACATTCACATACGCACAACGCCCCTCTCCCCAAACTGTCAAACATATTATTTCACCATTCAATGTGTTCTCTAGCCCAATTGTGTCCTATATCAAATGATGCTCACGCAGTAGTTCATCATACTCATGTCTGTTTATTTCTCTAACCATCACGCTTGTCCTATTATTTGTTCAAAGTATTTAAAGTCTGGTTTCTTTTGTAAAAGGGATGTGTTCTGGGAAATGTCGAGTTGTACATAGCAACCCCTCGTTATAAAAGCGTGATTAGATTAGATCCGGCGGTTGATATGTTGCTCAGGATACGAGCTTTTGCCTCTTGCAGCCATGACAGACCCAACGACTCAATCGAATTACTTGCAAGTCGCTACAGAACATATCCAGCTTGACTGGAAGCTTCACTTTGATACGCAGAAGATATCAGGTTCTGCGACGCATCACTTGCTTGTGAAGGAGGATAATCCGAAGAATGTTATGTGAGATTTCCTGGAGTTCAAGCCAAGCCATTCCGCTGATTTGATGTTAGCTTCGATACATGGGCTCTAGATATCTCTGAAGTTAGCCATGAAGGCAAATCAGTCAATGTAAGCGACCAATATCCAATACTCAAGGGACCCTCTTATTGATAGGTATCGCTGACCTGAATCTCCGATCTTAGTTTACTATTGGGGAGAAACATGAAATTATGGGATCTGCCCTTGTTGTGGACCTCCCCTCTGGTCTGAAGAATGGAGACTATGTCGATGTCAAGATCGTGTATCAAACCACCGAAGGCTGCACGGCTCTCCAGTGGCTTGACAAAGCGTACGTACTGCAGCTTCCGGCGACAGCTTCGATATCCTACCACTAATGTCTGCTTCAGACAAACGTCAGGAAAACAGTTCCCGTATCTTTTAGCCAGTGCCAGCCTATCTATGCTCGTGCTATTGTTCCCGTTCAAGGTACGCCCGATTTAACCTCTTCTCGAAGGCAGATCATTGATTTTTCGATATCATTCCAGACAGTCCGTCGGTAAAGACTGTATGTTCTCGTGATCTCAGATCTTTTACCCTCATCTAAGGATTATTCCGCTAGAAATATAGTGCCAACGTCACTTCCACCCTCCCGGTCCTCCTCTCAGCTATCAGGCAATCTCCACCATCCGATGATGCTCCTCACGGAGGTAAGGAGATCGGAAAGGATGAAGTGACATATGTTTATGATCAGGTAGGTTGTACTTCTACGTGTTAGAAGGCCTGTTAACCCCTCGTGTATTAGCCTGTACCAATCCCATCCTATTTGCTTGCTATCGCGTCTGGAAACATACATTACCGCGCATTCCCCCGACATGAGGACAAGGAGTGGAAGTCTGGCATCTGGGCAGAGCCAGAGCTTTTGGACAGGTCATACTGGGAATTCTCTGCCGATACAGCCAGGTAATGTGATGTCCTACAGAAGCATTTGAACCAAACTTTTACCTTATCGTCAGGTTCTTGGCAGCTGAGGAGAAGATTGTTACGCCCTATAGATTCGGTGTATACGATCTTCTTATCCTTCCGCCGTCGTTCCCCTACGGAGGGATGGTGAGTAAATACATATATTACCTTCAAAAGACAGGATTTACTCACCATTATACCAGGAAAATGCTTGCATCTCATTCCTGACTCCCAGTACGTCCCCAACCCTTCAATGAGCAAATGTTTGCTAATATCCCCTCTAGCTCTTTTGACTGGCGATCGTACTCTGGTCGATGTGGTCGTTCATGAACTCACTCACTCTTGGTTCGGCAATGGTGTAACGTATGTTCAGTTGCTTTTCCATTGGATCGATCTCTGACTGGATGGATAGGCATGCAAACGCTTCCCACTTCTGGCTGAACGAGGGATGGACCACGTACATCGAGCGTGTGCTCCAGGAGATCCTGCACACGCCTGCACACCGAGGCTTCTCTTTTGTTATTGGTGCAAAAGCGCTTGAAGATGAACTCAAACGATACGAAAGCAAGCCCAAATATCAGAGGCTGGTTATTGAGTTTGAAAAGGGAGAAGATCCAGATGAAGCTTACAGCAGTATTCCTTACGAGAAGGGCGCCAATTTTATCCTTCATCTAGGTAAGTAATGCTTGGAATACCTGGGGGCACGAATGATGGGCTTATCGATTGGTAGAACGCAAGATCGGCGGCCTCTATACCTTCCTCCCCTATGTGAAGGATTACGTCAATACCTTCATGGGCAAGAGCATCACCACAGACCAATGGAAGGATCATCTCTACGCGCACTGGACCAAGCATGGTGGCCCCGAAAAGATCAAGGCTCTCGACTCAGTCGACTGGGACGTGCGATTACCCTCTCTGTATTGCTACCAAAAGCCTGGCGCTGACCTCTTGGTTTAGGCATGGCTACATGGAGAGGGCACCGAACTCCCTGTCAAGATGGAATATGATACAACTCTGGCCAAACAAGCATACGCACTCGCGGATAGGTGGGATAAAGCTCGCTCTACCGAAGATCCTTCGAAATTCGGGTTTTCCGCCTCCGATTTGGAAGGTTTCGACGGGAACCAGATAAGTATGTTGTTCGACCAAGAAGCCATGAACCAAATGACTGAAACTGCTGCTTGAACTAGTTGTCTTCCTGGAACGCCTGCACTCTCAAACCCCGCTCCCGCTGTCCCACATCAACCATCTTGGTGAGCTGTATGGTCTGTCGTCGACCCCCAATGCAGAGATCCGCTTGCGTTTCTACGAGATTGCCCTCGCAAACCACGGCTCTGAGGCCGCCAGGGCATACGCACCCAAAGCCGTTGAATGGGTCGTTGGAGAGGATGGCACTGGAATCATCAAGGGAAGGATGAAGTTCTGTCGCCCGATCTTCAGGGAAGCCAACAAGGCGGACAAGGAGATGGCTGCGAAGGTGTTTGAGAGAAAGAAGACAGAGTTCCACCCTATTGCCCGTAAACTGATTGAGAAGGTGAGTGAGATCAATCAATCTGGCACTTTGCAACTTGGCTTATTGGTGCATGAACAGGATCTTGGTTTGGTATAAAGATATTGAATGTGGGACCAAATGTATTTATCCTGGGACAAATCTAAGTCAACTACTGCCACGAAATAACCAAGGATGTCAAGAAAGTCATCGTTGTTGATTACTTGAATCCTCCCCATAAGTCTCCAAACACGTCATCCTTCTTTTGGGTTGTGGCTGGAGCTGCAGAACCAAAGGCACCGAAAGGGTCATTTTGTTGCTGAGTAGAACCAGTGGCACCAGATGAACCCCAAACATCTGATGTGTTGAAGAGGTTAGTAGCAGCAGGCGCGGCAGGTTGTGAGGTCGGGTTGGCCCATAGATTTGGCTGTGCAGTCATGTTGGCGGGCGCTGCATTCCAACCAGAGCTTGCGCCCCATGCTCCGACGCCGTTATTGCCAATCATACTGGTCGGAGCTGGCTGAGCCTGGGGTGGTGCTGCCCATGCATTGGCTACACCCATCTGCGCAGTTCCTGAAAACTGTCCGAAAGGTGCTGCAGCTGCCTGGGCTGGTTGAGGTGTCGAAAAGAGCGATAGGATATCTTGCTTCACGTCCTTCTTAGGGGCAGCTTGAGGCTCTGGGCTAGCGGGATTTGAGGGAGGTGGGGCATGGAAGTCTAGCGAGAAGAGATCGTTTACGGGAGCCGCCGGGGCTTGAGGCTGCGCGGCGACGGCGGCAGGCTGAGAAGGAGGCGCAGCCGCGCGACCTGCAGACGCCTGAGGAGCATTGTTGAAGTTGCTGGAGAGAAGCTGATGTGTTTGCGGTTGGCGGGTAACGGTTGCCCGGGCTGATGCAGTCGTGGGTGGGGGAGCAGCTCTAGCAGTAGACGCAGCGGGTGCTGGAGCCGGCTGCTGCTGCTGTGTTGTAGGGCTCGCTACGCCATCTTCAAGGATGGAGGGATCCGAAGGGGGAGGACCTTCTCGGGCCCATCTTTTGGACTCGTATTTTGAGCGAATAAAGGATTCCATTTTACTGCAGGGATTTTGTCAGATTGATCAGCAGCTAATCAAGACTGGAACATACTGATCGGGGGGAATGTGACCCGGTTTTAGGTGTGCTTCCCAATACAAGTTGGCTCTGTGGTTTCCCCACTTCTGGATGGACTGGGAAAGGCATCTATGATGAGAAAGGTCGTGTATCACTGAGGCTTCCACTCACATCCATTTGGTCTGGTGTCCAGGTATCGAGGTCAATGGATTTGACTTTGCTGATGTGGGTGCCCATGCCACGATGTATGCCAGAACATCGGATACAGAGGTAAACGCCACTGAACATAAGAAGTCAGCTTCTGCTCTGGCCAGGATAATAAGCTACGCACAGGTTCCAAGAGGCCCATCGCGGGTCTGTTCAAAGGTTGTTGATTTGGTGCTTGGCCGAGTCAAATAAGTGATACGCACCATTCTTCTTGCAGTCTGCACAGACTTTGTTCTCAGGCCTCTTCACAAGCTCTCGTAGCGTTCTTGCGTTTCTTTCTGTGGTGGTTCTGTCTTGTCTAGACATGCTGGCGGTGGTGGTGTGAAGCTGAGTTGTAATTTCAAGAGTTGCTGATCCAAATCAAGCAACAATCACTTCAGCGCTTGGTTGAACGAGCCGTGAGCCAAGCTTCCGAGCCCAAAAGCACACACAAGCAAAAAATCAGCCAGTCTTTTGAATACCTTAGATGTATGGGGTATATGGACCCTTTGTGGAACTTATAGGACTGTATGTCCAACGCCGAATATTGGTGTATCTCAATCCATGGTCATTCCAGTTCGTCCCGAGTGTAGATTATTATAATAGAGGAGAGAAGATGGTGCAGTCATAAGTACCCTAGAGTATCGTAAAGAGCTTCGTTCCATCATCCCAAATACATTAGTGCTTTTCGTTCTTGACTTCTTCGGCAGGGAGAATATGTCCTTCGTTATCCATGCGGGCACTGGAGCAGCATTCAGTATAAATCCTTGCAGCAAAGAAAGGGGAACATACAGAGCCTCCTCAGAGATATCGGTGGTCTCGTGCACACGAAGATGGATCATGGGCAAGGCGAAGACCAAGCCAGCAACAAGGATCACCCAGGTGGAGATGAAGATGTTCATGAAGCTATGACGGAACAACCATGAGTACCCTACCAGTGAGATAAAAAATCCTGTGGACTCACGGAGTTTTGACAGCATCAGCACGCCATGCGCCAGCGGCACCAGCAGACTGGATGGACTTGTAGAATCCGGCGAAATGGGCAAGCTTGGCGGGGTCATTGGACATAGCGCCCATGAGCCAGTAAGCAGTTGATTGCCACATAGCATCCAAGATACCACAGAAAAGGTAGAGGAAGATCTTGCCAGGATATTCTGAGTCGGTGAAGTCGATCCGGTGCTCGTTGGCTTCCAGACTTTCGCGGGTGTACTCCCTACAACAAGGCGATGAGTCACAAGGTTATGGCTGGAAGTGATGAGACGTACTTTTGGTAGAAGTAGGCCCAGATGTGAACGAAGAAGACAGTAACGAAAAGCATTCCCCATCCGGCGAAGGCACGAGTGCGCCGTTTGAGTTGTTTGCGATCGAGGAGGGCAGCAGTCAACAAGGCACCAACAATTTGAGCAAGCCAGTAAACTAAGTTGTTGAGTGCACGGGTACGGATGTTGAAGATGGCACCGTTGTAGTCGTTGAATTCTAAAGCTTAAAGTCAGTGAAAGGTTCGAATTCCAGGTAGAAGTGAGACTAACGCCAGGTGTAAAACCAGTTGGAGGCGAAGAACATGGGGAAGAGGAGAACGATCATGGGGTCAGTCTTCAATGCGACGTATAGGCCGTAGAGTTCAGTCTTCCAAGATGGCTGGCGACCGGTGGTAACCTTCGTGCCATCTGTACGAAGCATCTTGTTAGGGTCGGCCATGGTCAGGGGAATGAGGACTCCCAAGCAGGTCAGGATGAGGAAACCAATCTGATAGCGCGTGAGGTCAGTTACATGAAGGTATCGAATGGTGCTGAAGACGAACATAGGTGCCATTACCGACTGAAATGAGTGAGATCAAGTCAGCGTCCCTATCTTGTTTTGCATAGAACCCTAGCCTTACCAGCATTGGCCTAATAAGAAACAGTAAGTCAATGGCACCTGGGTCTAGGAGAGTGGAAACATACCGTGGAATTGATATTCTGTCCCAAAGCGACGGCCGCTCCGACAACACCTCCAAGGTTGAAAATGCCCCAGAAGATGGCAATGAATTTACCCTTCTGGCCCTCGGTGGGATAGGCCATCATGAGCGAGCCCTGAGCAGTCCACAGAAGGCCAGCACAGACCCCAAGGATTGCACCAGCGGCAATGACGAATGCTCCAGCACCAGGGTGGATGTTGATCGCGCTAACGAAAACCTTGAGCCAAGAGCCGATGGGAACAGAAGAAGCCACTCACAGGTAAGAGCCGATGTAGAGAGCATAACCAGTTGTTCCGAGGAGGAGAGTCAGACGAGCACCCAATTTGTTGTTGATAGACCTATGGTAAGCTTCAGTCAAACACTTCGAAGAGCCTATTTGTAAACTCTCACCCAGAGAAGAAAGCAGTAGCAGCAAAGGTCGAATAGAGTGCGACGTTGGCGTTTGCACTCGTCTTCGAATCGACTTGACCACCACCTCCCAATCCGTTCAAGGAGTTGAACAGACCTGTGAAACAACCTCGTTAACGGGATGCCCGAAGCACAAACGAGAACAGGAACGGGACTGACCAGGACACATGAAGCACACGAAACCAACCATGCATACCTATGAGACATGACAATGAATACGTGCCGAACAAGAAAAGTGAACACTGAAGATACCTGGAAGATAGGATGGTAGTAGAGGCCTTTGAGGCCAGCAGGCCGCTCATAGACCTGAGAGGCAGCGCTGCTAACAGATCCCTTTTCCTTGTCGGTGACGTCGCTCATGCTGGGCTGCGTGTTAGGGGATAGTTATCGAAGAAAGTCCCAGACAGCCTGCATATAAGAGAAATTGGACTCCATGCAAATCCCACGGGTGAGAGGCTGAACCATCTGACAAGGCAGACACATCCACAAGATTGTCAGGTAGCTGAGGGTTGCGCTAAGATGGAGTTAGGCCGCTGTTGCAAATGGGAAGCGGGACTGTATTTCCGAACATATGTACCATTCTTTCGGCGGTTTGTGGTGATCGGTAACACATGGTTCTCGTCTCGTGCACGAGCGGATGTCGGTCCAAATACCCGTATGGTAATTGCTATCCGCCTTGCAAAGAATAAAAAACTCCCATATAAAAAGAGGCTCGATCATATCTCGATAGGCGGCTCTTTTGGCCCTTGCTCTCCTTTTGTAACCATTGACTCCTGTCTCAGTTTCAGAGATTGAGGTTGATTAGCTTGAATGAGGCCAAGAACGGTACCTTCTCTCTCGAGTCCGAACAATATGGTGAACAACGCGTTCGACATCGTGGTCCTCGTTGCGCACGCTGGACTTTGCGTTTAGCCCCCAGATCCATCTGCTGGAGGAATGGGATCAAAGTCCACATGTGGAATGATCGATTTGGGTTCTCGAGGTGGCTGAGAAGAATTGAAAGTCGGTGCCTTGTGACCTGATTTGCTCTGCACCTTCACATATGATGGACAGGAGTACCGTGTGCGATACGGAGCAACATGGTGTCCATGACATTTCGCATAGAAATTTGTATACTATGTGATAAGGGCTCCATCTAGAAAAGGCAGCCTGTGACTATCTAACTATCTGAAGGTTTTGCAAGCTGCCATGCTGATTCCCCCCGAGATTGAGGCGGAAAGAGCCAGGTGCATGCGAGATAACCTTCACCTCCATCTGCAATGTGCATTCACTCGTCTTCGCCCGAAACGCCAGCCAGGCACATCTTCTCGTCCGAACGTCGCGAGCATAACGGCAGGTCAATTTTGGACGCAACCCTCGCACTCACGACAAGGGTAAGGCCAAAATATCGCAGGTCTTTGGCAGGTAGACCTCATGAACTTGCCCTGATACATATGGATTATCGTCCAACATGTCATCGCGGAGACTAACTCAGGCAGTGGCACTAGGCGATACCAATCTTCATGATTAGCCCCTGAGAGGCGCACGATTCTGTATATGCACCCGATGTACCGACTGTAACACTTGTTTCATATTCAAATTCTGAAGGACAATAGACGGCGGGAACGGTTGGTGGCACAAGTGATGAGATATTTGGCCCAAAATCGTATTGAGACTGCAGAAGAATAAAAATACACTCATAAGGTTAGTATAAATTAAGAAGTGTGGCTACCTCTACTGGAGCGCCTCATTTCAAACTTTGCATCACGGTAATCACCAACACCACCGTCCCTGTCATGCGCCTGTTCCGATTCTAGGACGTACTCATCCCCACTTGCGTCCACGCTATGTACGTGTCCAGCGTCGTCCATACGTGCTCTAGAAGCAAATCAATTGAGTAACGAAGTCAAGTGATCAACCGCTTAAGGTGACGTGGACGTACAGAACTTCATCAGAGTAATCGGTGTGTTCTTTCACTCGGAGATAAATCATTGGAAGAGCGAACACGAGTCCTGCCACGAGCAACACCCATGTTGAGATAAAGATGCTCATGAACCTGTTAGCGAGCGCAATAAAAGCCAAACGTTGAGCATAGATTCATTCGTGAAAGAACCCCAGTCGCTTACGGGATCTTGACAGCGTCTGCTCGCCATACGCCTGCGCCGCCAGCGGATTGGAAAGATTTATCTGTTTGTAGGAGAGAACAGGTAAGCTTGGTGTTGTGTTCAGAGTATGAGAAGGACGTACAAAAGCCAGCGAAGTGAGCAAGCTTAGCTGGGTCGTTCGACATTGAACCCATTATCCAGTATGCGGTAGTTTGCCACATTGCGTCCAAGAGCCCGCAGAAAATATACAGCCATATCTTCGCAACGTATCCAGGGCCGGAAATATCGAGTTTGTCTGAGTCAGGAGGAACACTTTCTCGTGTGTAACCCCTAGAAATAGTTAGTTCGCGTGTCGAAGTCCATGCTGAACGATGGAAAGCATACTTTTGGTAGAAGTACGCCCACACGTGGACGATGAAGACCATAATAAGCAAGATTCCCCATGCTACAAAGGCTCGCGTACGGCGCTTGATGGAAGGTTGATCGAGGAGGAAACCAATGGATATTGAACCGACAATCTGAGCTAACCAATACACAATGTTATTCAAGGATCGTGCACGAATGTTGAATAGGGCGTTATTATATTCGTTGAATTCTGATGGTGTGTAAATATTAGAGGGATCTAGCATTGCGTTTGTAGGAGGGACAACTTACGCCACGTATAAAACCAATTGGAGGTAAAGAACATCGGGAATAGAAGAACGACCATCGGGTCGGTTCTCAAGGTGAGGTAGAGACCGTAGATCTCCACTTTCCACGAGGGATGTCGCGGAGAGGTCACTTTTGTACCATCCGTCCGGATCATCTTATTTGGATCCGTCATGAGTAGAGGAATAAGCACCCCAACTAGGGTAAGGACCACGAAGACGATCTAGAAAGCGAAGTTATTAATAGCAGCCCTTTTAATAGCCGTACCAAAGACCTACGTATGTCCCGTTGTTGACTATAGGGCACGAATATATGAGTAATTTGGCTGGTATTGGAGAGGTCTCGTGGTTTACCTGAGTTTGTCTACGAAGGGTCTATTATTCAGTAGGGCGCGGTCATGACAGCAAGCTGTTAGCATACCTTGGAGTGTACGTTCTGTCCGAGAGAAACAGCAGCACCAACAACGGCACCCAGATTGAAGATAGCCCAGAACACGCCAATGTACTTCCCTTTCTGGGTTTCCGTGGGGTACGCCATCATGAGCGATCCTTGGGCCGTCCACAGGAGCGAGGCACAAATGCCAAGAATGCAACCGGACGCAATGACAAAAGGACCTGCATTCGGATGAATGTTAACCGCACTGTGAATTTGGCCGTCAGCCAGCCATCCGAATAAGTTGGAAACAAACTCACAGGAAGGATCCGATGTACAAGGCATATCCGGTGCTCCCCAGTAGCAGCGCACGTTTCGCACCGATTTTATTTGTCACCGACCTGAAATTTACTTTAGACATCATCAAGGCATGAATATTAGGGGTAAATTACCCAGCGAAAAAAGCGCCAACAGCAAATGTTGCGTAGAGTGCTGAGTTCGCATTTGCGCTTGTGGTCGAATCCACTTGTCCTCCAGCACCGAGGCCGTTAAGAGCGTTGAATAGACCTAGAAAATAACGCATCTAGCAAGGGTTCAATCAGAGCGGAAAGTTACCAACCTGGACACATGAAGCAGACAAACGCCAACAGAGTGACCTATGTACAACAGCGATTAGCGATAATGCTAGGAAGTATGAATCCACGAAGATAAAGCCTTTGTTCAGGATTTCTTCGATTACTTACCTGTACCAGTGGATTATTGCGCACCCTGCCCCATCCCCTCATCGAGTCTGACGGTGTCCCCTGTCGAACATGAGTGGGTCCGACTTCTTCGCTGCTTGGGAGCCCATGCCGTCGGCAAATCTCCTTCTCATTCTCAGTGTTTGCAGCTGCCGTCTCTGTGCGTTCCATCGTCAAGGAAAAACCGAAGAATGTGCGTTCAATGAACGCAATGTATTAGACTCGGTTACACAGAGGTTGCTTCAACGTGGGGGTGGGGATGTGGAAGCAATGTGAGAAGCGAACTTGACGACTTGAGAATAAAACCTTTGATGGGTCGCAAAGCCACCTGATCACCCTAAAGGGTTCGGGAGACTAATTTGACCTACGGCGTTAGGAGGTGTACGGAATCCTGGTCGCGAGATATCGACTAGTCGGAGGTAAATCCTATATAGATAAGGCACGCCGAGTCCGCTGGGGTTGATTCTGAGGCGGGGAGCATTCGATGTCAGTAAAACTTCTATTGCGCATTGTGGGTCGCGCCTCATCTGACCCCACTCACTTATGATAGCTAGAGGAGATGCCACGATAGAGCATATGATAAACGTTCTTATGTTTGGGAACCTAGTAATGGCATGGGATCAAAAAAAATATAAAATCAGATCAAGCAACCGGCAGATCAGATTACTGCCTAAATTCAGCCAATATCCAGGAGGCACGGAAATAGGCTCTAGCCTGGAGGCTACATAAATGGCAGGCTTGGTCTGCATCCTACCAGTTTCAATGCTCTGGAACGGTTTCACATATCCTGTGAGGGCGTTCGCCACTGGCCGTGTATTAGGTTGTGTGAGAGCAGCGTCGCTTCTGGCTAAGATCCGAGTACCTGGGCAGCACCTGAGAGACCATTTTCACGATTTTCAAACATCTTCACAAGCGAAGAGCTGGATGAAAAGATGCTCCGTTCATTATGCAGATGACGGCTGGAGGCTTTAGCTTGAGAATCTCTTCGCCTGAGAAAAGCGACTCGGTGCGACAAAAGGAGATGCTGTAGTCGGTCACGTGGCTCAGCATCCTTATGGACGTGATCGAAGTTCGAGTTCGCTGTTCGACAACGTGAGTGCGGTAACCTCTTCGCGTGTGCTCGTATTCCACGGATTCTGCAGCTGTACTCAAGTGATCCTACTCAAAGGTCTACAAGAGAAAATGGCAACCATAGGTGCCGTAACAAGACAAATCGCAGCTCTGGAGCTCAACTCAAACGGAACGACCAAAGCAACCTCCTCCTCTTCAAGTACGCGGCCTCTTCACTCGAAACAGCCAAGCCAGACCAACGTAGCAAAGCTCCTATCAAAATTCTCTGCACCCAACCCTTTCTCAAAACCTGCGCATCCTCCCTCGTCCCTTAGACATGCTGCCAATGCCGAGGGCTCTAGGCAACCTTCGCCTACAAACACGTCTGCCCCTGCTCAGCCTTCAATAGACATAGGCAAATATGACGGCGGCTTAGAACTGGAGAACGAAAAGCGTGGCGAGGTCTTGACTGGCGATGCTGCCAGAGAGCTTGCTCTGGACTCGAGTACATCGAGGTAGGCCAGGTCCTTACGGCATTCGTTTCGTCGACCTGACACCAATTCTCAGGAAATCACCTACCCGTGAGTGGCACCTGAGTGATTTTGATATGGGAAGGCCACTGGGTAAAGGAAAATTCGGGCGCGTCTATATGGTCCGCACGAAAACTGAACCCAAGTATATCCTTGCTCTCAAAACGCTCTACAAATCCGAAATCGTACAATCGAAGGTCGAGAAGCAAATCCGTCGCGAAATCGAGATCCAGCAGAATCTTCGACATCCTAATATCCTCCGCCTCTACGGCTACTTCCATGACTCGAAGCGGATATTCCTCATGCTCGAGTTTGCGGGCAAGGGGGAGCTTTACAAGCAACTCAGCAAGTATGGATGCTTCAGCGAGAAACGAGCATCTCGCTATATCGACCAGATGGCAGATGCCCTGTCGTATCTTCATAGCAAGCATGTTATCCACCGCGACATCAAACCTGAGAATCTGCTTCTCGGGATTAATGGGGAACTCAAGATTGGTGACTTTGGATGGAGCGTACATGCTCCCGGCAACCGGCGAATGACACTTTGTGGTACCCTCGATTACCTTCCGCCGGAGATGGTCGAGGGCAAGGTACACAGTGAGAAGGTTGATTATTGGGCTCTCGGAGTCCTGACATATGAATTCTTGATCGGCAATCCGCCTTTTGAGGATCGTGATAGCGTCTCTAGTGAGTGACTCCGAGTGACTCCGCTTCGATGGAAGGATCTCCTCGTTCTAACCTCACCTTGCAGACACCTATCGACGAATTGCTAAAGTCGACTTGAGGTTCCCTGCTACCCTCTCCGAGGATGTGAAGGACCTCATCGCAAAGGTGAGCCCTATCCCATATTCAGATGGTTCTTATGCCGACATGCCGATGCCCACCAGCTACTTCAATACGAGCCGGAGAAAAGGTTACCTCTTACCCAAGTGCTGACCCATCCTTGGATCATGAAATATCGGTCAAAAAGCAGCACACGAGGGAGCACGGAGGCATGAGCATTAGGACATTTTGGGCACCAATACCTCGCATCACTGTATATTTATCATTCATGTGTTGGATGTACTCTATAATATCTTGGGACTGCACGATACATGTTATCAGGGAATATCAATGAGGATAAGGTGGTATATTGGGGCAGTGTTGGTGGTGTACCCATAACAGGCAAATTACATCATTTTCTTCCATACCACACGTCACTTGCACTGAAAACGTCACAATTGGTTGATTCACGGCTAACGACTGCTTGTATAGTATGCGTGAAATATCGTAGACGCGATTAGATTATTAGGGGAAGAATGAGAGCCCAAAGTAGCCGACACGGTACAGGACAAGCACAAACTAAGAGGCATAGAAAGTAGGAACGAAGGAAAGGTCTATAAATGGTGAACCCAGGAAAACGTCCGTCGCAGCAAGAGCGGAGAGAACTCAGATAGGGGAGTTCAGGCGGCATGAGTACGCTCACTCAGCGTGCTCGTGGGTGGAGGTAGTGGGTGCAACAGCTGTGGATTGCTTGTTGATGTTGGCAAGCACAGGCTTGAGCACGGTGTTGTAGGTAACTTGAGCACCCTGTAAAATTGGATTGGATCAGTAAGAATTCGGTGTGACTTGAATGCAACATACTCGGAAAGCGGGGAGCTGGAGCCAGACAATGAATGCGGTCTTGAAAGCGAAGTACCATGGGACGTAGTAGAGAACTAGACGGAGGGCGAAGCTTTCAATGAAGTTGAAGAAGCCGAACACAACCCAATAGGTGAGCCACTGAATATCGTCCTGGGGAGAAGGTGACTCGATTGCCCTGAAGGAGAGGTAGGCCGGGAAGAGCCATCCAACGAGGTTGGAGACGGGAGAGGCGAGGGGGTTGAAGGCCAAGAGGATAGCAAAGAGAGCAGAAACGCCGATAACGGCGTAAGTCTTGGGGACTTGAGTGTTCTGCTCAAATCTGTTCAAGGCAGGATACTTGGAAAGCTGCATGACATGTTTTAATGGACAATGTCGGAAACGGTGTTAATGACGAAACTAACCTCCTTGTCGAGCTGCGCGTGGTACTGTTGGACAGTATTCTGTGCTTGAAGGTATACTGGGTGTTGCTGAACCTTTTGTTGGGCAGACATTGTGTGCTAAAGTTACAGAAGGTGGTTCGTTGAGTGGGGGAGGTCGTGTGGTCGTGAAGATGTGAAAAAAACGTCGTCAGGCGAGCTTGCTCTTGATATTGCGCACAGACACGTGTGAACAACCTGTTCGTCACCGATCACGTGAATCTTTCTCCACCCTTTCCTCGACCATGAGCTCCTACGCCAGCGTCAAGGTACGTATCATATCAAGTCAAAGCTCCTCATGACAATACTAAACTCCCTGGCGCCAATGGCGTAGACGCTTCACGCATCGCTTCCACCGTTTTCACCCGCAATTTCGGTGGAGCTTTTGCCGTACCTGGCTTTCATCCTCCTGGCCTCCACGTTTGCACTAGCATTCTACTTTTCAACGTGAGTTAATCTACATCCCTGCCTGCTACCGTACATATCTGATACGATTCACAGCCTCCCCAAAACCGCGCTTCCCATCCGCGAAACTGCAGTTGCATCGCTAGCAAGCATCCTTGGAGGGTTCGGTGTCGTGGCGTTGTTCTGCTCGGCTGGGGTAAACGTGTAATATATAGATCCAAAATATACCCAGTCCCGGCGACGAAGAACATATCGAAAAGACGATCAGTTGTTGACACGCCATCCATGCTTGCAGCTCCCGCACTATCAGGGTTTTCTAAGTCGGAAGGATCAAAAGTAAAGCCCTGTTGAACACGCACCGTATAGAAGATTGTGGACCCTTCATCTGCACTGCGTAACTATTGTTGCCGAGTCAACACAGGTCTAGACTGAGAGCATGCTCAACACACCTGTCTTTCTTTCGACCAAGCGCCCATGTGGCCGCATGACGGGCATTTTTCAGAAACCTGTTTGGAGGGTTCGGTTTAGTCGTGGTGCAGGCGGTCGCAAGCAGGCTAAAGTGAACCGCACCCATGTTCCCTGATCTCCCGTTTCGTGCCGTTTCGTTTGAGTCTTTCGTTTCTGGTGCAAAGCACTTGGAAAAGCTTCCGGGTGTGAATGTGTGATGATTTCTATGTTCTCGTAGGCTGAGCGGGTGATATTCGGGGAGTTGGACAGGAATGTGAAGAGTGGCAGAAGAGAAGATCGATAATTCCATTGGTGAGCACAGGGTATATTCAGGGTGTATACGGAGCACTTACAAGACGCTGGCTCCTCGTGCTGGCACTGCTCGCAAGTCACAGTGTCCTCACCATCCTTTGGTAGGTTCAGCAGAGTTCCACAAGTTGGGCAAAATAGTAGTGACCCTGTAAATTTCTACGGTGAGATCGTCATTGAGTTCGTACAACTTCGCATCGTTTACCTATCTTATGGGCTCTGGGGGCCGTAGACATTGCGACTGAATTCCTTGAAGAGGACGCGAGATTGAGTCTTGGATTGAGCTCACTGAAATTCTTGATCAAGGTGAATTTTGATGTCACGTGCTAACGAGCAGATTGCAGGGATTTCGTGCCGAAGGCCCGACAGACTAGCACCAGTGCTCGGATGTTGGTTAGGCGTTTATCAAGGGTCAAAGATTTTTGAGACGACGTTGAAGAATTTCTTCGCTAAAGATGAGGTCTGAGCACTTGTCTTACACACCGCTCTGCGAACTCCTCCCGATTGAGGGTATGCCAGTCGGGCCGTGGCGCATTTCCGGATTTTCAGATAGGCAAACTCTCATCCAAACCAAGTCCAAACGTGAGAGGAACTTCTATTAGGTATTCTCATGCGGATATTTCTCATCGTTTGATCCGCTAACATGAGAGAATACATCTCTAAAGTACTCTAAAAAGCCACAAATACCCTTGAGAGCCCTTGGGCTCACTGGGAATAATGGGACGCCCATTCTGAGCTGTCATTGTAGAAATAAATTTACAGTGTGGGTATTACTATACCCCCCTGCCGGCCCATCAAGACAACTGCGATCCCATCGATATGGGATCCACAGTCATCCACCAATTGGGACTAATAGAGTATTCGAACGGCTACGTCCAGGTGAATAAAATGGGCACAACAGATTGTTCCGTCTGCATGGGTCTGCAAGTAGAAAAACGAGGCTCGCCCCTAATCCATGGTTGTCGGGAGGAGAATATACAATAGACGCCTACACTTGGATGTTTTTACCGGTTTAACCATGAGGGGTGCACAGATTGATAACACTAGCCGGTAGTCGGGTTTACCATATCTGCGCAAGGGACACAATTAGCGCATCAAGCGCCCCATGTGCTACCGCGTCGGAGGGACCGACACCTTCGTGGGGAAGAGTGAGCAGATGGCAGCTACCTAATTGGCGTGAAGGGCACCCCCGACACGATACAGGAGTCCAACCACGATATCGTACGAGGCAGCGACGACGCATCAAAGCTCCATGATAGGATGTGGCGGCTAATTGCGTGCGACAAGATAGGATGGATGGCGTTGGTGCCCCTTGGCCCATTGTAGACCGATATGGACGGTTGTGGGTCCACGCAGGCGCTTGCTCCGAAATAAACAAAAAGATGGATCCATACGTTACAAGAAAAGTACACCCAAACGAAACATTCAAGGCTGTGCTGTATATTGAAGAGTAGAATTCCTTCTGATAGATGGACCATTTTGGACTTTCGTTGACCTCGAGGTCGGCCACGAATGTCAGACCCGAATGGGTTGACTCTCGAATGTATTACGACTTCTCGGTGCCTGTCGACGAAGGGACCAAATCGTTGCTCAACGGCATCGAGGAAGACACTGAATAAGTAGGACTTGTATTCTTGACGTAGAAGCCACCGTCAGGTCGGGGAACTAAGCGAAAATATTTTACTAAACTTGGGCAAACCGACGATCAGGACCATAGTTACCAGGTGGCATCTGAGCGCCTATCTGTCTTGGAGGTCTGGGGGCTACGTTTACGAGTCGCAAGAAGCCAAACAGCCGGCTTTTGAGTAGAAGGAGAGAAGGGAAGAGCGACTTCATCTCATCCGGCTGCTGTCCGTGCTGCGTACATGTCGTGGAAATGTTCCGTCGCCAGGCTGAAAATCAAAGAGGGATGTATATAATGCCGCAATCGTGGGGTGCACATTTACCATGAACGGACTCCTTTGTTTCTATCCAGGGAGATGAACGGAGTCGTTGCGGGGGATTCTACGAAAACGGATTGCCAACTCATTTACAGAGGCTGAGTACGAGTATGCTTTCTGGGTGGATGACGTAGAAATTATGAATTGCCCCTTATAATGGGACGCGAGTGCATAAACAAAGTCTTATTGATGGTACACGAGCCTAAGCTCTCGAGTTGCACCTGTTAAAACCCCTAGTATGTGGAACCGTTGGATAGAAGGACGGAAACTGGAGGGACGAGCATCGGGCGTCTAATTGTCATGAATCCATCCAAGGGTCCGGCAATCAAATTGGGGATCCTTCGGATTCGGGATGGTATAGCCCCAAGGGGCAAATAGGCAGCGAGTGGAAGAACAAAAGCATCGACGGATTTGGGCAAACTAAACTTACCAAGAACAAGAACAAAGGGTTGCCTGGTTTCGTAATTGTTAATATCACCTGCACCTGACTTTCTGTGGGTCCTAGAGCCAGTCTCATATAATAACTCACGGTCGCCGAGCTGGAGTTCCAACATCACTCGTTCATCTTCTATCTTCCGAGTCTAATAGTTCGCGACTGCTTGACAGTCCGAGTCTGAGTCTCTTTTCTTTTGTTCTTGGATCATTCACGCCGCGCGTGCTTCACGACCCGACGACCTGCTTCCTGCTTCCAGCTCACAATCTTGACATATCCACGTCTCATTTCTGCACGCTTGAGTAATCATGTCTTCTCAATCTTACTCTGCACCTCTCCAGTCCTACCATGTCCGCAACCTAATACGCATTCTCCGAGATGCCAACTCCCACTATAGACGTGTTGCAGAACAGATCCGCGAGAGCTACAGTCCCACTCATCATGCCCGCACTCGCGCTCAAAAGCTTGGCCTCACCGTCAACGTCGCGAAAGCCGTAGCCTGCGACCACCGCCATGTTAGCACGATCCCTCTTCCAATCATTGAGCAAGCATGCTCTCCAGTGATTTCCCTGACTTCATCGACTTCGCTCCAGCGCCCGCATCTGTCACCTCTTGTCCCGACCGTGTTGACAAAGACGACTCCTAATGGTACTACCAGTGCCTTCTCTGCCGCATCCGCCTACTCTTTCGTCAGCCTGGCTTCAGCTCCCGTCCCCCTTCGGGATGATATCAGTACCCCGATGGACGAGGACGCGGGCTGTGCCGCAGAGATCCAGCACCCTCCTGTTCCCGCTGATGTCCCAATCGATGCCACCCTGATAGAATGGTCCATCTACGACCAATACATGTCGGAAGGCATCTCTATCAAGGTCGACGATTTGTCGATGTTGGACTCAGATGACTCTCCCCTTTCGTCCCCGTCCACGGCAGACTCTTCCGCAGGACCCTTGACACCCGTGAGTTCTTTGCTAGATTATCTCCATTGCCAGAACGGTGTACTAACATAATTTTTGCGAATGTAGGAGGTGCAGACGCTCGAACCTATCACGCTTCGAGTGAAGCGTAAATCGGCAGAGATTACTGATTACACCGCCAGCGATTTCGAGAAACGACCTAAGGTGAGCGGAACCCAATATTGGCCGGATTTAAGCTAACAATCAGCCTGGTTGTCAGCTGGCACGAGAATATGGGTGGGACGCAAGAATCCCTGATCATCGCCATATCATCCGCATTCCCGCACGGAGAGTCTGATCCAACTCACGTTTACCCACCCTCTCTGTGACTACACGGAAGTTTATGCCCTAAGCAATGGACTCACTCTGTGCGCAGTCTTATGACATCTTCATACCTCAAGTCTTGCTACGCTGGAAACGAAGCCTTTTTATGTTCTTACTCATGCCTTTTCAACGACGTTCCTTTCATGTCAACTACTTACATTCGTTCCCTGTTTAATCAGCTACTCGCCATGAATTATTGGACACTTGTCTTTTACGGACTTCTTTTACTTGAACATACCTTTACTTACACTTGATACATATTTACTTTCCCTCTGCTAAAAGCCCGTTGTGATTCAAGATGATAGTCCTGTATCTTCGCTCCCTCGGCATGGCATAATTGTACAACTTGTTCCGAAATACGTGAATAGGTGCTTGACACTTTCTATGCCGACGTGAATGTAATGAATGTGAAGGGGTATACACGAAAGGATCTGATAAGAGATTTCTCTAAGGGCGTTTCAGCTCAAGGTGTGAATCAGAAAATTGTCGCTAATGCTCCATCGTCATAGTGGTTCGCGAGTCCGCTAGCCTTCGGACCTGGACCGTTCTTCCCAAACGTGAATCCAACCCAGACTCCTCGATCGAGTGGATCCTCCTTCTCCAGCACCTTCTCCACGTTCATTTGCTTCTCTTTGACCTCGGCATATTTGGCCATATCCTCTGCGGAGGTGAAATCGTCATAATAGCCGGTATCGGTATCGGAATCCAGGACTGGCACGAATGGGGCTCGAACGGAACGAAGATCGTCCCACTTGACTCGGGTGAAAAACGGATGCGACTTGAGTTGAGAGAGGTTGGAGAACCTCACGCTCGCGTGAGCAATAAGCCTGCGACTAAGTCAGCTAATGAAAAGTTCTGATAGAAAGGTGATTTCAGACCTTGTGATTGCATCCCATGCAACATCAGACAGGTTGAAGATGAGATCTTCGGGTTTGTCGTACTCTGGCCGGCGCAGGACCTTGGTCCAGTTCTTCAGATTGGTCCATGTTTCTTCTGGATTGCTGCCGGTGAAAGGAGGGAACCCAGCCAAAAACTCGAAGAGGATGCACCCCAGTGACCAGTAATCAACTGAGTAGGTGTAAGGCTTGCCACGAAGCACTTCAGGAGCCTTTATAAGCGTTAGCCGTAGTTAACAGTTGCAGAGTGACGTGGTAATGACCATATAGTCAGGGGATCCAACGATGGAATCTGCGTAGCGAGGTTCCTCATTCCTGATCGAGCGATAGATCGAGCGACGCTCCATGGTTGAGCGTTGAATTATCTGGTTGTCTTTGACCTTGTCAAGCTGTAAAAGCGTGTGTTAAATCGATTCGGGAGGTGTGTCGCATAAGATGACCTTGATTTTAAGGGATTCTATTCGTTTCGGGTTGAGCGCTCCTGTCGCTAGGCCGAAATCCGTGAGCTTGACGTGGCCAGTACCATCGACCAGGAAATTCTGTGGAAAATTGTTGTTAGATTGTAGCCTAGTTCGCTAGAGACAGACATACCTCCGGTTTGAGATCTCGATGAATGTAACCCAGCTTGTGCAGCTCGTTAACCGCAGCAAACATTTCGCTGATATAAAACCGAGCGTGCTCTTCTTTCAAAACCCCTGAGTTATTCAAGAGGGTCCTGAAGTCACCACCCGGGACGTACTCCATCGCTAGATAGACGTGCTCGGAGTCTTGAAACGCGTAAAGTAGTCGAACGAGCCAGGGGGTTTTGGTGGCGGTCAAAATGTCGCGTTCAACTAGTACGTGCCTAATCTATAGTCTAGGTCAGTAAACGTTGAGTATACAGGCAGATTCGCACCTCATCCATCTTATGTAGGGTCTTCTTCCTCATTTTCTTCAATGCACAGACTTCCCCGGTCTCTTGCTTTCTTGCGAGGTAGACTTCCCCATATCCACCCTGACCGACTTGAGCGATTATATGAAACTGGTCGACCTTGAGCTTCGTGCGACGTCGTCGTAGCAGTACCCGTTCTCTGCCACAATATGACTTGAATTCCTTGGTGTACTCGAGGCCTTCTACACGGCGGGAAGCAGTATCCTGATCAAATCTTAAGCGTCGCTCCTTGCGACCAGCCAAGTACCCAAGTGCTTGAAAGTAGTAATCGAGAAAATCTGCGGTAAATTTTCATCATTCGAAGCCAAGGTCTTCCTTCACAGAGGCTGGGGACGTACACAACTGTGCCACTGTTGCCTTCCTCTTCACTTCCGGGCTGCTGAGGAGCTCCCTTTCCCAGGCTTGTAATCCGCCTTGTCGAAGCGTAGACCTGGCCCGGGTGGTGTCCATAGCAATATCTGCCCCTGCAGTAGTTGTTCTTGTAGTGGCCATCGAATGTAGTCCTTGATCAAGCTTTCAAGTTCAAGTGCTTGATGATCGAAGTGGCTGTGCCCATGGCCACCTGACCTAAGCGCCAATAGCTCTAGCTGTTTGGTTCGATTCTGTTCTCCCTTACAACGGAAAGTAAAAATGTCCAGTACAAATTGCAGCTTCCACACCTTACTGTTTGGTGTAAAATTGTGTTATATAGCCTAAGAAAAATACTGGCTACTGATTAATCCAAGATAATATTTTTGGCTGTGAAAAACTTTTGAAATTAGGTAGATATCTCAATGACACCAGGGAACCTTGTGAGGCAATGATATAGGTGGATAGTGATGACAATTTGTTTATTCCAATTGCAGCAGTTTTCAGTAAGTTAAGCCTAGATCCTGATTGATCATTGTCTGCACTGAATTTGTGTTCTGAAGACACAGGTACTACAAATAATTGTGCTTTGGGTCCACAAAGTTAAAAGCACTCTTGGTGTTTGTAGGCAGAAATATGATGGCTGTTTCTTTTGAATTTTATTATGACAAATGGACTGTGATACATATATTCAAGCTGCTTTATGTCAGTGGTCTGTGAATTTTGTGCTAGAATTTGGTTGCATATCAAGGTTTAAGAGCAGTTTGTGGTTTGAAGTTCTTGTTCTTGATTTGAGGTTGGTCTGGAAAGTGTCCCTGGTTTGTGGACTGTAGTTTGTGGTTCATGGTTTCTGTGCCTAAATTCCAATACCCAATGACAGCTGCCAATTGATAGCTCTAGATGGATGTCTCAATTCGAAAATGCATCAGTTGGTGACTTTGATGGAAAGGGCCATCAGCATTCCGTTGGGTTGCTTAAAAATGCTTGAATGTGCTTGAAATGCTTTTAAAGAGCTTTAAGACTGTCTAAGACTATTTAAGCAAATTCATCAGGAAAATATAGGCCAACTTGACATCAACTTGTGAGAACTTAATGAAACATCAAGTAGAACATCAATAAGACATAACTTTCAGCCTAACTTATAGCTATTTCTAGCACTTATAGCTTACTTATACATACTTGTAAAAGTTATCAAGTAGTGTGGCAATTTATGTTTTAGCCAAGTATGGTCAAGTTGGCATATATTTTCCTGATGACTTAAGACCATTAAAAATAGAAAGAACAGAGAAAAAAAATGTTCTCTTAATCATCTTAATTTGCTTAAACAGTCTTAAACGGTCTTAAAGCTCTTTAAGAGCATTTCAAGCACATTTAAGCATTTTTAAGCAATACAACAGAATGCTGATGGGACCCATGCCTGCTGCCGTTGTATCAGTGTTAGGCAACATTTCAGCCATTTGAGAGGGCTTCAATGCAGCAGATACTGTGAAGCCTAGCAATCTGAGGCTGGCATCACATAAATAGAAGCGTAACAGCAATTATATAACATTTCCAGCAAGTAGATCTCAAGGCAAGCTTGTTTTCACTTTGCTTTAGGGTTAGCTAGCCACCATGTAGATATAGAAGGATATATGTGATCAACCACCCCAAATATATGTATGTCTAAGTACTTTACTATCAGCTACCAAATATGTACAATAATCCGGAAAATAAGCAATAAAATTGGTTTCTTTTTTGCACTTTTAGCCATTATTTTCTGGGGGGGTTCTTGTTAAGCTAGTATCGCTACGCACTTAACTAAGTATCAAGGGTTCAGCTGCTTAGTCCTCTACCAGCCTTTGTAGAGACGAGCGAGAGAAATTGAGCGAGTCGAAGTTAAAGCAAATAGCGATGTATAGGCTTTTAGGTCAAGCTGGGGAAGCAAGACCGAAAGCGTGAAAGTATTTATACATGAAGAGTAGGGCTAAGGGTTGGGCATTGCGCAGCAATGCTAAGTAAGCAAAAGTAAGTATGACTCGGAGCGAGTCAGAGTAAGAGTCACGACAAGTCATGGTAAGTAAATATAGTACAACTATCCCACGATCGTGAGAATACTGAGTAATCGTAGCTAAAGGGATGAGTAATGCGCAGCAGTACTGAGTAATTGTATAAACGTAAGCGGGGCGGGGGAATAGTAATGGTAGATGAGTAAAAGGAAAAAGAGTCCGGGTGCGTATCCAAGGTAACTGTAACAGTTCTAAGCTATTTATTTTAATTTATTATTATTCTATAATATGTTGATATCTGCAGAACTACCAATATCATTTTTATCCAAGAGCACATTATGTTCATTACTATTAGTCAGTTTGGCTTACATTCTAAACACAAGTTGGCTTAAAACTAGTCTTCCAGGGTAGTTGTAATGGGAAAGATATTTATGCTAAATTTTGCATAATTAGTATAAAGCAATAAAATATTAATTGCAGTTGCTAGAATTAGTTTTATCAAGGTTTGAAGTATACCATTAAAAAAAAAAACTGTTGCAAGAGTGCCGGAACAGTGCTCAATTGCTTCTGCTGAGTCTAAGGATGATGTATCCAGCAGTATGATAGAAGAGGCAAGTTCTTTAAGAAACTCCTCCCCTTGCTCACTGCCCTTGAACAGTGTAATACACTCTGCCTCCAGCTTAACAGGCTGGATGGAAAGTGTGACGATAAGAGGAGCATGATCAAAAGAACCCTTCCGCTCAGTGACCACACTATGTGATGTCCCAGCAGCACAAGCCAGAGAGAGGAAGAACAAGTCAATAACAGATGGTCTGAGACTAACAGCCTGAGGGAAGTGGGTAGGAGTGTGCTCTGACAGAACATTAACCTCTAGCCCAAGGTCAAGCACAACATCACACAGTTCAGTTGCAACATGATTTGTAGAGTCATAATCTGGATCCCAGACTGACGACTTGCAGTTGAAGTCCCCTGCCATGCAAAGCATGCTTGGGAGACGTGGAGTATTGTCACAGAGCCAGCAGACAGCAGAATCATCCCCTGGACTAGAGTAGACATTGGTGAAGTGTATTTGAGTGCTAGCACTTCCATACAATGTTGTAACCAACACATCATTGTGGTTGGCAAGATCAGTGCAAAATGTGGGTCGCATACCTGCAAGACGCTTGTGCACATACATCATGATGTACGGGTACTAGATGTCTAAACTTGACAAGCCAGTCTGGGCATGCTTCTTGATCTGTTACCACCACCATCAAAGTAGTGATTATTGTAAAAGATAGATAATAAAGATGATATTATTGTACTACAAAATACAAAAGACTTTATACTATCTGATCTAGTGTACCTAATCCAGTAACTACACACTATCTACGAAGTCCGTAAGGTAAAACACGACCCACGACAGGAGTTGGTCGGTCAATGTGTGGATGCCAAATATGCAGTGAGTTCCCATGTGTTAGGTGGTCGGCAGGATACCGGATTCCTCATTGACAACACTCTTCCTGAATTCAGTATCCATATTAAGGTGTGTAACAATTTGTTGATGCACGAGAACTGGAAGTGCCTTGGTAAATATGTTGGCAAGGTTGTCGTGTGTCAAGCAGTGGAATATCTTGATCTCGTTAGAGATAACCTTCTCTCATACATAGTGATGTTGAATATTGATGTGCTTGGTTCTTGTGTGAAATCCAGAGTTCTTTGAGAAATCAATAGCAGTGCAGTTGTTGATATAGAGGGTGGTGGGATCTGGGATGGGTGAGCCAAGTTCTGAGTATACAGTAGGTGGCATAGCCACATGGCTTTGTCAAGCAAGCATGCCTTCCACCCAGGGAAGTTGCAGAGCGGCCTACCTTGAGCTAAGTGTGTTACAGTTACCTTGGATACGCACCCGGACTCTTTTTCCTTTTACTCATCTACCATTACTATCCCCGCCCCGCTTACGTTTATACAATTACTCAGTACTGCTGCGCATTACTCATCCCTTTAGCTATGATTACTCAGTATTCTCACGATCGTGGGATACTTGTACTATATTTACTTACCATGACTCGTCGTGACTCTTACTCTGACTCACTCCGAGTCATACTTACTTTTGCTTACTTAGCATTGCTGCGCAATGCCCAACCCTTAGCCCTACTCTTCATGTATAAATACTTTCACGCTTTCGGTCTTGCTTCCCAGCTTGACCTAAAAGCCTATACATCGCTATTTGCTTTAACTTCGACTCGCTCGACTCTCGCTCGTCTCTACAAAGGCTGGTAGAGGACTAAGCAGCTGAACTCTTGATACTTGGTTGAGCACGTAGCGATACTAGCTTAACAAAGGTCAAGCTGATCTGATAGCCCACTCATCGCAAGCGTAGGCCACAACCACCAAACCACCTGACTGCAAGAGGTCAACTACCCTTGCAGAACCGACCGGAACCACGTCTCCCTCAAGACCGCCGAACGCCTCAACTCCCACCGGGACAGAGAGTAGTACAACTTGACGACGGTACTTACTCAGAATTCGACCTTAAGACAAACCGTTGGAGACATTTGGTACCGAAAGACGAAGACCCGCGACAATATCGATTTGGCGACTACCTTAGCAGTGCCTACTTCACCGAAGAAGTAAAGAACCCAGAACCAGAACCACAGCCAGACCCCGAACCAGAATCAGAACCAGAGCAAGAACCCGAAGAAGAATCGGAAACAGAACCAGAACCCCCCAGACAGACCCAGACTCCGACACCCGCACAAACCCCGAAACAAGAACCACCAGAAATGGCTCCAACCAACCCTGAACCAAAGAAACTCGCCGAACTCCGAATGGGACAACCATTTGAATATGATGGCGACCGAAGAAATGCCGAAGTTTGGTTGTTGGAAGTCAAGATGTACCTAAGCCTGAACGACCACATCTACGACAACAACAAGCAAATCGCTTTTGCACTTTCCTTTTTGAAGAAAGGAACCGCTTTGGCATGGAAACGATCTTTCTGCCAGAACTACACAAACAAAGATAACGACATCATCCTCCCCGATTTCAAACAATTCGAGAAAGAATTCATCAACGCCTTCTACCCAGTAGACGGAGAAGGACAGGCATTTGCATCCCTAGACGCTCTCACGCAGAAAGGACCAATTGACGATTACATATCTCAATTCAAAGTCCTTATCTCCGCCTCCGGGATCACCGATGAAAAGGCGAAGATTGAATTCTTCCAGAAAGGACTCAACTCCAAGATCATCGAAAAGATCTATAACCTCCCCATTCTTCCCGTCACCATTAACGGATGGTACGAACACACTGCCCGATTTGATGCACAATGGCGTAGAGGACAGAACGTCATCCGCCGCAACAGAGGACTCCCCCCTATTTCCCATGCAAATCCCCGCAATACCCACGCCACAGCAGACCCTAACGCCATGGACATTGACGCCTTATCTTTTGAAAAGAGAAAGGAGTTAATGAAGGAAGGGAAATGTTTCCGCTGTTTCAAGAAAGGACATCGCTCTCGAGAATGCCCTGAACGCAGAGGAGGAAAGCAGTCCAACACCAACTCCTATGGCAAGAAAAACATCAAAGATCTTGTCAGAACCATTAGAGCGTTGGAAGCAGAAGAATTGGAGAGCTTCTGGAATGAGCTCGATGAGGATTTTTAGAACAGCGGCCAGTGTCAACGTCTGAACCCGCCACAATACTGATTTCTTCTATGTCGTATGCAGAACCTTTTGATAAATCTATGCGTCTACCCATTAAGGTCTCTGCTCCGAATGAAGAAAGAACCGTTGAAACCAAAGCACTAGTCGACTCAGGTGCTCAAGGACTATTCATCGACAAAGAATTCGTCGCCCGCCATCGAATCAAAACACATCCCCTTCGACAACCTCTCACTGCCAAGAACGTTGACGGCACTATCAACAAAACAGGGCAAATCACCCATTACACCTGGGTCGATATAGGGATAGGGAAACACAAGGCGTCAGAACGGTGCCTGGTCACTGGATTAGGGAATGAACACCTGATCCTCGGACTCCCATGGCTGAAGCGAACGAATCCAGAAATCAACTGGCAAAAGGGGACACTATTCATTAATCCCAAGCGCGTCAAGACATCCCCGCTACGCACGGCCCTTGCCCGAGTCCAGATCAGACGACTAGCCGCAACAGAGGAATCACGCCTAGACATTTCCAACGTACCCGACGAACCCGAACCCATTGAAACACCCTTAGAAGAACCCAATGACGAACAAGACCTGGTTATTGCCTATGTGAAAGGAGAACCAGTGATGGGAATATTCGAACGAGCCAACTCCCCATTGACGAATGAACATCGAGAACCAGAAATCAGAAGAATCCGAGCTGCAAATATCTCCCGAATCACCCGAGATAGAGGATCACTGCGATTCGTCCCGACCCAGAACGTCTGGATTCGCGCCAAGACGTCCATCTCCCAGACCCTAGAACATCAGAAAACCGAAGAGGTCAAGAAGAAACTCGAAGACCTCATTCCCCCCGAATACCACGAATTCAAGAAAGTCTTTGAGAAAGAAGCATCAGAACGATTCCCCCCATCTCGGCCTTGGGATCACGCCATTGATCTCAAACCAGACTTTGTTCCGAAAGACTGCAAGGTCTACCCTCTCAATCCAAAGGAGCAAGCCGAAATGGACAAATTTCTCGAAGAAAACTTACGAAAAGGATACATCCGACCCTCGAAATCACCTCAAGCATCACCCTTCTTCTTTGTAGCAAAGAAAGAAGCAAACGCACTATGACCCTGCCAAGATTACCGATATCTCAACAGTGGAACTGTCAAGAATGCCTACCCCTTACCACTAGTCAGCGACCTACTCGACAAACTCAGAGGAGCAAAGATTTTCACAAAGCTGGACATCCGATGGGGATATCATAATGTCCGGATCAAAGAAGGAGACGAGTGGAAAGCAGCCTTCAAAACAAATCGAGGCTTGTTTGAACCCACCGTCATGTTCTTTGGACTATGCAACTCCCCAGCCACGTTTCAAGCAATGATGAACCACATCTTCAGAGACATGATCGATGAAGGATGGTTAATCATCTACATGGATGACATGTTACTCTTCTCTAAAGACCCAAGAGAACATGAGAAGCGCACCAAACGGGTACTCCAAAGGCTGATGGAACACAACCTGTTCCTCAAAGCTGAGAAATGCAAATTCAACGTAACAGAAGTCGAATTCCTTGGAATGATCATATCGCCAGACAAGATCCACATGGACCCGACTAAACTCGACGGGATAAAGAAATGGCCAACCCCGACCACCGTAAAAGAAGTTCGGTCCTTTTTGGGATTTGGCAACTTCTACCGAAGGTTCATAGGGAAATATGCGGAACTAGCCCGACCCCTGAACGATCTCACCAAGAAAGATCGGCCCTTTACATGGGGAAAGGAACAAGAAGAAGCATTTGAAGCCCTGAAGAAAAGGTTCGCGGAGACACCCGTACTCACAATGCCCGATCCAACAAAACCATTCACCATTGAATGTGATGCATCCAAGTGGGCGACAGGAGCAGTGCTACGCCAACGAGACGAAAATAACGACTGGCACCCTTGTGGATACATCTCTCACTCCTTCACCCCAACTGAACGGAACTACGAAATCTACGACAGGGAACTACTCGCTATAGTCAGAGCACTGGAAACTTGGCGACACTATCTACAAGGATCAGCCCACCCTGTCACGGTATTCTCCGACCACAAGAACCTAACCTACTACCGAACGCCACAGAAACTTAGCCGACGACAAGCACGATGGAGTTTACTCCTCTCCCAATATGACCTAAACCTAGTCCATGTACCAGGAACTCAGATGGTCCAATCTGACGAACTATCCCGACGAGCAGATCACATTCTAGACCACGACACTGACAACGAAGACATCACCATGCTACCTGATAAACTTTTCATCTGAACAATTGACACCGAACTTAAGGCGGAATTTGCCGAACACATGATGAAAGACGAATTCTTCACGGAAGCAATACGACACCTGAAGAACCACTCTACCCCCATCAAATCGGCTTTAGCCGACTGGAAAGTAGAGGACTCTCTCCTCTTTTTCCGGGGGCGATGCTACGTCCCTAATGATGCTACCCTACGACGAAGCCTCATACAGAAGTATCATGACGCACCTATGGCCGGACACCCCGGAGCATTCAAGACGATGGAGTTAATTTCCGAACACTACTGGTGGCCCAGAATGTTTGGAACTGTCAAATCCTACGTTGATGGATGTGCCCCTTGCCAACAGATGAAGGTCAATACACACCCCACGGCACCTCCCCTGAACCCAGTCAAATTTACCGCCACACGACCCTTCGAACTTGCCTCTACAGATTTCATCACTGATCTTCCTGAGGTTAACGGTTACGACTCACTCATGATCGTGGTAGACCATGGCCTTAGTAAGGGGGTAATTTTGATCCCTTGCAAGAAGACCATTGACGCCCTAGGCACTGCCAACAACTACCTGGATGCTGTCTACAGAAGATTCGGACTTCCCGACAAACTGATATCCGATAGAGGTCCACAATTCGCATCCAAAGTATTCCAAGAACTAGGACGACTCCTAGGAATCAAGCTTTCCCTGACAACCGCATATCACCCACAAGCAGATGGAGAAACCGAACGCGTCAACCAAGACATTGGCGCTTATCTCCGACTATTCTGCGCCAACAACCCCGAGAAATGGCTAGAACTAATTCCCCTAATGGAATTCACCCATAACAAACGTGTTCATGCCGTCACCGCACAAACTCCATTCTACCTAATGAACGGAGCAGAACCACGCGCTATTCCCCTTCCATATCAGAAGACCAATGTCCCTGCTGCGGAAACCCGAATGAAAGAACTCCAACAAGCACGAGACGAAGCTGCGGCTGCCCATGAACTTGCGAGACGAAAGATGGCCGAACGTGTCCGAAGTAACTTCAAACCATTTGAACAAGGACAGAAGGTTTGGTTGGAAACAACTAACCTAAAACTGGCATACTACTCAAAGAAGTTCACGCCACGACGAGAAGGCCCCTTCATGATCAAAGAAGTTCTAGGTCCGCTGACCTACAGATTAGAACTACCCCGAGCATGGAAAATTCACCCTGTGTTCCACGCCACCCTCCTCACACCATACAAGAAAACCGAGACACATGGGCCCAATTTCCTAGAACCGCCACCTGACCTCATCAATCAAGAAGAAGAATGGGAAGTGGAAGAAATTGTCGCACACAAACGACATCGTGGGAAGATCCTTTACAAGATCAAGTGGAAAGGATATCCGACATTGGAGAACTCATGGGAACCTGTGAGAAACCTCCAGAACGCCAAGAAGACCCTTGAAGCATATAAGAAGAGGAAGAACATTCGGTGAATCTCCATCAACCCACAGCACTTTGCCGTCTCGCTTATAATGTCCTCCAATGTCTCCTCCTACGACCGCACCATCATCCTTAACACCTTCAAAACCGATTCCGCTGTTACGGCGCTCCGTACAAACACTGCCTGGAGCAGCAACGACAACCTCCTCACCGAAGTGGCAGAGCGGGGCTCAGCCTACCACGACCGAAGAACCGAATTCCGCAACAAAGTGGCTCGTCTACGCCACCTATATTCGAAAACCCTTGAAGAACTTGATCGAGCTCTTGACAGCTCTGACCAACGCACGGAGGAAACCCTCACCGACCTCTTCTTCGCTGCCGGAGGTACAGCCTTCCTTGATCAGCACTATCCTGAACGACGAAGTTGGTTCCCCAACCCGAAGGAGACAGATTTCGAAACCCTTGCCGCCAATCCCTGGGGGCCTGAGGAAGATCAAACCACCGAAGAACCGACGATTCTCACGGCACGTCAGGTTCGAGGAACCCTCCAAGAATTCCCCCCCGTCACCAACCTTGCTACCGCCGCCAAGATAAAGCACAATCCCTTCATTCAAACTACACCCGAGGATCAAGATAGCGACAAGGAAAACGTCAACCCAAATGTCAAACCCACCGACACCTTACCTCTCCGCATTCGAAAGCCCACCAGAGTCAGATTCGCCAACTCTGGTGAACCCTCTTCCTCAACGATCTCGTCACAGAAGGCGCCGCGTACCGGATACCTTGCCAACCAGCCACCACCGCCCAGACACTTCCGATGCTATGTTTGCGGAGGCAGACATCGACAATACCATTGCTTTCGTTTTGTTTGTCGTCTGTGTCATCATCGCGGCCCAGGCCATTACCCGGTTAACTGTCCACAACGCTATTGGAAGAACATAGACCGCCATTTCTGGGGCAAGAAGAAGAATTGAAGTCAGGTGACTTCAATGCTAGCGAGAGGATAATGTTACAGTTACCTTGGATACGCACCCGGACTCTTTTTCCTTTTACTCATCTACCATTACTATCCCCGCCCCGCTTACGTTTATACAATTACTCAGTACTGCTGCGCATTACTCATCCCTTTAGCTATGATTACTCAGTATTCTCACGATCGTGGGATACTTGTACTATATTTACTTACCATGACTCGTCGTGACTCTTACTCTGACTCACTCCGAGTCATACTTACTTTTGCTTACTTAGCATTGCTGCGCAATGCCCAACCCTTAGCCCTACTCTTCATGTATAAATACTTTCACGCTTTCGGTCTTGCTTCCCCAGCTTGACCTAAAAGCCTATACATCGCTATTTGCTTTAACTTCGACTCGCTCGATTACTCTCGCTCGTCTCTACAAAGGCTGGTAGAGGACTAAGCAGCTGAACTCTTGATACTTGGTTGAGCACGTAGCGATACTAGCTTAACAAAGTGTAGAGTTGTGAGGTAAAGCGAACTAGGTAATAAGACTAGAGAAGTCTCCAATGTATTAAGGTGAAGTACATAGGTTTATATACACAAGGAGAGCGTGCACAGACTATGTATATGTAAGCATATCTAGAATGTTTTGTGCTAAATATAGTACGGAAGTGACACGAAATGAGTCATAAGTAGTCATGAAGTGTCAAATGAGTTGCCATGAGGCGTATTCATAAGAAGGTGTAACAATGGTGTCATATTGCGTAATACTGGCCACCAGCAAGTCCCGTTAAGAAATGTGATGATTACATAAGATGATCTTCCACGAGCGTAATAAAATAGATGGTACGGTGGACATACCAGTGCTTATCCATTTGTTTCCAGGTAGAAATGATAGAATAGGGATCTGTAAAGTATGTACAGTGGGCAACAAAACGCTTCCAATGTTTGCTACTTTTTCAAAGATCAATTAATAGCTCATGAAATAAATTATGTAAAATCTTGAGAATAATAGATATTGTAGTTTGATATCCTAGCTTTAGGCTGACATGACCCTGAGGCTGTGCTTCCACTTTTAGCAGGTGTTTCACACACTACAAGTCAGTTACTCATTGGAAGGGTTTTGTTGCGAGGTATTCTGAATCCAGTAATCATGTGATAAGTCACATGATACTTCAGTTTGTTGATTGTAGTCAACAAGGTCATGTAACCAGAGTGTCAGTACACTATATATACAGCTGACCCAAGTACTACTTCACCCCCAACTTATCATGCGCGCTCTCACCAAAGCTCAAACTACTCATGTTATTGAACTGCTTCATAATTGTCTCTCTGCTACTCATATTCACAAAGAGACTGGAATAGGCCTTGCTTCAATCAGCAGAATATGTGATGCACACTGTTCTTATCTTCCTAAGTCATCTGGAGGCCGTCCCCCCAAGCTTACCGCTGCCAATATCAAATACATCAAACTCAATATGCGCATGGGCAAGATTTCTACAGCTGTTCAGGCTACTAGAGTTCTTCAAGATATTACCAACACAACTGTCACACCTCAGACAGTACGCGGAAACCTCAAAAATACTGGTTGGAAGTTCTTCAGAAAGGTGAAACGACCTGCACTCGACTGAAAGCATATTCATGCACGGAAGGAGTTTGCAGAAAGGCATATGGAGTGGACTGTAGGTGACTGGAAGAGGGTTTGGTGGTCTGATAAGACTAAAATTAATTGGTTTGGGGCAGATGGGAATGTGAGAGTGTGGGCAGGGGAGGAGGAGGGGCTTAACAGGTGACGTGTCAAGGAAACCCAAAAATTTGGAGGAGGAAATGTTATGGTGTGGGGCTGTATGGGATGAAAAGGGGTTGGGTATGCTACCAGAATCGAAGATAATATGGACAAGGTCCTTTACACTTCAATTCTGGAAGATGAACTCCAGAATACCCTGGAGTACTATGGGGTGGAAGTTGAAGATATGATTTTTCAGCAGGACAACAACCCCAAGCACACCAGCAATATGGCCAAGGAATGGTTTGAAGACCATGAAATGAAGGTTCTGGTATGGCCAGCAAACTCTCCTGATATGAACCCTATTGAACATCTTTGGGTTCATGTCAAAAGAGAGCTCAGAAAGTATGATTCTCCACCCAGTGGAGTATTAGAACTTTAGGAGAGGGTAGAGAAGGTTTGGAATGCTATTCCAGCAGAGGTGTGTCAGAACTTAATAGAGTCAATGCCTAGAAGAATTCAGGCAGTAGTTGAGGCCAAAGGACACTGGACTAAGTACTAAAATTTATGTATTTGTGTTTCCAATAGCAGTGGCAACAAAACCCTTCCAATGAGTGACTGACTTATAGTGTGTGAGACACCTGCTAAAAGTGGAAGCACAGCCCCAGGGTTATATCAGCCTAAAGCTAAGATGTCAAATTATAATATATATTATTCTCAAGATTTTACATAATTTATTTCATGAGCTATTAACTGATTTTTGAAAAAGTAGCAAACATTGGAAGTGTTTTGTTGCCCACTGTATGTACATTGTATGTACAGTGACTCAAACAATTGTCCGGATGTTTCGCACTTTTTGAGTATTTGCTTAATAACCTTTGCTATACTAAAGTTTGAATTATAGTGTTGGTACATAAAACAAAGCATTTGATCTCTGCTACAAGAATATATAAAAGTTACGTAATTCGGATCAAAGCCCGTTTAGATATAGTAGAAACAAGTCAGAGATACATCCAGACAATTATTTGACTATGTACATTAGATATATAAAATTCAGCCATTAGTACTTGGTATTGCCTCCCTTTGCCTTAAGGACTGCTTCTATCCTTCTGGGCATACTTTCTATTAAGTTCTGACACACCTCTGGTGGTATATTCTCCCATACCTCTGCAACTCTCTCCCAAACTTCAAAAACCCCTTTAGCGTGAGTCGGATATTCATTAAGCTTCCTTTTGATATGGTCCCAGAGGTGTTCTATAGGGTTGAGGTCAGGAGACTGTGCTGGCCAGTCTAGAAGATCAATATCATTGTCTTCCATCCACACCCGGACCACATCAGAGGTGTGCTTGGGGTCGTTGTCCTGCTGGAAAATTCTTTCGTGTTCGGGAATGTCCAAATTCTCCATGCTGACCAGCAGCTGCTGGTCCAAAATGTCCCGATATTGGAAGCGGTCCATAATGCCCTCAACCTCTGCAAGTTGCCCCACTCCATTCCACCTCATACACCCCCATACCATGATGCTTCCTCCTCCGTGTTTAACCATTTTTTTTATCTCCCTAGGAATAAGGCCCTGGCCCTTCTGTTTCCATGTCCATTTCCTTCCATCTGACCCAATTCTATTGATCTTGGTCTCATCTGACCATACCACCCTCTTCCAGTCCTCTACAGTGCGTTCCTTGTGCTTGTGGCACCATGCTACGCGCGCCTTCTTTTGAGCAGAAGTAAGCAAGGGCTTTGGCTTCAACACAACAGCATAGAAATCATTTTTCTTGAGTACATTTCTGACTTTTTGCGGGGAGACAGTGTTGGAAATGATGGTGTTAATGTGTTTGGTGACCTGCACAGCATTGGTGCATCTGCCATGGTTGAATTGTGCCAGAACAGCTCGTTTATCAGTAGGGGTGAGCTTAGAAGGGCGGCCAGAAGAAGGTTTAGAGCGGTTGGGACAGATTTCTTGAAGCACTGTAGCCACAGTAGACTTGCCTACATTGAGTTTGGAGGCAATAGACCAGACAGAGTAATTGTTAGAAGCCAGAGAAATAATGTTTTCCTTCTGAGCAGATGGAATAGGCCGCATGGTAAATTGTGGGGATCTGATAGCATTTCAGCTGCTTATATGTATTGCAAACACAGCCATATGGCTGTAGTGCATAGCCTCTAAGGCTGTGCTGCACTGCCAAGAGCTATGCACACTGCAATTGGGCTGTGTCTGTGTTTCTGGAAGCACAGTCAAATAATTGTCCGGATGTATCTCTGACTTGTTTCTACTATATCTAAACGGACTTTGATCCGAATTATGTAACTCTTATATATTCTTGTAGCAGAGATCAAATGCTTTGTTCTATGTACCAACACTATAATTCAAACTTTAGTATAGCAAAAGTTATTAAGCAAATACTCAAAAAGTGCGAAACATCCAGACAATTGTTTGAGCCACTGTATAGTAGATTATGGTTAGTTTAATGGTTAAGCAAATTATTCTTCCTCAGAGTCCTCGTCATCATCTGAATGATTGACAGATGGGCTATTGTCTTCCTTGCCTGCTTCCTCCTTCTCTGCTAGCTTGTTCTGCTCGTCAATTTCCTTCTAATAGTCTTGAGCTACCTGCAAAAGAATGCTGTACTTGTCTGCCTTGGCGCGCTGTTGCGCAATTTACTAATTGCCTAGACTAACCGGAAGTTTAGATGTAGAACGGGGATCGTCTAGTTGGTCCGTGTTACATTTGCAAAGTGGGAAAGTGCATTAGAATCAAGGGTTAGGGTGCGAAGGCGTGTTGGCGAAGGTATGTTGGCAATTGAGTTGATAGACAGAATACTTAAAATAATAATAACTGAGGCTTTGATAGCTCTAGCTTATTATCAAGAATGAATAGAATTTATGTCAACGTTTGACCTAACTTGACTGAACAGTGAAGATGATTGACGTGCGTGACTTGAATGAATTAAGTATTTGACGTGTGAATACTTTTAGCGTAGAATCGAAGTGGTTGACTTAGGTAACAGTTCTTGTAACTGGTACTAGGTCAAAAGAATGAATTGAAGGGAAAGGAGGTAGCAATAGGTAGGTAGGTAGGTAGGTAGGTAGGTAAGAGGGGTTGGATAAGTAAGAAGGTCCGATAAGCAAGATAGGTAAGACGGTCGGAAAAGGGTCCGATCAGTAAGAGGGTTCTTTTTTCTGCCAAAAGTTCATGGCCTATATACTACTGGGAGGGTCTGTCCATATATGATAAAGTATACAATGCTTAGTAATCTAAATGTATGTATTAATAATAAGCAAGAGGTCCATATGCCAAATAAGTCTATACGGAATAGAAAAATATCTATAAATGTCTATATGTGCATTAGCGGGTTAGTAATCCATGCCGAGCTAGTCTTTGGATTACTAATCGGATGAATAAGCACTATTTGCATGGCTGTGCAAACTGTGTAAGCGGTATTATGTTGTATGAAGTGCAAAAATGAAGGATTTTCTGAATATCCTATTTTGGTGGGATTATGGCCCAACGTGAGAATTGTGGTGTTGTGTGTGATTGTAAAGGGTACCGAGAGAGTGGATGGGTATTGACAGAAAGGGTGATAAGTGCAAGACTGATCAAGGGGTGACCTTTGGTGGGAAAAGTACGAAAACCAAGTTTGAATACGACAGCGCTTGCCTGGGATTTTTTGGCATCTTCTTCCCTAACCTTGCACGGTGCCACCTTAATTGATCATTGATTTCCTCCACTGTCAGGGAATCAGTGATCTCAGAAGTCTTCTTGACCTTGGTCCTTGCAACCTTAGCTGCCCATCACTCTTCTTCTTGCTTTCAAGTGGCAAATGCACGCCTATTCTTCTCTGCAACTTGGGCATCATAAACCGCCTGAGCTCGTCGCTCCTGCCTTGTTCGACCAGATGCATTGAATATTCTTGCTGCCTTTCGAAGTCGTGCTTGTGCTGATGCTGGCAGCTTGTTCATCAGCAAAATCCGGTTTTCTGTGTAGCAAATCAGCCCTATGTAAATCATGCTAAGAGTGGAAAAGTAGAAACGTGAGTTGCTGATGTAGAGGGTGAGAATCAATAACAAAACTAGTCCTATTTTATCATTATATCTAGGTGGCTAGCGCATGTAGATCTTCTCCTCAAGATACATAGGCATTGAGATAGGCCCCAACAGCGTTGACAATGTAGATAATGAGATGTAATTGCGCCGCAATTGCTTTAATGAGTCGAAGGGTTTCCAGACGCATGACAGGGGTAAATGTTTCATCGTAGTCAATCCCTGGAATCTGTGCAAAACTCTTAGCCACAAGGTGCACCTTGAAATGAATGATGTTCCCATTATTATCCCGTTTTAGGCGAAATACCCATTTTCAATCTATTGTCTTCCTCTCCTCCGGCAGCTTCTCCCTCCTGTACGTCTCTAATGTTTCGTGCTAAGCAATTTTTTCATCCATTGCGTCCTTCCAATACGGCCATTCCGGTTGTGCCATTGCCTCCTCCACTCTGAATGGTTTGATCGCTGTGTGATTTCCCAACATCACAATGTGCTCCACTCCCACATCACCACTGTCTTCTGTTGCTGCTTCTTTGGATTTTAATCGTGATCTGCAAGAAGCCGGATTGTTGAGTTTGGTGTAGTCAAGGGCAGGCTTTTTGGCCAATCTTGTCAATTGGCTGCAAATTCCCTTTTTGGAGGTCAGTGGATTTTTCTTAACGGTTGGAACTACTTCCTAATTAGGCATTTGCGGGCTGTCCGAGCAATCAGTTTTTGTTCGTGTGTCTGTTTTTCCCTCATTTTCGAGGGTTTGGGGTTCCTCCAAAGAGAATATTACATTTCTTAATCCTTGAAGTGAGAATGTGATGGGATGCTGGAGAGTAGCACCAGTATCCTTTGGTGCCATCTGTGATGCCGGTGAAAATAAACTGTTCCAATTTGGGATTGAGCTTATCATGACCCGTTCCTTGATTCAAAACCCAACAGAGTCTTCCAAATTGCTGTAAGGCTGAGACATTGGGCTTCCTTCCAAAAAAGACCTCCTCTGCCAGTGGGGTCTTTCCTTTCAGAGCTATGCCTCAGAAATACAGAAACAGCCTTATTGCAGTGTGCATAGCCTTTGGCAGTGCAGCACAGTCTATGAGGCTATATGCCACAGCCATATGGCAGTGCTGGCCTGTATAAGCAGCTGACAATGAGCATCCAACTCATGCTAAAGGAGTTTGGGAGGTTTGGGAGAGAGTTGCAGCTGTGTGGAAGAATATACTAGCAGAAGTGTGTCAGAACTTGATTGAAAGTATGCCTAGAAGGATAAATGCAGTACTCAAGGCCAAGGAAGGCAACACCAAGTACTAATTGCTTTATTTTGTATATTTCTGGGACCTAGCCAAATAATTGTCCCAATGTTCTCTGTTTTGTTTGCACTATATTTCCATCACTTTTGATCAGAGTTATAATATTTTTATATACTCTAGAAGCTGGGATCAAATGCTTTCAGGTATATACCTACACTTTGGTATTGTTTGTACTTGATATAAAGTTATTGACCAAACACTCAAAAAGTGCGAAACATTAGGACAATTGTTTGAGTCACTGTAGTTGGAGAGAGACATTCTGAGTGACTCAAACATCATTGCTTTTGCATGTTTGACTAGAGTGCGGTTGAGGCGTTTGGCAATACCGTTCTAGGATGGGAAATAAGCAGTGGTGAGGTCGAGTTCCATTCCAGATTCCAGAAGGTAGTCGCGGAATTCATTGTTGACAAATTTTTTTCCCTCATTAGCCCCAGACCTTTTTAGCTTCTTCCTGGTCTGTGTCTCTATATAGGCCTTGTAGATCTTGAAATGCCTAAGCACTTTGCTTTTGGCTGTTGTGAAATACACCATTGTGCGTCATTTGCTATCTGTAAGGCCTAGAAAGTATAAAACTCCTCCTGAACCAAGATTCCGCGCCGGTCCCCACATCTCCACGTGTGAGATCACAGACGTCTGAGATCTGCGTTATTGGCTGTTTTGGGAAAGAAGTAATGTGCTGCTTGGCTTTGATGCAGGGTTTGCATTGCTTGGGTTCTAGTTTGGATGTGTCGACTTCCATTTCTGTCACCAAATCTTTCAATTTGAAAAGTTTAATGGATGGCATGTACATGTGCCCAAAGATCCTGTGCCCATCCTGCCATGATTGCTTCCTCTGGCCTAATTTGGCTAGTGCAATTGGCTTGGCATCCATTGCCGAGTTCCATGGCTTCACTCTCATCTCATACAGCTTCCTAACTCACTTCCCCTCTATTACACATACATCCTCCGGCTTCAATATTTTAATGACACCTCCTGCAAATTTCAACCCATATCCCTTCTCCGTGAGCACTCCAATGGAAATGAGGTCGTAGGGGCTCATCAGAAAAATAATACATAGTTTTTTTCAATCTTGGCCAACTTAATTGTGTCTTAGGATGTCTTAATTGGGTTTAAGATACAACTAAGTGAGTTAAAACCTGGTCAAGGTGGAACAAATTATGTTATATTTTTCTGATGGCCTGTCAGGTACATGCAATACTCTTTGCAGTGTAACTTTGATGGATTTGTTGCTGATGCAACAAATGAGATTGATTGTTCCGTGTCCGATGGCAGGTGTGGAGCCAAAGCCCTTGATGGTGTGTTCAGTGATTTGTTTGTATGTGGTAAACATAGATCAGTTCATGGCCACGTATGTAGTGCAACCAGAATCAGTGAGCCATGTGTCGGGGTTATGCACCGCCAGCACCATGTGATCCATCTCTGGATTATCTGATTCGTCGTCGTCGTCCTCATCATCCTCCTCTGGCCCCTCCTCTCCCAACATGACATACAAAGAAGCTTCTTCCACCATATTCCCTTTGTCTTTGCCTTTCTCATCCTCTTTCTTGTTCTTGTTCTTCTTAAAACAACAGTCCTTCTTGTAATGTTCTAATTCACCACAGTTGTAGCATTTGATTTGGTCGAGGGAAGTCTTTGGTTTATTGAAACCGGTGAGGGCTGTGTCGGAGGTGCTCCAGAGCTGTTAATTAAACTTGAGAATCTGTGCCATAATGGTATCTGGAATTGACAGCTGGGCTGTATCCACAGCGCCAATAAACTGGTTCCAAGATTCTGGAAGTGAGGTAAGGAGTGTGATTGAGAATTTGGCTTTGCTGATGATCTGCCTGAGATTGATCAGCTGCTTCCGATACCCCTGCATGTAGAGACGAAATCTAATAAAATAGAATCTCAGTAACCGTTATAGGGAACTAAGGTGAGAGGATAAACTACGAGGAATATATATACGAGAGATGAACAATGGAAAGAGAGCACTTTGGCCAAAGCAGTAGCATTGAGAATAATGATAACACCGACCACAATGAGTGGCCAGTGACGCCAAAGCACAAGTATGTGCTCACGATGCACGATTTGCCTCAATACCGCATGGTCCTGATGTGTTCTTCTATGCTTCCTCCCTCCTCGCATTGTGTTCAGAATAGCTTTCTCCAAACCAATACAATTCCTAGCGCTCCCTGAGGTTCTAGCATGTTGCTTAGAACCTTCCACGCATCATTTGACGTCCTCACACTGGCAACATACATGAGCATCTTATTTCTGCATCTGAGCTGAATAGCGCTCAGAACAGATCAATCTCGCTTGTCCCACTTCTTCCCTTCCTCATCTGCCTGTGATGATTTTGGCGCCAATGCAGCCTCTCCTTCCCTTGGTGGTGCCGTTGGTTCTGTTACAGTTACCAGTGCCGGCCTGGATTCCTCTCCTATGATGAGTTCCAGAAGCTGCAGTTCTGTCAAGATATCTGTCATCTTGATTCACTATACGGAGTAGTCCTCGTAACCCTGGAAGAGGTCGATTCAATAGACTGATGAGTTGTGGGTTCTGTTGTTGGTTGACATGCCGGTGTGATTAGATTACGGTATGGTGATTAGATCACATTTGGATTTGTGAGAGTTAGTTATGAGCAGGGCCCATAACCTATTATAAAAGATAGATAATAAAGATAATATTATTGTACTACAAAATACAAAAGACTTTATACTATCTAATCTAGTTTATATAATCCAGTAACTACACATTATCTACGAAGTCCGTAAGGTAAAATGCAACCCACGACAGAAGTCAGTTGGTCAACACGTGGATGCCAAATATGGCGTGGGTTCCCATGTGTGGTCGGCGAGATACTGGATTCCCCATTGACAACAGTGATCTTGCACTATTCACTCAATATCTTGCTCAATTCTTGTCAGATTGACACCAAACTATGTCTGGGAGTTCCTCTGGAGCTCGCTACTATGCCTCCAACCTCCAATCTGGTCCAATCATATCAGATCCCACTCAGGACATTAAGATGTCTTCTGAGGAGGACAAACTCAACATTTCTGAAGGAGCAGACTGCAATAAGTCCCCGCTTGTTCTACCACTGCTCCCTGAGCACCTCTGAACATTGCTGAAGGTAAAGCACTGATTGCTTTTTCCGCTGCTGCCAAGGCCAAGCACAAGAAAAACAGTGACTCCTCCCCTCCCACTGAGCCCACTGGCTCTCTAGAAAAGAGACAGCAGGCTGGTACAATCACTTTGGCTTCTGTTGAACAGCTGCTCCCTCTCTTTACTGAGGAACCAGTCTCTGGTCCTTTAGTTTCATTGCCTCCCACTCCCTTTGCCCCCTCTGTGGGTGACGCCTTGAAGCATGTAGAGAAAATTATTCAACTTGTCTTTGCACAAGTTGAATCTATCCATAAACAGGGCCTCTCCCCAGAGATTTCTGCTTCTGCCAATGTTGGTGTTGCACTCATTCAGCTTGTCCAGATGGCTGGTGCTAGCAGTCTTCTTCACACGGCGGTTAACACCAATCCCAACATTTAGGTGGGTTTCGGCAATTTGGAGGGCACACTCCTCAAATTTGGCCCTCAACCCTCCTCAAACCCCAACCCTACTCTGTGTGCGCTCCTGCTCCACCCGCCCCCACTTCCGCATCTTCCCGGCCTAACCCAGGTCAGAAGACTGCTCCTCCTGTTCCCCCCTGGAACCCAGCTCGTCTCTATGGGCGCCCTGTTAATCTGGCAAGCACTGCCCCATCTGGTGGTCGTGTGAAGGTCATGCCTAAAGGAACCTTTGCACGTATTGTCACAACCACATTAGCCACTCTAGCTGAGGCATATCCCAACCTGGATGCTGAGCAACTTGTTTGCATCCACTTGAAGGCCTCCGGCCAGCCTTTTTCTGCACCCAACCCTACCTAGGTTAAGGTGCAGTCTACTACATGTGGTCCTCCTTGCAAAAGAATCATTGCCATCCCCACTGCAACTATCAATAGCCGCAGTGCTTCTGTTTCTCTTGAGACTATAGTGGCATCAGTCAATAGTGGCCTTACCAAAAGGTCAAAACTCCACATTGAGACTGCCTTTCTTGGCATGGGAGGCTACCTTTTGCGCACTACTCATGTCCCCAATGCTGCAGACCTTGAGATTGTTTCCGAGTGGCTGGTCAAAGCCTTCCTCACTGGCACCCCCACTTTTACCTGTGAGGTACCGCAGTTGCGATCCTACCTCAAAATTGTCAATGCCAACGGGAAGGAGATTACCCTATCCCGCCCTGCCTTTGAGTCTATACTTACGCCAGGTGACACCCTTCATGTTGCACAATACTGCAGACAAATGCCCCGTCAAGGGCAATGTCTGCTCTCATTGTGGTGTGCCTCACAATGTGCCCCTCCATCGCCAGCTAGCATCTTGCTGCAAGGGCAATGCCAACACTACCCCCCTAGTGGCTCCTATGCCAAATGGGACCCTTTGCCCTCACTCTGCCAAGTGCGTCAACTGTAGCAAGCATTACTCGTCTAATGACCGCAAATGTGTGTTCTGGAAGAATTGCTTCAATATCAAGTGGATCCTCAGTCAATACCACCATGATTGGGTCTAATTGGACTCAGCCACAACACCAACGCCTGACTAGTTGTCCAGTGCTTGTCTTTACACGTTGCCATACTCTGCATAGGTGCCATTCCACCATGCCCTCTTACTTCTTGCTGGGCCCCACTGGACACTAGTCGCTCCTTGCTTTTTTTTTTTTTTAATCAAAGCCCTATATACTGTACGCCCCTGAAGTGGGCATCTGGCAATTTATATTTTGGCACCCGTTTGCAGTCTGGTCACAAGTACCTAAATACATGCATTGTATACTAATCTATGTATTATCCATGTTCGTTGAGTAAACTACACTAAATACAAGGTGCACCAAAGAGCAAGCTAGGATGGCCCCAAGAATAAATCTATCAATGAGTATGGTAGTGCACAACACCCCGCAGAAGCAGCAAAAACCCTGGAGGCCAGGCTCGCTGCTATATGAAAAATGGAGCACTAATGTCTATGCATGGAAAGTCATGCCAGATGCTTCAGCTTGTTCTCTACAAACAAATTGGTGTGCGCCGGGCACCCGGACAAGATCATCCAGGCACAGTGGTGCAGTAGAGCCTATTAAAGGCATTTGTTGGTAGTGGCCTCCAGCAGCAGGAAGGGCACCGCAAAGGCACATGGGGGCCTTGTCAGACAGGCTGCGTTGCTGTGTCTTTCTGACTTTGGAGAAAGAGTGGTGGAGGCTGTTGCAATAGAAACGCAAAAGCAGCAGAGTTGTTCTCAAGGAAGAACAAGAAGAACAATAGCTCCTGACACAAGCACTGGTTAGGCCGTCATTGGAAGTGCGCACACTGGTGAAGGATGTGTCCCCTTGCCTCCAGTATGCGCCAGTTACATGCACACGCTGTCTCTCCATCCAGGTTGAAGTGTGCGCAAAATTTGCTAATGGGTGCATGACCCAGGACTGTGCATGTAAGATGTGCCGTATGCATATTGGACGAACCACCATAACACAGCCAAGGCCCATCTTTAAGATGTGTGGGCCTTAAAGAGGCACCTTTGTATGTAAGGTGCAAAAAGTTGTTGCCAGAGTAAGAAGGCTGCTGCAGCATACAAGTCTACTCATGTAGCATTCTATCCACAGCGCATTTCTGGGCATACCCAAGGGATGTCTGAGGTTGGTTACTAGCACCCACGTGCAGGCCAGTGGCTGCTAAGTGAGTACAGTGATAGATGTCCCAATCAAGTCTTGCAGGGATGTGAATAAAGTAGATGCGCCTGCTAGTATTGTTTGATAACCAAGCACGTAGTTTGGAGCAAATGAACAGTGTGTGTCCTTGCTCAGAATGGAAAGACAGGTCCAAGGCCAAGCAGATGGCTTTAGTTGAGTCTGAGAGCACAACTATCTTGTCACAGTTGTTGCGCAGAACAGCCTTGCTGATAGCCAAGTCAATAGCTGTAAGTTTGGTGTTGTCAGAAAGAACCCTGCCCAATGCCATAGTGTATTCTTCAGGCCCAAAAGCGCCATGAAAGAGGAAGCAGGCAACAACTGCTTGGTGCTTCCTGCTTTTGGGAAAGACACATCAGCTGCCACCAACACTGTAGTGTTGGACAGATCAGTGTTGGCGCTCATAGTGACAAGAGCATCAGTAAGGGCCTTGACATCATCCCTGACAGCCGCCTCTGTAGCCTGTAAAGACAGGATATAAGAGTCCTTCTCTTTGTGACCAGGAAACAAAGGCTTGAATTCTGTTTGAGTAGAAGAACTTGCCCTAGAAGCAGTTCTGGACTTGGACTGCACTACAGCAGCACCAGAGGTGTTCTTCCTGCGCTTGTGCTCAGAGGAGGAAGGGGCTGAATCAGAAAAATATAACATAACTTGTTTCATCTTGACCAGATCTTAACTCACTTAGTTGTATCTTAAACCCAATTAAGACATCCTAAGACATAATTAAGTTGGCCAAGATTGAAAAAAGCTATGTATTATTTTTCTGATGAATCTCTGCTCCACAATAGTAGACTCTGACATGCATGCAGCACATGTCTCCAAGCCTCTAAACTCTGTTCATAATGAGGCCTCTCCTGGCAAGCATCTACTGGATTCCTACTCTGGGAGGGTAGTGCTTGATGTTCTTATTGCAGCATCCAAGGACAGCCTTGATGTATGTTGTGTTCACCTCAATATGATTCACGCTGAAGCAGACATGACTGAAACTATGGTGTTAGTTGCGGCAGATGCATCAGTTCCCAAAAGCAGAAAACACCAAGCGGTTGCTGCCTGCTCCTTTTTCTATGGCACCTTTGTGCAAGAGGAATCAAATCTGACAACACTGAACCTGCAGCTATTAATCTGGCAATCAGCAAAGCTGTCCTATGCAACAACTGCCTCAAAATGGTTGTGCTATCAGACTCGAGCAAGGCCATCCAGTTGGCGCTTGATCCTTTTCTTCATTCGGGGCAAGAACATTCACTGTCCATCTGCTGTAAACTTTATGCTTGGTTTGCAAATGACCCTGCACGGCGAGTTCACTTTGTTCATGTCCCATCTCAACTGTAGTGGGATATTCACCACTGTGCCCACCTGGCAGTCACTGGCTTGCACATTGGGAGTGGTCAACACCCCCGGACATTTTTTTTTTGATCAAAGCCCTACGCCCCTGGAGGGGGCATCTGACAATTTATATTCCGGCACCTGATCGCAGTCCAGTCACAAGTACCTAAATACATGCATTGTATACTAATGTAAGTAAACTGCGTTCGTCGAGTGAACTACACTGAATACAAGGTGCACCAAAAAGCAAGCTAGGGTGGCCCCCGAGGATAAATCTATCAATAAGTATGGTAGCACACAACACCCCGCAGAAGCAGCAAGAACCCTGGAGGCCAGGCTCACCACTATATGAAGGATGGAGCACTGACGTCTATGCATGGAAAGTCATGCCCAAGGCTTCGGCTTGTTCTCTGCGAACAAATTGGTGTGCACCTGGCACCCAGACAAGATCTTCTGGGCACGGTGGTGCAGTGGAGCCTGTTACAGGCATTTGCTGGCAGTGGCCCCCCACAGCGGGGAGGGCATCAGAAGGGCACATGCATCAGTAAAAAAATACCTAGCTTACAGCTGCCTTGCCTTGGCTTACCAAAACTTGCAGTTGTCTTGCAGCACTCTGCAAGCCACTCAAGGTATGTAGGCCCTATAAGCCCTATAAGCTAGGTTAGTGTCTTATAGTATGACTTGCAGTCAACTTACTTAGAGTTTTTGTGCTTTATTTTGTGCTCAAAGTTATTTTTAAACACTAAAGAATTTTACAAAAATCTGCAAGTAATTTACAAGGCAGCTGCAAAACAGCCCTCTTTAAGTCCAGTGAGACTTTGCAGATGTGGGGGCCTTGTCAGGCGGGCCACATCGCCCTGTCTTCCTGGCTTTGGGAAATGGCGGTGGAGGCAGTTGCGATGGAAACGCAAAAGTGGCAGGGTTGTTCTCAAGGAAGAACAAGAAAGACAACAGCTCCTGGCGCAAGCGTAGGTTAGGCCGTCGTTGAAAGTGCACACACTGGTGAAAGATGTGCCCCCTTGTTTCCAGTATGTGCCAGTCACACACACACACTGTCTCGCCATCTAGGTTGAAGCATGCACAGAACTTGCCAATGAGCGCATTGTCGCACAATTTACTAATTGCCTAGACTAACTGGAAGTTTAGATGTAGAACGGGGATCGTCTAGTTGGTCCGTGTTACATTTGCAAAGTGGGAAAGTGCATTAGAATCAAGGGTTAGGGTGCGAAGGCGTGTTGGCGAAGGTATGTTGGCAATTGAGTTGATAGACAGAATACTTAAAATAATAATAACTGAGGCTTTGATAGCTCTAGCTTATTATCAAGAATGAATAGAATTTATGTCAACGTTTGACCTAACTTGACTGAACAGTGAAGATGATTGACGTGCGTGACTTGAATGAATTAAGTATTTGACGTGTGAATACTTTTAGCGTAGAATCGAAGTGGTTGACTTAGGTAACAGTTCTTGTAACTGGTACTAGGTCAAAAGAATGAATTGAAGGGAAAGGAGGTAGCAATAGGTAGGTAGGTAGGTAGGTAGGTAGGTAAGAGGGGTTGGATAAGTAAGAAGGTCCGATAAGCAAGATAGGTAAGACGGTCGGAAAAAGGTCCGATCAGTAAGAGGGTTCTTTTTTCTGCCAAAAGTTCATGGCCTATATACTACTGGGAGGGTCTGTCCATATATGGTAAAGTATACAATGCTTAGTAATCTAAATGTATGTATTAATAAGCAAGAGGTCCATATGCCAAATAAGTCTATACGGAATAGAAAAATATCTATAAATGTCTATATGTGCATTAGCGGGTTAGTAATCCATGCCGAGCTAGTCTTTGGATTACTAATCGGATGAATAAGCACTATTTGCATGGCTGTGCAAACTGTGTAAGCGGTATTATGTTGTATGAAGTGCAGAAATGAAGGATTTTCTGAATATCCTATTTTGGTGGGATTATAGCCCAACATGAGAATTGTGGTGTCGTGTGTGATTGTAAGGGGTACCGAGAGAGTGGATGGGTATTGACAGAAAGGGTGATAAGTGCAAGACTGATCAAGGAGTGACGTTTGGTGGGAAAAGTATGAAAACCAAGTTTGAGTATGATAGCATGACCCAAGACTGCGCATGTAAGACGTGCAGTGTGCGAATTGGAAGAACCAACACAACGTAGCCAAGGTCCACCTTTAAGGTGCGTGGGCCTTAGGGAGGCACCTTTGTGTGTAAGGTGCAGGAAGTTGTTGCCAGAGTAAGAAGGCTGCTGCAGTAGGCAGGTCCACTCATGCAGCATTCTATCCACAGCACTTTTCCAGGTACACCCAAGAGATGTCTGGGGTTGGTTGCCAACACCCACTTACAGGCCAGTGGCTGCCAGGTGAGCAGAGTGATGAATGTCTCAGTTGAGTCTTGAAGGGACATGAACAAAGTGGACGCGCGTGCTAGCGTCGCCTGAAAACCAAGCATGTAGTTTGGAGCAAATAGACAGCGAGTGCTCTTGCCCAGAGTGGAGAGACAGGTCCAAAGCCAACTGGATGGCCTTACTCGAGTCTGAGAGCACAACTATCTTGACACAGTTGTTGTGCACAATAGCCTTGCTTATAGAAAAGTCAATGGCTGCGAGTTTAGCATTGTCAGAGAGAACCCTGCCTGATGGCATAGTCTATTCCTCTGGCCCAAAGGCGCCATGAAGGAGAGAGCAGGCAGCAACTACTTGGTGCTTTCTGCTGTTGGGGGCAGATGCATTAGCTGCCACCAACACCATAGTGTCAGACAGATCTGGGTCCGCGTAAATCACATCCAAGTGGATGTGACGAGAATCAAGGGCATTCTTAGATACTGCAATGATGGTGTCAAATGTAACCCTGCCAGAGTGCGTATCCAACAGGCGGAGGCCTGGGACCGCTTCTCCATGGACAGGGTTGAGAGGCTCAGTGACGCGCACAGCATGTGCGTCAGAATCCACAACCGTAGAGAGCAAGTTGCCACGCACGCGTCGTGACAAGTTGGAGAGAGATGAAGGGAGACGCATTGTTCCTTCATACAGCTGGTGCTTGTCGCTAATAAGCGACAGCGTAGGGTGATTGCCAATCAGGGAGCCAATGCGCGCCTGGCCACGTTCGACCAGTTTCGTGATGTGCAAATGAATGGGAGGAAGACCAGCAATAGACTCGGTCCCTCCACCCAGTGATGTGCGAAAGGCACCAGTTATCCACCTGCAAGCCTTGTGTTGCATAGTGCGCAAGTGTGACATAGCAGTCTTGCACCTAGCACCTTTGTAGAACCAGAGGCCCACACCATACATAGCGACTGGAAGGACGCATGCACAGTGGAGCAGCCGTTTCTGCAGAGGGGTGATACCTCTTGATGAGTTACCAAGCATGATCATTGCCTTGACAGTGGTCAGAGCCTTGGTAGAGTAATACTTGACATGGTGGCTAAAGGATAGCGACCGGTCAAAGTAGAAGCCCAAGTAGCGCCAAACGCTCTTGGGTTGAAGTGGCGAGTGGCCAGTATGTGGAGCAAAGCCCAAGTCAATGGCAGGATTGACATCATTGTGCTTGTGAGAGAAGTGGAAGACCTCTGTCTTATCATGTTCCAAGACAAGGCTGAGTGCAGTAACAAGCTCCGTGATGACGGCATATGCTTGTTGGAGTAGGGTGATGTTCTCCCCAAAGGACGGCGACTGAACAATGAGTGAGCCATCATCCACATATGACATGAGTGTTGTAATGCCAGGAGCAACCCTGCGTTCAAAAAGCCTCATCCCCGGCACCAAATAGAGCGCAGAGAGGAGAGGGGATAGAGCAGATCCTTGGCCAACGCCAACATCTGCAGAATACTTGCTGGACTCTTCCCCGTTCCAGCTATTCTGGTGCAAAGCCTAGTCTGCGCAGTATGCGTAGCAGCATGTCATGGTTAAGAGAGGGGAAGAACTGAGCAAGGTCAAAAGCGACCACGCTTGTCTTCAACCCTCTAGCCCAACCGGCCTTGACAATGTGAGTGAGGTAAACACTCGCATCCTCAGTAGAGTGTTGGCGCACACCTCCAAACTGGTTCGGGTGGAACACGCCGAACTTCTGCGCTTCAAACTGCATCCGGTTTGCAAGCATCTTCTCAAAGAGTTTCCCCAGTGTGTTGAGCAACACAATAGGGCGGAACATCTTGGGAGTTGAGTAGTGCAGTTTGCCAGGCTTAGGAACAATGGCTGAATGCGACTCTTTGAAGTGAGAGGGCCAGTGACCCACCCGAAGGCAGGCATTAGCAATCTCAACAAATTTGGTTGCAATGACAGTGTCAGCAACCAAGGATTTGAGCTGATACCATGTGAGGTGATCAGGCCCTGGAGCAGAAGTGTTTGAACACTTTGCTAGTTCTTCTCTGAGTTCATTAACGCCAAAGTCCCACCGCTCGCGCAGAGGAGACTGAGGCACATCTTCGAGCACAGAGGGATCAACAGGGCGGTCAGACGCCGAGTTGTATGTTGAGTCAAGAGCAGCTTGCAAGGTTTGCCATTGTGGTGAATTGCTTCATGTGTAGAAAGCTCACGCTGTTTGGCCCAGCACATAAGATCCTTTTTTTTTTTTTTTTGAGATCAAATCCAACACCCCCACAGGGGGTGTCAGAAAATTTATATCCCGGTGCGCGATAGCAGTCCGGCGGGTGTATCTAATACAAAAGTACCGACAGTGACAGTAAGGTCCAAACACTAAGTAAGGCAGCAAATCGAGAGTGCAAATCTGAAATGAACACATGGCTGCAAGCAGCGACTAGTGTCCAACGGAGCCCGGTAGGGGTAAGGGGTGCATGGTGGAACGGCACCTGCATAGAGTATGGCGGCGTGTAAAGACAAGCGCTGGACGCCCAGTTGGGCGTTGGCGTCGTGGCCGAGTCTAGCTAGACCCGATCACGGTGGTACCGACTGAGGATCCAGTTGATATTGAACCGATTCTTCCAGAACACGCATTTGCGGTCATCAGAAGAGTGATGCTTGCCACAGTTGACGCACTTGGCAGAGTGAGGGCAGGGGGTCCCATCTGGGGTAGGAGCCACTGGGGGAGTAGCGTTGGCATTGCCCTTGCAGCAAGACACTAGATGACGATGGAGGACCACATTGTGAGGCCCCCCGCAATGAGAGCAAACATCGCCCTTGACAGGGCATTTGTCTGCAGTATGACCAAAGTACCAGCAGCGCCGACACTGAGGGACTCCAGGCCTTTTCTCCGCACCGCGAAGTAGGCAGGAACGACCATAGACAAGGACACGTGTCCCGTCTAGGTCACGGAGGCGAGCACCCCGGCGGGTGTCCCAGACCTCGAAGAAGACAGTGCATGAGTCGGCCGTCTTTGAGTTGCGAACAACTCGCGGAGGGGCAGCCAACTGTGCACCGTGAAGGGTGTCACCTGCCGTGAGTACGGACTCAATGGCAAGGCGGGATAGGGTGACCTCCTCCCCGTCGGCGTCAACAGAGAGGTAGGGGGCGTTGATGATTTTGAGGTAAGACCGAGACTGCGGTACCTCACAAGTGAAAGCGGGGGTGCCAGCTGGGAAGGCCTTGACCAGCCACTCGGAAACAATCTCAAGGTCGGCGGCGTTGGGGACCTGAGTGGTGTGCATGAAGTAGCCTCCCATACCAAGGGAGGCAGTCTCAATGCGGAGTTTTGACCTCTTGGTGAGGCCACGATTGACCGTCGCCACAATAGTCTCAAGACAGACAGAAGCATTGACAGTCGCAGAGGGGATAGGGATGATCCTCTTGCGAGAAGGACCACGTGTGGTGGACTGCACCTTAGCCTGGGTAGGCTTGGGTGCAGGAGAAGGCTGGCCAGAGGCCTTCAAGTGAATGCGAGCGAGTTGCTCAGCATCCAAATTGGGATACGCCCTAGCCAGAGCGGCCAGAGCAGTGATGTCACCACCCACTTGAGCGCCAGAGCGCTTAATGGTGGGAGTGGAGGGAGCAGGCGCAGCAGCAGCATTAGCCGCTGTTGCAGTTTGCGACAACGCGTGCAAAGGTGCCCTTGGGCAAGACCTTCACACGACCACCAGATGGAGCAGCACCTGCCACGTTGACAGGGCGCCCATAGGGACGAGCCGGGTTCCGGGGAGGAACGGGAGGAGGCGCAGTCCTCCGACCCAGGTTAGGCCGGGAAGATGCGGGAGTGGGAGCGGGCGGGGCAGGAGCGCCACCTGGGGTAGGGTTGGGGGTTGAGGAGGGTTGAGGGCATCCTCTTTGATCTGTCACCACCATCACAGCCACAACAATGACGCAAATTCGCCCTCAAGCACAACCAGGGCGGGTAAACCCCGGAAACTGGATGCAATGGCAGCGCCAGTTCGCTAGGCCTGCCCCACAGGCTCCTGCAACACGCAGGGCACCCAATCCGCATGCTGTGCGTGCACCTAACCCTGCTAATGCGTCCCAGCAGCAGCAGCAGCCCTCATAATAGCGTCAGCGCGCTTCCAAAGCATCCTACGCCTCTGTCGCATCGCAGCCGCCTAGGAGGCCTGCAAACGCCGCCCCTCGCTCTTTTGCAGAGGTAACTGTTGGCATGACTGCACAGCAATGTGCAGAACTGGCTGAACTCGCGCGTCATCTCCCTGGACTGTCCTGGGATGAAGTAGCGCAACTCAAGGACAATTCCAACGCCAATAAGCACAAGGCAGCGTCCTCCCCACCTCCTACTGCTCCCTCCCCTTCAAAGAAGAAGCAGAAGCTCAAATCCACGACGCGCGGCCCCTCACGCAAGCAGTGCTTCGTTTATGCCACCAGGGGCAATGGAGACAATGCTGTCTCTGTTCCTCTTCCTATCTCGCCTGAACAGGCCCGGGCTGTTTCCACCCTCAACCTTCGCTTTGGTGCTGGTGGGTCTAAGAACCGCGCTATCCATGCTGAACTCGGCAGGGGTAACGCTATCATTGTCTACCTCGATGAGACACCCACCCACAGCGACCTGGGCATCATCCGGGTCGCTGTTGAACGTGTTTGGTACCCTGTCACTGAAGGTGCCAACCCATCTCCCACCGTCCACGCTGCTGTGGAGGTTCCTACATCGCGTTCCTATGCGCGCATCACAGGAGTGCCCTACTTCACCTTTGGTGCGGTGGGTAGCACTCCTATCACTGCTGCGTCAAAATCCTGCTACTAGTGCGCTCCAGCTTGCTGGAATGCCTCGTGTGCACCGCAACTCACGCACGCATGATATGTGCGTCATGTTCTTCGACTTTTGGGACACCAGGTCTGGCACCTCCCTCAAGGCCATTACACACAAGAAGATCTCCATTGGGGGATGCTTGTGTCTCATCTCCCCTGCTGCTGGGGCAAGCCTGACGCCAATCCCCCGGTGCCTGCCACTCCTGATGGCGCACCATGCCCACGTGCACTAGGTGCATTAACTGTGGCAAGGAGCACGAGGCTGATTCGCCCAAGTGCCCTTTTGCAAGACATCGGTTTGATGCTGGCTGGATCCAGCGCCAATATGCTGTCAACGATGCGGTAGGCTTTTCTGTTAAAGCGCCGCAGAGTTATACTGACGCACTACCACCCAGGAGGAGACCGATTCAGATTGGTCGGGGTGAACGCGCTGCCCGCACTTAGTTCTACTTTATGCGATACAACAATGTACATACTCTCCGCTTCTTTTCACAGAACGTGAATAGAAATTATGATCTGGTTGCTGCGCTACTAGAGGAACGTAAGGATGACTTTGATGTGATTCTGCTGCAAGAGCCTCCATGGCGGCTCATTAGACGCACTGTGTCCACTACCAACCCTGAGGGAGAGGCAGTGATTGGTGCACCCACTCACCCAGACTGGCTGGTCATGTTTAGGCGTCCAGCATCTGAGACAGACCGTCCGCGCGTTATGACATTCGTGCATAGGCGTCTTGCAGGCATGCGGCCCGCATTTCGCACTGACCTCGCCAACCACAATGATGTGTTGGTCACAGCGCTGTATGGGAACTCTGGCACCCAAATACACTTCACCAATGTCTACTCCAGCCCAGGGGATGGTACAGCCATCCGCTGGCTGTGTGACAATGCTCAACGTCTTCCTAGCATGCTGTCCATGGCAGGGGACTTCAACTGCAAGTCATCAGTCTGGGACCCGGACTATGACTCTACAAATCATGTTGCGACTGAACTGTGTGATGTTGCGCTCGACCTGGGTTTGGAGGTTAGTGTTCTACCGGAACGCACTCCCACTCACTTCCCGCATGCTGGCAGCCTTAGGCCGTCAGTCATCGACCTATTCTTCCTCCCTGTGGGACGCACCACAGGGACTTCACATAGTGTGGTTACAGAGTGGAAAGGACCCTCTGACCACGCACCTCTGACTGCCACGCTCCCCATCCAGCCTGTGCAGCTGGCTGCTGAGCGCATCACTCTGCCAAAAGGTAGTGAGCATGAGGAAGAGTTCCTCAAGGAACTCTCCTCTTCTTTGCGAGCTCTAGACACATCTGGCCTCACAACAGCAGAAGCAATTGAACGCTGTACTGGCGCCATTGCAACTGATATTAAGCAGTCTTGTGACAACAACTCAAAGACTGCTCGCATCACCACCAAGTCAAAGTCTTGGTGGAATCCTGAGTGCTCTGAGGCTGTCAGAGTGTACCGCGCTTCCAAGGCGGTCGCTGATTACAAGGTGTTCCGCAGGACCACAAAGGTGGCCAAGCGCAAGTTCTTTGATAGTAGAATCCAGACCATTGCTACTACCAATAAGCGTCCATGGGATCTTATGCGCTGGGCGAAGCAGCGCGAGCTCCCTACCCATGAAGCAATTCGCCACAATGGTGGACCCTGCAATTCCCTTGAGTCGCTTTGGGCTGCTCTTGACTCCACGTACAACTCGGCGTCTGACCGCCCAGTTGATCCCTCTGTGCTCAGCGATGTGCCTCAGTCTCCTCCGCGTGAGTGGTGGGATTTTGGTGTCAATGAGCTCAGAGAAGAACTTGCAAAGTGCTCCAACACTTCTGCTCCCGGTCCTGATCACCTCACATGGTATCAGCTCAAATCCCTGGTTGCTGACAGCGTCATTGCAACCAAATTCGTCGAGATTGCTAACGCTTGCCTTCGGGTTGGCCACTGGCCCTCTCATTTCAAGGAGTCACGCTCTGCCATTGTTCCCAAACCTGGCAAACCGCACTATTCCACTCCAAAGATGTTCCGTCCTATTGTGTTGCTTAACACGCTGGGGAAACTCTTTGAAAAGATGCTTGCGAACAGAATGCAGTTTGAAGTGCAGAAATTCGGTGTATTTCACCCCAATCAGTTTGGAGGTGTGCGCCAACATTCTACTGAAGATGCGGGTGTCGACCTCACCCACATTGTCAAAGCCGGTTGGGCTAGAGGGTTGAAGACAAGTGTGGTCGCTTTTTTTTTTTTTTTTTTTTTTTTTGATCAAAGCCCTACGCCCCCAGAGGGGGCGTCTGACAATTTATATTCCGGCGCCCGATCGCAGTCCGGTCACAAGTACCTAAATACATGCATTGTATACTAACGTAAGTAAAGAACCGTGTTCGTCGAGTGAACTACACTGAATACGAGGTGCACCAAAGAGCAGGCTAGGGTGGCCCCCGAGGATAAATCTCTCAACGAGTATGGTAGCGCGCAACACCCTGCAGAAGCAGCAAGAACCCTGGAAGCCAGGCTCGCCGCTATATGAAGGATGGAGCACTGACACCTATGCATGGAAAACCATGCCAGACGCTTCGGCTTGTTCTCTGCGAACAAATTGGTGTGCACCTGGTACCCAGACAAGATCGTGTGGGCGCGGCGGTGCAGTGGAGCCTGTTACAGGCATTTGTCGGCGATGGCCCCCCGCAGCGGGGAGAGCATCGCGGAGGCGTGTGGGGCCTTGTCAGGTGGCCCACGTCGCCGTGTCTTCCTGGCTTTGGGAAACGGCGGTGGAGGCTGTTGCAAAGGAAACGCAAAAGTGGCAGGGTTGTTCTCAAGGAAGAACAGGAAAGACGACAGCTCTCGGCGCAAGCGCTGGTTGGGCCGCCGTTGGAAGTGCGCGCACTGGTGAAGGACATGGTCCCCTCGTTTCCAGAATGCGCCAGTTGCATGTACACGCTGTCTCCCCACCCAGGTTGAAGCGTGCGCGGAATTCGCCAATGGGTGCATGACCCAGAGCTGCGCGAGTAAGGCGCGCGGTATGCGCATTGGAAGAACCAACGCGACGTAGCCAAGGTCCACCTTTGATGTGTGTGGGCCTTAGGGAGGCACCTTTGTGTGTAAGGCGCAAGAAGTTGTTGCCAGAGTAAGAAGGCTGCTGCAGTAGACAAGTCCACTCATGCAGCATTCTATCTACAGCGCGTTTCCGGGCATACCCAAGGGATGTCCGGGGCTGGTTGCCAGCACCCACCCGCAAGCCAGTGGCCGCCAAGTGAGCACGGTGGTGGATGTCCCATTTGAGTTTTGAAGGGACATGGACAAAGTGGACGCGCCTGTCGGCGTCGCCCGAGAACCAAGCACGCAGTTTGGAGCAAATGGACAGCGAGTGCCCTTGCCCAGAATGGAGAGACGGGTCCAAAGCCAACCGGATGGCTTTGATCGAGTCTGAGAGCACAACTATTTTGACACAGTTGTTGCGGAGAACGGCCTTGCTTATAGACAAGTCAATGGCTGCGAGTTCGGCATCATCAGAGAGGACTCTGCCTGATGCCATAGTGTACTCTTCTGGGCCAAAGGCGCCATGAAGGAGGGAGCAGGCAGCAACCGCTTGGTGCTTCCTGCTTTTGGGAACAGACGCATCAGCTGCCACCAACACTATAGTGTCAGACAGATCTGCGTCGGCGCGAATCACATCCAAGTGAATGCGACGAGAATCAAGGGCATCCTTAGATGCTGCAATGATGGTGTCAAATGTAACCCTGCCAGAGTGCGTGTCCAACAGGCGAAGGCCTGGGACCGCTTCTCCATGGACAGGGCTGAGAGGCTCAGAGACGCGCACAGCATGTGTGTCAGAATCCACGACCGTAGAGAGCAAGTTGCCGCGCACGCGTCGCGACAAGTTGGAGAGAGACGAAGGGAGACGCATCGTTTCTTCGTACAGCTGGTGCTTGTCACTAATGAGCGAAAGCGTGGGGTGGTTGCCAATCAGGGTGCCAATACGCGCCTGGCCGCGTTCGACCAGTTTCCTGATGTGCAGATGAATGGGAGGAAGCCCAGCAATAGACTCGGTACCCCCTCCCGGCGATGTGCGAAAGGCGCCAGTTATCCACCTGGCAGCCTTGTGTTGCATGGTGCGCAGGTGCGACATAGCAGTCTTACACCTTGCACCTTTGTAGAACCAGAGGCCCACACCATACGTAGCGACCGGAAGGACACATGCACGGTAGAGCAGCCGCTTCTGCATAGGGGTGATGCCCCTTGACGAGTTACCAAGCATGATCATTGCCTTGACAGTGGTCAGAGCCTTGGTAGAGTAGTACTTGACATGGTGGCTGAAGGACAGTGACCGGTCAAAGTAGAAGCCCAAGTAGCGCCAAACGCTCTTGGGTTGAAGTGGCGAGTTGCCAGTGTGTGGAGCAAAGCCCAAGTCAATGGCAGGATTGACATCGTTGTGCTTGCGGGAGAAGTGAAAGACCTCTGTCTTGTCATGTTCCAAGACGAGGCCAAGTGCAGTAACAAGCTCTGTGATGACAGTGTATGCTTGTTGAAGTAGGGTGATGTTCTCCCCAAAGGATGGCGACTGAACGATGAGCGAGCCATCATCCACATACAACATGAGTGTTGTAATGCCAGGAGCAATCCTGCGTTCAAACAGCCTCATCCCCGGCACCAAATAGAGCGCAGAGAGGAGAGGGGATAAAGCAGATCCTTGTAGGGGCCACTTGGCTCAACTGCTAAGTGGACCCAGAGCTGTGTGGCAGGCAGCGGCAAGGTCGAGGGTTCGATCCTCACAGGTCGCAACTTTCGCATTGCGGGTCCTGAAGTCTGCAGCTTCGTCACATGATTACTGGTTCAACCCCGTGACGTGACAGGAGCACGTGACATGAGTCCTCCCGTGGTAAAGGAGGTTCGCAGCTGATTATCAGCGCTCTAGGCACGGCCGTGGCGTGATGGTTCCACCTGACCGTGGGAAACCTTAAGTAAGCACGGTGGTCACGTGACTTTGCCCGCAAGGGACCGAAAGGATAGGGGACGATAAGTGTGGGTATGGGGATGAAAACAAGCCGAACGGCCTGGGTTTACTCCCTAATTGGTTAGCTCTCCGGTTAAGTTGGTACCGGGAGCAGATATGTGGTCACCAGGTCCAGGTCACCCACCCCCTAGTAATAGGGCGTTAGTCATCACTGTGCAGGGCGTACGGATATGTCCACCCGTAGACTGCCGAGAACAACTCCCACAGTGAGAAACTCTCACGGTGCCATGTGGGTAGGGTGATGGCGAGACAGAGACTGAGGACAGATTGGGGATCCGCGCCGGTTGCCATCAAGCGAACCATCTGCCTTGGAACGGGAAAGTTGTGCCGGGGGTCGCGCCCCGGACCTCAACTGGGCCGTAGCAGGATGGGGCAGTCCCCCTACCCTGGCTCGAGAGGACTAATCCTCTGTCGGCTCCCCCGGAAGTAATAAGTCCGGGTCGGAGTTTAAGTTGATTCCGGAGTGTTGGTCTGCTCAGTAGATCCATGCACCATACGTGGAAGACGGCCTCGCCCAATGTGGAAGGCTTAGTCGACATGCCATAGTGGGAGTTCTATACCCAGTCGGAAGGCCATTGTGCCGTGTAAGCTGCGTAAGCCGATAAGGGTGCGGTACCCAGGGAGAATAGGTGCAGTACTCCGCAGCGCGACACCAATTGGGAAGGTCTACGGGCCGCTGCAACCACTTAGAGGCGACACCAGTATAGGAGGGCAATGTCCCGACGCCGAAGAGGCCGGACCTACTAGCAATCTCAGGGCCAATGGGTCCCACCGCAAGGTGGGGCCCTAAACTTCGCCGTGATGCCCTCCCCGCTGTGGGGGGCCACCGCCGACGAATGCCTGTAACAGGCTCCACTGCACCACCGCGCCCAGACGACCTTGTCTGGGTGCCGGGTGCACACCAATTTGTTCGCAGAGAACAGGCCGAAGCATCTGGCATGGTTTTCCATGCATAGGTGTCAGTGCTCCATCCTTCATATAGCGGCGAGCCTGGCCTTCAGGGTTCTCGCTGCTTCTGCGGGGTGTTGCGCGCTACTATACTCGCTGAGAGATTTATCCTCGGGGGCCACCCTAGCTTGCTCTTTGGTGCACCTCGTATTCAGTGTAGTTCACTCGACGAACACGGTTATTTACTTACGTTAGTATACAATGCATGTATTTAGGTACTTGCGACCGGACTGCGATCGGGCGCCGGAATATAAATTGTCAGACGCCCCCTCCGGGGGCGTAGGGCTTTGATCAAAAAAAAAAAAAAGCAGATCCTTGACCAACGCCAACATCTGCAGAATACTTGCTGGACTCTTCGCCGTTCCAGCTGTAGGATGTGTGTCTCCCAACAAGGTAAGACGCAAAGAAGTTGCAGACTTCTGGCGCGAAGCCCAGTCTGCGCAGTATGCGTAGCAGCATGTCATGGTTGAGAGAGGGGAAGAACTGAGCGAGGTCAAATGCGACCACGCTTGTCTTCAACCCTCTAGCCCAACCGGCTTTGACGATGTGAGTGAGATAAACACCCGCATCCTCAGTAGAGTGTTGGCGCACACCTCCAAACTGATTGGGGTGGAACACGCCGAATTTCTGCGCTTCAAACCCGCATTCGGTTTGCAAGCATCTTCTCAAAGAGTTTCCCCAGTGTGTTGAGCAACACAATAGGGCGGAACATCTTGGGAGTTGAGTAGTGCGGTTTGCCAGGCTTGGGAACAATGGCAGAGCGCGACTCCTTGAACTGAGAGGGCCAGTGACCAACCCGAAGGCAGGCATTAGCGATCTCGACGAATTTGGCAGCAATGACAGTGTCAGCAACCAAGGACTTGAGCTGATACCATGTGAGGTGATCAGGCCCTGGAGCAGAAGTGTTTGAACACTTTGCTAGTTCTTCTCTGAGTTCGTTAACGCCAAAGTCCCACCACTCGCGCGGAGGAGACTGAGGCACATCGTCGAGCACAGAGGGATCAACAGGGCGGTCAGACGCCGAGTTGTATGTTGAGTCAAGAGCAGCCCAAAGCGACTCAAGAGAATTGCAGGGTTCACCATTGTGGCGAATTGCTTCATGTGTAGGGAGCTCGCGCTGCTTTGCCCAGCGCATAAGATCCCATGGACGCTTGTTGGTATTTTTTTTTTTTTTGGTCAAAGCCCTACGCCCCCGGAGGGGGCGTCTGACAATTTATATTCCGGCGCCCGATCGCAGTCCGGTCACAAGTACCTAAATACATGCATTGTATACTAACGTAAGTAAAACCGTGTTCGTCGAGTGAACTACACTAGATACGAGGTGCACCAAAGAGCAAGCTAGGGTGGCCCCCGAGGATAAATCTCCTAAGGAGTATGATAGCGTGCACCACCCCGCAGAAGCAGCAAGAACCCTGGAAACCAGGCTCGCCGCTATATGAAGGATGAAGCACTGACGCCTATGCATGGTAAAACATGCCAGACGCTTCAGCTTGTTCTCTGCGAACAAATTGATGTGCACCCGGTACCCAGACCAGATCGTCTGGGCGCGGTGGTGCAGTGGAGCCTGTTACAGGCATTCGTCGGCAGTGGCCTCCAGCAGCAGGAGGGGTACCACGAACGTGTGTGGCTGCCTTATCAGGAGGGCCACGCCGCCGTGCCTTCCTGGGCTTAGGAAATGGCGGTGGAGGCTGTTGCGATGGAAACGCAAAAGCAGCGGGGTTGTTCTCAAGAAAGAACAAGAAGGACGACAGCTCCCGGCGCAAGCGCTGGTTAGGCCGTCGTTGGAAGTGCGCACACTGGTGAAGGACATGGTCCCTCGTTTCCAGGGTGCGCCAATCGCACACGCACGCTGTCTCCCCATCTAGGTTGAAGCGCGCGCGGAACTCGCCAATGGGTGCATGACCCAGGACTGCATGGGTGAGGCGTGCGGTGTGCGCATTGGAAGACCCAACGCCATGTAGCCAAGGCCCACCTTTGAGATGTGTAGGCCTCAGGGAAGCGCCTTTGCTTGCAAGGCGCAGGAAGTGGTTGCCAGAGTAGGATGGCTGCTGGAGCAGACAAGTCCACTCATGCAGCATCCTGTCTACAGCGCGTTTCCGGGCATACCCAAGGGATGTCCGGGGTTTGCTACCGGCGCCCACCCGCAAGCCAGTGGCCGCCAAGTGAGCGCGATGGTGGATGTCCCAGTTGAGTCTTGAAGGGACATGAACAAAGTGGACGCGCCTGCTAGCGTCATCCGAGAACCAGGCCCGTAGCTTAGAGCAGATGGACAGTGAGTGCCCTTGCCCAGAATGAAGAGACGGGTCCAGTGCCAACCGAATGGCTCTAGTCGAGTCTGAGAGCACAACTATTTTGAAGCAGTTGTTGCGCAAGACAGCCTTGCTTATGGACAAGTCAATGGCTGCGAGTTCAGCATCGTCAGAGAGTACCCTGCCTGATGCCATAGTGTATTCTTCAGGCCCAAAAGGGCCATGAAGGAGGGAGCAGGCAGCCACCGCTTGGTGCTTCCTGCTTTTGGGAACAGATGCATCTGCTGCAACCAACACAGTAGTGTCAGACAGGTCTGCATCAGCGCGGATCGCATCCAGGTGGGTGCGACGGGAGTCAAGGGCGTCCTTGGACGCTGCAATGATGGTGTCAAATGTAATCCTGCCAGAGTGCGTGTCCAACAGGCGCAGACCTGGGACTGCCTCAGCATGGACAGGATTGAGAGGCTCAGAGGCCCGCACAGCGTGCATATCCGAATCAACAACTGTGGAAAGCAAGTTGCTGCGTACACGTTGCGACAAGTTGGAGAGAGATGAGGGGAGACGCATTGTTCCCTCATACCGTTGGTGCTTGTCACTGATCAGTGATAGCGTAGGGTGATTGCTTATCAGGGTGCCAATGCGCGCCTGGCCGCGCTCGACCAGCTTCCTGACATGCAGATGAATAGGAGGGAGACCAGCAATAGATTCAGTCCCTCCTCCCGGAGATGTGCGAAAGGCGCCGGTTATCCACCTGGCAGCCTTGTGTTGCATAGTGCGCAAGTGCGACATAGCAGTCTTACACCTTGCACCTTTGTAGAACCAGAGGCCCACACCATACGTAGCGACCGGGAGGACGCACGCACGGTAGAGCAGCCGCTTCTGCATAGGGGTGATACCCCTTGACGAGTTACCAAGCATGATCATTGCCTTGACAGTGGTCAGAGCCTTGGTAGAGTAATACTTGACATGGTGGCTAAAGGATAGCGACCGGTCAAAGTAGAAGCCCAAGTAGCGCCAGACGCTCTTAGGTTGAAGTGGCGAGTTGCCAGTGTGTGGAGCAAAGCCCAAGTCAATGGCAGGATTGACATCGTTGTGCTTGCGAGAGAAGTGGAAGACCTCTGTCTTATCATGTTCCAGGACGAGGCCGAGTGCAGTAACAAGCTCTGTGATGACAGTGTACGCTTGTTGGAGTAGGGTGATGTTCTCCCCAAAGGATGGCGACTGAACGATGAGCGAACCATCATCCACATACGACATGAGTGTTGTAACGCCAGGAGCAATCCTGCGTTCGAACAGCCTCATCACTGGCACCAAGTAGAGCGCAGAGAGAAGAGGGGATAAAGCAGATCCTTGGCCAACACCAACATCTGCGGAGTACTTGCTGGATTCTTCGCCGTTCCAGCTGTAGGATGTGTGTCTCCCCACAAGGTAAGACGCAAAGAAGCTGCAGACCTCTGGCGCAAAGCCCAGTCTGCGCAGTATGCGTAGCAGCATGTCGTGGTTAAGTGAGGGGAAGAACTGAGCAAGGTCAAAAGCGACCACACTAGTCTTCAACCCTCTAGCCCAACCGGCTTTGACGATGTGAGTGAGATAGACACCTGCGTCTTCAGTCGAATGTTGGTGCACACCTCCAAACTGATTGGGGTGAAACACACCGAATTTCTGCGCTTCGAACTGCATTCTGTTCGCAAGCATCTTTTCAAAGAGTTTCCCCAGCGTGTTAAGCAACACAATAGGGCGGAACATCTTTGGGGTGGAATAGTGCGGTTTGCCAGGTTTGGGAACAATGGCAGAGCGCGACTCTTTGAAATGAGAGGGCCAGTGGCCAACCCGAAGGCAGGCGTTCGCAATCTCGACGAATTTGGTTGCAATGACACTGTCAGCAACCAGGGATTTGAGCTGATACCATGTGAGGTGATCAGGACCGGGAGCAGAAGTGTTGGAGCACTTTGCAAGTTCTTCTCTGAGCTCATTGACGCCAAAGTCCCACCACTCACGCGGAGGAGACTGGGGCACATCGTCGAGCACAGAGGGATTAACTGGGCGGTCAGACGCCGAGTTGTATGTGGAGTCAAGAGCAGCCCAAAGCGACTCGAGAGAATTGCAGGGTTCACCATTGTGGCGAATTGCTTCATGTGTAGGGAGCTCACGCTGCTTGGCCCAGCGCATGAGGTCCCAGGGGCGCTTGTTGGTAGTAGCAATGGTCTGGATTCTACTATCAAAGAACTTGCGCTTGGCCACCTTGGTGGTCCTGCGGAACGCCTTGTGATCAGCGACCGCTTTAGAAGCGCGATACACTCTGACAGCCTCAGAGCACTCAGGATTCCACCAAGACTTTGACTTGGTGGTGATGCGAGCAGTCTTTGAGTTGTTGTCCCAAGACTGCTTGATAGCAGTTGCAATGGCGCCAGTGCAGCGTTCAATTGCTTCTACTGTTGTGAGGCCAGACGTGTCTAGCGCTCGCAAGGAGGAGGACAGTTCCTTAAGAAACTCTTCCTCATGCTCACTACCTTTCGGCAGAGTGATGCGCTCAGCAGCCAGCTGCACGGGCTGGATGGGGAGTGCGGCAGTCAGAGGTGCGTGGTCAGAGGGTCCCTTCCACTCTGTGACCACGCTGTGTGAAGTCCCTGTGATGCGTCCCACAGGGAGGAAGAATAAGTCGATGACTGACGGCCTAAGGCTGCCAGCATGCGGGAAGTGGGTGGGAGTGCGTTCTGGAAGAACACTTTTTTTTTTTTTTTTTTGTGTCAAAGCCCTACGCCCCCGGAGGGGGCGTCTGACAATTTATATTCCGGCGCCCGATCGCAGTCCGGTCGCAAGTACCTAAATACATGCATTGTATACTAACGTAAGTAAAGAACCGTGTTCGTCAAGTGAACTACACTGAATACGAGGTGCACCAAAGAGCAAGCTAGGGTGGCCCCCGAGGATAAATCTCTCAACGAGTATGGTAGCGCGCAACACCCCGCAGAAGCAGCAAGAACCCTGGAGGCCAGGCTCGCCGCTATATGAAGGATGGAGCACTGACGCCTATGCATGGAAAACCATGCCAGACGCTTCGGCCTGTTCTCTGCGAACAAATTGGTGTGCACCCGGTACCCAGACAAGATCGTCTGGGCGCAGCGGTGCAGTGGAGCCTGTTACAGGCATTCGTCGGCGATGGCCCCCCGCAGCGGGGAGGGCATCACAGCGGCGTGTGGGGGCCTTGTCAGGTGGCCCACGTCGCCGTGTCTTCCTGGCTTTGGGAAACGGCGGTGGAGGCTGTTGCGAAGGAAACGCAAAAGTGGCAGGGTTGTTCTCAAGGAAGAACAAGAAAGACGACAGCTCCCGGCGCAAGCGCTGGTTGGGCCGTCGTTGGAAGTGCGCGCACTGGTGAAGGATGTGTCCCCTCGTTTCCAGAATGCGCCAGTCGCATGCACACGCTGTCTCCCCACCCAGGTTGAAGCGTGCGCGGAATTCGCCAATGGGTGCATGACCCAGAACTGCGCGTGTAAGGCGCGCGGTATGCGCATTGGAAGAACCAACGCGACGTAGCCAAGGTCCACCTTTAATGTGTGTGGGCCTCAGGGAGGCACCTTTGTGTGTAAGGCGCAAGAAGTTGTTGCCAGAGTAAGAAGGCTGCTGCAGTAGACAAGTCCACTCATGCAACATTCTATCTACAGCGCGTTTCCGGGCATACCCAAGGGATGTCCGGGGTTGGTTGCCAGCACCCACCCGCAAGCCAGTGGCCGCCAAGTGAGCACGGTGGTGGATGTCCCAGTTGAGTTTTGAAGGGACATGAACAAAGTGGACGCGCCTGTCGGCGTCGCCCGAGAACCAAGCACGTAGTTTGGAGCAAATGGACAGCGAGTGTCCTTGCCCAGAATGGAGAGACGGGTCCAAAGCCAACCGGATGGCTTTGGTCGAGTCTGAGAGCACAACTATTTTGACACAGTTGTTGCGCAGAACAGCCTTGCTTATAGACAAGTCAATGGCTGCGAGTTCGGCATCATCAGAAAGGACTCTGCCTGATGCCATAGTGTATTCTTCCGGGCCAAAGGCGCCATGAAGGAGGGAGCAAGCAGCCACCGCTTGGTGCTTCCTGCTTTTGGGAACGGATGCGTCAGCTGCCACCAACACTGTAGTGTCAGACAGATCTGCATCAGCGCGAATCACATCCAAGTGGATGCGACGGGAATCAAGGGCATCCTTAGATGCTGCAATGACGGTGTCAAGTGTGACCCTACCAGAGTGGGTATCCAACAGGCGAAGGCCTGGGACCGCCTCACCATGGACAGGGTTGAGAGGCTCAGAGACGCGCACAGCATGTGCGTCAGAATCCACGACCGTAGAGAGCAAGTTGCCGCGCACGCGTCGCGACAAGTTGGAGAGAGACGAAGGAAGACGCATTGTTCCTTTGTACAGCTGGTGCTTGTCACTAATGAGCGACAGCGTAGGGTGGTTGCCAATCAGGGTGCCAATACGCGCCTGGCCGCGTTCGACCAGTTTCCTGATGTGCAGATGAATGGGAGGAGACCAGCGATAGACTCGGTCCCCCACCCGGCGATGAGCGAAAGGCGCCAGTTATCCACCTAGCAGCCTGGAGTTGCATAGTGCGCAAGTGCGACATAGCAGTCTTGCACCTAGCACCTTTGTAGAACCAGAGGCCCACACCATACGTAGCGACTGGAAGGACGCACGCACGGTAGAGCAGCCGCTTCTGCATAGGGTGATACCCTTGATGAGTTACCAAGCATGATCATTGCCTTGACAGTGGTCAGAGCCTTGGTAGAGTAATACCTGACATGGTGGCTAAAGGATAGCGACCGGTCAGTAGAAGCCCAAGTAGCGCCAAACGCTCTTGGGTTGAAGTGGCGAATTGCCAGTATGTGGAGCAAAGCCCAAGTCAATGGCAGGATTGACATCGTTGTGCTTGCGAGAGAAGTGGAAGACCTCTGTCTTATCATGTTCCAAGACAAGGCCAAGTGCGGTAACAAGCTCTGTGATGACAGCATACGCTTGTTGGAGTAGGGTGATGTTCTCCCCAAAGGATGGCGACTGAACGATGAGTGAACCATCATCCACATACGACATGAGTGTTGTAACGCCAGGAGCAATCCTGCGCTCACACAGCCTCATCCCTGGCACCAAATAGAGCGCAGATAGAAGAGGGGATAAAGCAGATCCTTGGCCAACACCAACATCTGCAGAATACTTGCTGGATTCTTCGCTGTTCCAGCTGTAGGATGTGTGTCTCCCAACAAGGTAAGACGCAAAGAAGTTGCAGACTTCTGGCGCGAAGCCTAGTCTGCGCAGTATGCGTAGAAGCATGTCGTGGTTGAGAGAGGGGAAGAACTGAGCAAGGTCAAAAGCGACCACGCTTGTCTTCAGCCCTCTAGCCCAACCGGCCTTGACAATGTGAGTGAGATAAACACCCGCATCCTCAGTTGAGTGTTGGCGCACGCCTCCAAACTGGTTGGGGTGGAACACGCCGAATTTCTGCGCTTCAAACTGCATTCTGTTTGCAAGCATCTTCTCAAAGAGTTTCCAGCGTGTTAAGCAACACAATAGGGCGGAACATCTTGGGAGTTGAATAGTGCGGTTTGCCAGGCTTTGGAACAATGGCAGAACGCGACTCTTTGAAGTGAGAGGGCCAGTGGCCCACCCGAAGGCAGGCATTGGCAATCTCGACGAATTTGGTAGCGATGACAGTGTCAGCGACCAAGGATTTGAGCTGATACAATGTTGTGACCAACACATCATTGTGGTTGGCGAGGTCAGTGCGAAATGCAGGCCTCATGCCTGCAAGACGCCTATGCACAAACGTCATAACACGTGGGCGGTCAGTATCGGATGCTGGACGTCTAAACATGACCAGCCAGTCCGGATGAGTGGGAGCACCAATCACTGCCTCCCCTTCTGGGTTGGTAGTGGACACAGTGCGACGTATTAGCCTCCAGGGAGGCTCTTGTAGCAGGAGAACGTCAAAATCATTCTTACGCTCCTCCAAGAGTGATGACACAAGATCATAATTTCTATTCACATTCTGTGAGTAGAAGCGAAGCATAGATACATATTTGTGACGCATAAAGTAATTTAAACGTGAGCAGTACGATCACCCAGAGCCGTCTGAATCGGTCTCCTCCTGGGTGGTTGAACGTTAGCATAACTTTGCGGTGCTCTAGCAGAAAAGCGTACCGCATCGTTGACATCATACCGGCGCTGGATCCAGCCAGCGTCAAACCGGTGACGAGAGAAGGCGCACTTGGACGAATCCGCTGTGTGCGCCTTGCCGCAGTTGATGCACCTGGGTGCGTGTGGGCACGGTTCGCCATCAGGAGTGGCGGGCACCGGGGGATTCGCATCAGGCTTCTCCCAACAGCAGTGGGAGAGCTTGCGATGATTCTGCGTGTCATGGCCATAGCCACAATGCGCGCAGGAGTTGTACTGCTGTCTGCAGGACGCAGTTGGGTGTCCCCAGGCCCAACAGCGTTGACACTGAGGGACGCCAGCGTGCACACTGGCAGGGGAGATGTTGCAGAGGCGACCACCAATGGACATCCTCTTGTTGGTAATAGACTTGAGCGCGGTACCAGACCTAGTGTCCCAGAAGTCGAAGAAAACAACGCACATGTCATGCGAGCTGCTTGCACGATGAATACGCGGCTTACCAGCAAGCTGGAGCGATGACGTAGTGGCATTTTGACGCAGGAGTGCCTCCATGGTGTCAGGAGTGACTGGAGTGCTTCCAACCGCACCAAAGGTGAAGTAGGGCACGCCAGTGATGCGAGCGTAGGAACGCGATGCAGGAACCTCTACATTCACGTTGATGATAGGCTGACCACCCTCAGTGAGAGGGTACCAGACACGTTGCACAGCGAGTCGGATGATGCCCAGATCGCTGTGGGTGGGTGTGTCACTGAAGTGGACAATGATAGCGTCACCCCTGCCGACTTCTGCATGGATGGCGTTGTTGCGAGAACCACCATTCGATAAACGGAGGTTGAGGGTGGAGACGGCCTGTTCAGGCGAGATGGGAAGAGGGGCAGGGATAGCATCGCTGCCGGTGCCTCTGCGCACATAAATGAAGCACTGTCTGCGCGATGGGCCGCGCGTAGTGGATTTGAGCTTCTGCTTCTTCTTTGAAGGAGAGGGAGCAGAGGGGAGGGGAGAGGACGCTGCCTTGCGCTTGTTGGCGTTAGAATTGTCCTTGAGTTGCGCTACTTCATCCCAGGACAGTCCAGGGAGATGACGCGCAAGTTCAGCAAGTTCTGCGCATTGCTGCGCAGTCATGCCAACAGTAACCTCTGCAAAGCTGCGAGAGGTGGCGTTTACAGGCCTCCTAGGCGGCTGCGAAGCGACAGAAGCGTAGGACGCCTTGGGAGCGCGCTGACGCTGTTGTGAGGGCTGCTGCTGCTGCTGAGACGCATTAGCAGGCTTTGGCGCACGCACAGCATGCGGATTGGGCGCTCTACGCGGTGTAGCAGGCGCCTGGGGAGGGGGGCGGGCAAACCGGCGCTGGAATTGCATCCAGTTACCCGAATGGATCCGCTCTGGTTGCGGTTGGGAAGGGGCAGCACCTGTGGCAACACCTGAGTCCGGTCCAGGGACCGGGTTGTCAGGTTGCTGAGATGTCGCAGTGGACTCCTGTCCCTCCATGGGAGCCGGAGATTTGTGACCAGTGGCAGTGTGTTCCGCGGGTCGGGGAGAGGTAACCTGGGTCCTGGCGCCTTGGGAGGCGCTGGAGGAGGAGGGGGCGCCTGCTGGGGCAGAGGAGGCCGGTGCTACGCCATGCCCACCTGCGGCAGCAGTGGAGGAAGCAGATGCCGCCTTTGCAGCACCTTCGGGAGCAGCGATGCGCACAGGGCGCTGCTGGGAGGGAGGGGACGGCAGGACAGCGTTCAATGCGTCCCTAACGCGTCGCACTTGAGCTAGAGACCCCTCATCTGCGCTGAGGTAGTCTGTAATGTGCACAGCTGCTGCCTGCGCAACTGTGGAGATAAGGGCGTCTGCAATGTACCTCGCTTGAAGTTCATCAACAGCGCTAGGAGGACAGTGGTCCATCCATCCTTGCATCGTCACTAGAGCATCGGTAAGGGCCTCTACATCATCCCTGACGGCCGCCTCTGTAGCCTGTAAAGACAGGGTGTAAGAGTCCTTCTCATCATGACCAGGAAACAGAGACTTGAACTCTGTTTGGGTGGGGGAGGCTGCCCTGGAGGCAGTCCTGGACTTGGGCTGCGCTACAGCAGCACCAGATGTGTTCTTCCTGCGCTTGTGCTCAGGGGAGGAAGGGGCGGAAGGAGCAGGGCTCTCATCTGCATCGAAATCATCATCCTCATCCATTGCTGGAGTAGGACGCTTATTTCTAGCGCCAGAGGGGCCCTGGGGTGTTTCTTCACCATCAAATGCGCCATAGTTGGTACCATGGCCTTTCTGAGGTGTGGATGGCGTTGGAGTTGGATCTGGTGGCCGGGGAGTCTTCTTGCTGCCTCCTGCACTACTCATAGCGCAGACAGGCGGATGTACTGGAGAATAAAGCGGTGTGCAAGCTGCTGGAGGGCGAATTTGCGTCGCTGTTGTGGCTGTGATGTTGGTGGTAACAGATCAAAAGGGATGTTCTGGAAGAACACTAACCTCCAAACCCAGGTCAAGCGCAACATCACACAGTTCAGTTGCAACATGGTTTGTAGAGTCATAGTCCGGATCCCAGACTGATGACTTGCAGTTGAAGTCTCCTGCCATGCAGAGCATGCTAGGAAGACGTTGAGCATTGTCACACAACCAGCGAATGGCAGTACCATCCCCTGGGCTGGAGTAGACATTGGCGAAGTGTATTTGGGTGCCAGAGCTCCATACAGCGTTGTGACCAACACATCGTTGTGGTTGGCGAGGTCAGTGCGAAATGCGGGTCGCATGCCTGCAAGACGCCTATGCACGAATGTCATAACGCGTGGACGGTCTGTCTCAGATGCTGGACGTCTAAACATGACCAGCCAGTCTGGGTGAGTGGGTGCACCAACCACTGCCTCTCCCTCAGGGTTGGTAGTGGACACAGTGCGTCGAATGAGCCGCCATGGAGGCTCTTGCAGCAGAATCACATCAAAGTTATTCTTACGTTCCTCTAGTAGCGCAGCGACCAGATCATAATTTCTATTCACGTTCTGTGAAAAGAAGCGGAGAGTATTTACATGATTGTATCGCATAAAGTAAAGTTATGTGCGGTCTCTTCCTGGGTGGTAGTACGTCAGTATAACTCTGCGGTGCTTTAACAGAAAAGCCTACCGCATCGTTGACAGCATATCGGCGCTGGATCCAGCCAGCATCAAACCGATGTCTTGCAAAAGGGCACTTGGGCGAATCTGCCTCGTGCTCCTTGCCACAGTTGATGCACCTAGGTGCATGCGGGCATGGTGCGCCATCAGGAGTGGCAGGCACCGGTGGGTTGGCGTCAGGCTTCTCCCAACAGCAGTGGGCAAGCTTGCGATGGTTGCGCGAATCATGGCCATAGCCGCTGTGCGCACAGAAGCTGAACTGCTGCCTACAGGTGGCAGTGGGATGACCCCATGCCCAGCAGCGTTGACACTGCGGAACGCCAGCATGGACGCTTGCAGGGAAATGAGACACAGACGACCTCCAATTGAGATCTTCTTGTGTGTGATGGCCTTGAGGGAGGTGCCAGACCTGGTGTCCCAAAAGTCGAAAAACACGACGCACATATCTTGCCCTCGTGAGTTGCGGTGCACACGAGGCATTCCAGCAAGCTGGAGCGCACTAGTAGCAGGATCTTGACGCATGAGTGCTAAGACGGCGTCAGGAGTGATAGGGTGCTACCCACCGCTCCAAAGGTGAAGTAGGGCACTCCTGTGATGCGCGCATAAGAACGCGACGTGGGGACCTCCACAGAAGCGTGGACAGTGGGAGATGGGCTGTCACCTTCAGTGACAGGGTACCATACACGTTCCACAGCAACCCGGATGATGCCCAGGTCGCTATGGGAGGGTGTCTCATCGAAGTAGACAATGATAGCGTTGCCCCTGCCTAGTTCAGCATGGATAGCGCGGTTCTTAGACCCACCAGCGCCAAAGCGAAGGTTGAGGGTGGAGACAGCCTGTTCAGGCGAAATGGGAAGAGGGACAGAGACAAGATTGTCTCCACTGCCTCTGGTGGCATAAACGAAGCACTGCTTGCGTGAGGGGCCGCGTGTCGTGGATTTGAGCTTCTGCTTCTTCTTTGAAGGAGATGGAGCAGAGGGGGGAGGGGAGGACGCTGCCTTGCGCTTGTTGGCGTTGGAATTGTCCTTGAGTTGCGCTACCTCATCCCAGGACAGTCCAGGGAGATGACGCGCGAGTTCTGCAAGTTCTGCGCACTGCTGCGCATTCATGCCAGCTGATACCTCTGCAAAGGAGCGAGAGGCGGCGTTTGCAGGCCTCCTAGGCGGCTGCGATGCGACAGAGGCGTAGGACGCTCTGGGAGCGCGCTGACGCGATTGTGGGGGCTGCTGCTGCTGCTGAGACGCATTAGCAGGCTTTGGCGCACGCACAGCATGCGGATTGGGCGCTCTACGCGGTGTAGCAGGCGCCTGGGGAGGGGGGCGGGCAAACCGGCGCTGGAATTGCATCCAGTTACCCGAATGGATCCGCTCTGGTTGCGGTTGGGAAGGGGCAGCACCTGTGGCAACACCTGAGTCCGGTCCAGGGACCGGGTTGTCAGGTTGCTGAGATGTCGCAGTGGACTCCTGTCCCTCCATGGGAGCCGGAGATTTGTGACCAGTGGCAGTGTGTTCCGCGGGTCGGGGAGAGGTAACCTGGGTCCTGGCGCCTTGGGAGGCGCTGGAGGAGGAGGGGCGCCTGCTGGGGCAGAGGAGGCCGGTGCTACGCCATGCCCACCTGCGGCAGCAGTGGAGGAAGCAGATGCCGCCTTTGCAGCACCTTCGGGAGCAGCGATGCGCACAGGGCGCTGCTGGGAGGGAGGGGACGGCAGGACAGCGTTCAATGCGTCCCTAACGCGTCGCACTTGAGCTAGAGACCCCTCATCTGCGCTGAGGTAGTCTGTAATGTGCACAGCTGCTGCCTGCGCAACTGTGGAGATAAGGGCGTCTGCAATGTACCTCGCTTGAAGTTCATCAACAGCGCTAGGAGGACAGTGGTCCATCCATCCTTGCATCGTCACTAGAGCATCGGTAAGGGCCTCTACATCATCCCTGACGGCCGCCTCTGTAGCCTGTAAAGACAGGGTGTAAGAGTCCTTCTCATCATGACCAGGAAACAGAGACTTGAACTCTGTTTGGGTGGGGAGGCTGCCCTGGAGGCAGTCCTGGACTTGGGCTGCGCTACAGCAGCACCAGATGTGTTCTTCCTGCGCTTGTGCTCAGGGGAGGAAGGGCGGAAGGAGCAGGGCTCTCATCTGCATCGAAATCATCATCCTCATCCATTGCTGGAGTAGGACGCTTATTTCTAGCGCCAGAGGGGCCCTGGGGTGTTTCTTCACCATCAAATGCGCCATAGTTGGTACCATGGCCTTTCTGAGGTGTGGATGGCGTTGGAGTTGGATCTGGTGGCCGGGGAGTCTTCTTGCTGCCTCCTGCACTACTCATAGCGCAGACAGGCGGATGTACTGGAGAATAAAGCGGTGTGCAAGCTGCTGGAGGGCGAATTTGCGTCGCTGTTGTGGCTGTGATGTTGGTGGTAACAGATCAAAAGGGATGTTCTGGAAGAACACTAACCTCCAAACCCAGGTCAAGCGCAACATCACACAGTTCAGTTGCAACATGGTTTGTAGAGTCATAGTCCGGATCCCAGACTGATGACTTGCAGTTGAAGTCTCCTGCCATGCAGAGCATGCTAGGAAGACGTTGAGCATTGTCACACAACCAGCGAATGGCAGTACCATCCCCTGGGCTGGAGTAGACATTGGCGAAGTGTATTTGGGTGCCAGAGCTCCATACAGCGTTGTGACCAACACATCGTTGTGGTTGGCGAGGTCAGTGCGAAATGCGGGTCGCATGCCTGCAAGACGCCTATGCATGAATGTCATAACGCGTGGACGGTCTGTCTCAGATGCTGGACGTCTAAACATGACCAGCCAGTCTGGGTGAGTGGGTGCACCAACCACTGCCTCTCCCTCAGGGTTGGTAGTGGACACAGTGCGTCGAATGAGCCGCCATGGAGGCTCTTGCAGCAGAATCACATCAAAGTTATTCTTACGTTCCTCTAGTAGCGCAGCGACCAGATCATAATTTCTATTCACGTTCTGTGAAAAGAAGCGGAGAGTATTTACATGATTGTATCGCATAAAGTAAAGTTATGTGCGGTCTCTTCCTGGGTGGTAGTACGTCAGTATAACTCTGCGGTGCTTTAACAGAAAAGCCTACCGCATCGTTGACAGCATATCGGCGCTGGATCCAGCCAGCATCAAACCGATGTCTTGCAAAAGGGCACTTGGGCGAATCTGCCTCGTGCTCCTTGCCACAGTTGATGCACCTAGGTGCATGCGGGCATGGTGCGCCATCAGGAGTGGCAGGCACCGGTGGGTTGGCGTCAGGCTTCTCCCAACAGCAGTGGGCAAGCTTGCGATGGTTGCGCGAATCATGGCCATAGCCGCAATGCGCACAGAAGCTGAACTGCTGCCTACAGGTGGCAGTGGGATGACCCCATGCCCAGCAGCGTTGACACTGCGGAACGCCAGCATGGACGCTTGCAGGGGAAATGAGACACAGACGACCTCCAATTGAGATCTTCTTGTGTGTGATGGCCTTGAGGGAGGTGCCAGACCTGGTGTCCCAAAAGTCGAAAAACACGACGCACATATCTTGCCCTCGTGAGTTGCGGTGCACACGAGGCATTCCAGCAAGCTGGAGCGCACTAGTAGCAGGATCTTGACGCATGAGTGCTAAGACGGCGTCAGGAGTGATAGGGGTGCTACCCACCGCTCCAAAGGTGAAGTAGGGCACTCCTGTGATGCGCGCATAAGAACGCGACGTGGGGACCTCCACAGAAGCGTGGACAGTGGGAGATGGGCTGTCACCTTCAGTGACAGGGTACCATACACGTTCCACAGCAACCCGGATGATGCCCAGGTCGCTATGGGAGGGTGTCTCATCGAAGTAGACAATGATAGCGTTGCCCCTGCCTAGTTCAGCATGGATAGCGCGGTTCTTAGACCCACCAGCGCCAAAGCGAAGGTTGAGGGTGGAGACAGCCTGTTCAGGCGAAATGGGAAGAGGGACAGAGACAAGATTGTCTCCACTGCCTCTGGTGGCATAAACGAAGCACTGCTTGCGTGAGGGGCCGCGTGTCGTGGATTTGAGCTTCTGCTTCTTCTTTGAAGGAGATGGAGCAGAGGGGGGAGGGGAGGACGCTGCCTTGCGCTTGTTGGCGTTGGAATTGTCCTTGAGTTGCGCTACCTCATCCCAGGACAGTCCAGGGAGATGACGCGCGAGTTCTGCAAGTTCTGCGCACTGCTGCGCATTCATGCCAGCTGATACCTCTGCAAAGGAGCGAGAGGCGGCGTTTGCAGGCCTCCTAGGCGGCTGCGATGCGACAGAGGCGTAGGACGCTCTGGGAGCGCGCTGACGCGGTTGTGGGGGCTGCTGCTGCTGCTGAGACGCATTAGCAGGGTTGGGAGCATGCACAGCATGCGGATGAGGTGCCCTGCGCGTTGCAGGGGCTTGTGGGGCAGGCCTAGCGAACTGGCGCTGCCATTGCATCCAGTTTCCGGGGTTTACCCGCCCTGGTTGCGATTTGGCTGGGGTAGCACCTGGGGTCGGTCCAGGGACCGGGTTGTCAGGTTGCTGAGATGTCACTGTGGACTCCAGTCCCTCCATGGGAGCCGGAGATTTGTGACCCGTGGCAGTGCGTTCCGTGGGTCGGGGAGGGGTAACCTGGGTCCTGGAGCCTTGGGAGGCGCTGGAGGAGGTGGGGGGAACTGCTGGAGCAGGGGAGGCCGGTGCTACACCATGCCCACCTGCAGCAGCAGTGGAAGAAGCAGGTGCTGCGCTTGCAGCACCTTTGGGAGCAGCAGGGCGCACAGGGCGCTGCTGGGGAGTGGGAGTGGGAATATAGGCGTCCAAGGCGTCCCTAACGCGTCGGATTTGAGGCAGGAAGTCCGCACTTGCTGTGAGGTACTTGAGGAGACCTGCAGAGGTCGCTTGAGAGCAGACATGCACTAGCAAGTCTGCAAGAGTGCGAGAGTGTTCCTCATCGCCGGCAGCAGAGGGGGCCCGGTTGAGCCACTCCTTGAAGGTGACAAGGGAGTCTGTGATCGCGTCTATGTCTTCCTCGACCGCGTCCTCTGTGGCCTGCACCTGCAAGCCAACAGAGTCAAACTCTGAGTGTCCTAGGAACGCAGGAGAAAACTCCTGTGTTGGGGAGGTTGCCCTGGAGGCAGTCCTAGACTTGGGCTGCGCAACAGCAGCACCAGAGGCGTCCTTCCTGCGCTTATGCTCAGGGGAGGAAGGGGCGGATGGAGCAGGGCTCTCAGCATACTCAAGACCTTCGTCCTCATCCATTGCTGGAGTAGGACGCTTGTTTCGAGCGCCAGAGGGTCCCTGGGGAGTTTCTTCGCCATCAAAAGCGCCATAGCTACTGCCATGGCCTCTCTGTGGTGTGGATGGCGTCGGAGGTGGATCCGGCGGCCGGGTGTTCTTGTTGGTGCCTCCTGCACTACTCATAGCGCAGACAGGCGAGATAACTGAGGGTTAGAGCGGTGTGCAAGTGCTTGAGGGCGAGTTTGCGTCGCTGTTGTGGCTGTGATGGTGGTGGTAACAGATCAAAGAGGATGAAACACGTTCAACAGCGACCCGGATGATGCCCAGGTCGCTGTGGGTGGGTGTCTCATCGAGGTAGACAATGATAGCGTTACCCCTGCCGAGTTCAGCATGGATAGCGCGGTTCTTAGACCCACCAGCACCAAAGCGAAGGTTGAGGGTGGAAACAGCCCGGGCCTGTTCAGGCGAGATAGGAAGAGGAACAGAGACAGCATTGTCTCCATTGCCCCTGGTGGCATAAACGAAGCACTGCTTGCGTGAGGGGCCGCGCGTCGTGGATTTGAGCTTCTGCTTCTTCTTTGAAGGGGAGGGAGCAGTAGGAGGTGGGGAGGACGCTGCCTTGTGCTTATTGGCGTTGGAATTGTCCTTGAGTTGCGCTACTTCATCCCAGGACAGTCCAGGGAGATGACGCGCGAGTTCAGCCAGTTCTGCACATTGCTGCGCAGTCATGCCAACAGTTACCTCTGCAAAAGAGCGAGGGGCGGCGTTTGCAGGCCTCCTAGGCGGCTGCGATGCGACAGAGGCGTAGGACGCTTTGGGAGCGCGCTGACACTGTAGTGGTTGCTGCTGCTGCTGCTGGGACGCATTAGCATCCCTTTTGATCTGTTACCACCAACATCACAGCCACAGCAGCGACGCAAATTCGCCCTCCGGCAGCTTGCACACCGCTTTATTCTCCAGTATATCCGCCTGTCTGCGCTATGAGTAGTGCAGGAGGCAGCAAGAAGACTCCCCGGCCGCCGGATCCAACTCCAACGCCATCCAGACCTCAGAAAGGACATGGTACCAACTATGGCGCATTTGATGGTGAAGAAACACCCCAGGGTCCCTCTGGCGCTAGAAATAAGCGTCCTACTCCAGCAATGGATGAGGATGATGATTTCGATGCAGATGAGAGCCCTGCTCCTTCCGCCCCTTCCTCCCCTGAGCACAAGCGCAGGAAGAACACGTCTGGTGCTGCTGTAGCGCAGCCCAAGTCCAGGACTGCCTCCAGGGCAGCCTCCCCCACCCAAACAGAGTTCAAGTCTCTGTTTCCTGGTCATGATGAGAAGGACTCTTACACCCTGTCTTTACAGGCTACAGAGGCGGCCGTCAGGGATGATGTTTTTTTTTTTTTTTTTTTTTTTGGTCAAAGCCCTACGCCCCCGGAGGGGGCGTCTGACAATTTATATTCTGGCGCCCGATCGCAGTCCGGTCACAAGTACCTAAATACATGCATTGTATACTAACGTAAGTAAAGAACCGTGTTCGTCGAGTGAACTACACTAAATACGAGGTGCACCAAAGAGCAAGCTAGGGTGGCCCCCGAGGATAAATCTCTCAACGAGTATGGTAGCGCGCAACACCCCGCAGAAGCAGCAAGAACCCTGGAGGCCAGGCTCGCCGCTATATGACAGATGGAGCACTGACGCCTATGCATGGAACACCATGCCAGACGCTTCGGCTTGTTCTCTGCGAACAAATTGGTGTGCACCCGGTACCCAGACAAGATCGTCTGGGCGCGGCGGTGCAGTGGAGCCTGTTACAGGCATTCGTCGGCGATGGCCCCCCGCAGCGGGGAGGGCATCACGGCGGCGGGTGGGGGCCTTGTCAGGTGGCCCACGTCGCCGTGTCTTCCTGGCTTTGGGAAACGGCGGTGGAGGCTGTTGCGAAGGAAACGCAAAAGTGGCAGGGTTGTTCTCAAGGAAGAACAAGAAAGACGACAGCTCCCGGCGCAAGCGCTGGTTGGGCCGTCGTTGGAAGTGCGCGCACTGGTGAAGGATGTGTCCCCTACTGCTGCTGCAGGTGGGCATGGTGTAGTACCGGCCTCCTCTGCCCCAGCAGGCGCCCCCTCCTCCTCCAGCGCCTCCCAAGGCGCCAGGACCCAGGTTACCTCTCCCCGACCCGCGGAACACACTGCCACTGGTCACAAATCTCCGGCTCCCATGGAGGGACAGGAGTCCACTGCGACATCTCAGCAACCTGACAACCCGGTCCCTGGACCGGACTCAGGTGTTGCCACAGGTGCTGCCCCTTCCCAACCGCAACCAGAGCGGATCCATTCGGGTAACTGGATGCAATTCCAGCGCCGGTTTGCCCGCCCCCCTCCCCAGGCGCCTGCTACACCGCGTAGAGCGCCCAATCCGCATGCTGTGCGTGCGCCAAAGCCTGCTAATGCGTCTCAGCAGCAGCAGCAGCCCTCACAACAGCGTCAGCGCGCTCCCAAGGCGTCCTACGCTTCTGTCGCCGCAGCCGCCTAGGAGGCCTGTAAACGCCACCTCTCGCAGCTTTGCAGAGGTTACTGTTGGCATGACTGCGCAGCAATGCGCAGAACTTGCTGAACTTGCGCGTCATCTCCTGGACTGTCCTGGGATGAAGTAGCGCAACTCAAGGACAATTCTAACGCCAACAAGCGCAAGGCAGCGTCCTCTCCTCCCCTCTGCTCCCTCTCCTTCAAAGAAGAAGCAGAAGCTCAAATCCACTACGCGCGGCCCATCGCGCAGACAGTGCTTCATTTATGTGCGCAGAGGCACCGGCAGCGATGCTATCCCTGCCCCTCTTCCCATCTCGCCTGAACAGGCCGTCTCCACCCTCAACCTCCGTTTATCGAATGGTGGTTCTCGCAACAACGCCATCCATGCAGAAGTCGGCAGGGGTGACGCTATCATTGTCCACTTCAGTGACACACCCACCCACAGCGATCTGGGCATCATCCGACTCGCTGTGCAACGTGTCTGGTACCCTCTCACTGAGGGTGGTCAGCCTATCATCAACGTGAATGTAGAGGTTCCTGCATCGCGTTCCTACGCTCGCATCACTGGCGTGCCCTACTTCACCTTTGGTGCGGTTGGAAGCACTCCAGTCACTCCTGACACCATGGAGGCACTCCTGCGTCAAAATGCCACTACGTCATCGCTCCAGCTTGCTGGTAAGCCGCGTATTCATCGTGCAAGCAGCTCGCATGACATGTGCGTTGTTTTCTTCGACTTCTGGGACACTAGGTCTGGTACCGCGCTCAAGTCTATTACCAACAAGAGGATGTCCATTGGTGGTCGCCTCTGCAACATCTCCCCTGCCAGTGTGCACGCTGGCGTCCCTCAGTGTCAACGCTGTTGGGCCTGGGGACACCCAACTGCGTCCTGCAGACAGCAGTACAACTCCTGCGCGCATTGTGGCTATGGCCATGACACGCAGAATCATTGCAAGCTCTCCCACTGCTGTTGGGAGAAGCCTGATGCGAATCCCCCGGTGCCCGCCACTCCTGATGGCGAACCGTGCCCACACGCACCCAGGTGCATCAACTGCGGCAAGGCGCACACAGCGGATTCGTCCAAGTGCGCCTTCTCTCGTCACCGGTTTGACGCTGGCTGGATCCAGCGCCGGTATGATGTCAACGATGCGGTACGCTTTTCTGCTAGAGCACCGCAAAGTTATGCTAACGTTCAACCACCCAGGAGGAGACCGATTCAGACGGCTCTGGGTGATCGTACTGCTCACGTTTAAATTACTTTATGCGTCACAAATATGTATCTATGCTTCGCTTCTACTCACAGAATGTGAATAGAAATTATGATCTTGTGTCATCACTCTTGGAGGAGCGTAAGAATGATTTTGACGTTCTCCTGCTACAAGAGCCTCCCTGGAGGCTAATACGTCGCACTGTGTCCACTACCAACCCAGAAGGGGAGGCAGTGATTGGTGCTCCCACTCATCCGGACTGGCTGGTCATGTTTAGACGTCCAGCATCCGATACTGACCGCCCACGTGTTATGACGTTTGTGCATAGGCGTCTTGCAGGCATGAGGCCTGCATTTCGCACTGACCTCGCCAACCACAATGATGTGTTGGTCACAACATTGTATCAGCTCAAATCCTTGGTCGCTGACACTGTCATCGCTACCAAATTCGTCGAGATTGCCAATGCCTGCCTTCGGGTGGGCCACTGGCCCTCTCACTTCAAAGAGTCGCGTTCTGCCATTGTTCCAAAGCCTGGCAAACCGCACTATTCAACTCCCAAGATGTTCCGCCCTATTGTGTTGCTTAACACGCTGGGGAAACTCTTTGAGAAGATGCTTGCAAACAGAATGCAGTTTGAAGCGCAGAAATTCGGCGTGTTCCACCCCAACCAGTTTGGAGGCGTGCGCCAACACTCAACTGAGGATGCGGGTGTTTATCTCACTCACATTGTCAAGGCCGGTTGGGCTAGAGGGCTGAAGACAAGCGTGGTCGCTTTTGACCTTGCTCAGTTCTTCCCCTCTCTCAACCACGACATGCTTCTACGCATACTGCGCAGACTAGGCTTCGCGCCAGAAGTCTGCAACTTCTTTGCGTCTTACCTTGTTGGGAGACACACATCCTACAGCTGGAACAGCGAAGAATCCAGCAAGTATTCTGCAGATGTTGGTGTTGGCCAAGGATCTGCATTATCCCCTCTTCTCTCTGCGCTCTATTTGGTGCCAGGGATGAGGCTGTTCGAACGCAGGATTGCTCCTGGCGTTACAACACTCATGTCGTATGTGGATGATGGTTCACTCATCGTTCAGTCGCCATCCTTTGGGGAGAACATCACCCTACTCCAACAAGCATATGCTGTCATCACAGAGCTTGTTACCGCACTTGGCCTTGTCTTGGAACATGATAAGACAGAGGTCTTCCACTTCTCTCGCAAGCACAACGATGTCAATCCTGCCATTGACTTGGGCTTTGCTCCACATACTGGCAATTCGCCACTTCAACCCAAGAGCGTTTGGCGCTACTTGGGCTTCTACTGACCGGTCGCTATCCTTTAGCCACCATGTCAGGTATTACTCTACCAAGGCTCTGACCACTGTCAAGGCAATGATCATGCTTGGTAACTCATCAAGGGTATCACCCCTATGCAGAAGCGGCTGCTCTACCGTGCGTGCGTCCTTCCGGTCGCTACGTATGGTGTGGGCCTCTGGTTCTACAAAGGTGCTAGGTGCAAGACTGCTATGTCGCACTTGCGCACTATGCAACTCCAGGCTGCTAGGTGGATAACTGGCGCCTTTCGCTCATCGCCGGGTGGGGGACCGAGTCTATCGCTGGTCCCTCCCATTCATCTGCACATCAGGAAACTGGTCGAACGCGGCCAGGCGCGTATTGGCACCCTGATTGGCAACCACCCTACGCTGTCGCTCATTAGTGACAAGCACCAGCTGTACAAAGGAACAATGCGTCTTCCTTCGTCTCTCTCCAACTTGTCGCGACGCGTGCGCGGCAACTTGCTCTCTACGGTCGTGGATTCTGACGCACATGCTGTGCGCGTCTCTGAGCCTCTCAACCCTGTCCATGGTGAGGCGGTCCCAGGCCTTCGCCTGTTGGATACCCACTCTGGTAGGGTCGCACTTGACACCGTCATTGCAGCATCTAAGGATGCCCTTGATTCTCGTCGCATCCACTTGGATGTGATTCGCGCTGATGCAGATCTGTCTGACACTACAGTGTTGGTGGCAGCTGACGCGTCTGTTCCCAAAAGCAGGAAGCACCAAGCGGTTGCTGCTTGCTCCCTCCTTCATGGCGCCTTTGGCCCGGAAGAATACACTATGGCATCAGGCAGAGTCCTTTCTGATGATGCCGAACTCGCAGCCATTGACTTGTCTATAAGCAAGGCTGTTCTGCGCAACAACTGTGTCAAAATAGTTGTGCTCTCAGACTCGACCAAAGCCATCCGATTGGCTTTGGACCCGTCTCTCCATTCTGGGCAAGGACACTCGCTGTCCATTTGCTCCAAACTACGTGCTTGGTTCTCGGGCGACGCAAACAGGCGCGTCCACTTTGTTCATGTCCCTTCAAAACTCAACTGGGACATCCACCACCGTGCTCACTTGGCGGCCACTGGCTTGCGGGTGGGTGCTGGCAACCAACCCCGGACACCCCTTGGGTATGCCCGGAAACGCGCTGTAGATAGAATGTTGCATGAGTGGACTTGTCTACTGCAGCTGCCTTCTTACTCTGGCAACAACTTCTTGCGCCTTACACACAAAGGTGCCTCCCTGAGGCCCACACACATTAAAGGTGGACCTTGGCTACGTCGCGTTGGTTCTTCCAATGCGCATACCGCGCGCCTTACACGCGCAGTTCTGGGTCATGCACCCATTGGCGAATTCCGCGCACGCTTCAACCTGGGTGGGGAGACAGCGTGTGCATGCGACTGGCGCATTCTGGAAACGAGGGGACACATCCTTCACCAGTGCGCGCACTTCCAACGACGGCAACAGCTTTTTTTTTTTTTTTTTTTCCTCAAAGCCCTACGCCCCCGGAGGGGGCGTCTGACAATTTATATTCCGGCGCCCGATCGCAGTCAGGTCGCAAGTACCTAAATACATGCATTGTATACTAACGCAAGTAAAACCGTGTTCGTCGAGTGAACTACACTAGATACGAGGTGCACCAAAGAGCAAGCTAGGGTGGCCCCCGAGGATAAATCTCCTGAGGAGTATGATAGCGTGCACCACCCCGCAGAAGCAGCAAGAACCCTGGAAACCAGGCTCGCCGCTATATGACAGATGGAGCACTGACGCCTATGCATGGTAAAACATGCCAGACGCTTCAGCTTGTTCTCTGCGAACAAATTGATGTGCACCCGGTACCCAGACCAGATCGTCTGGGCGCGGTGGTGCAGTGGAGCCTGTTACAGGCATTCGTCGGCAGTGGCCTCCAGCAGCAGGAGGGGTACCACGAACGTGTGTGGCTGCCTTATCAGGAGGGCCACGCCGCCGTGCCTTCCTGGGCTTAGGAAATGGCGGTGGAGGCTGTTGCGATGGAAACGCAAAAGCAGCGGGGTTGTTCTCAAGAAAGAACAAGAAGGACGACAGCTCCCGGCGCAAGCGCTGGTTAGGCCGTCGTTGGAAGTGCGCACACTGGTGAAGGACATGGTCCCTCGTTTCCAGGGTGCGCCAATCGCACACGCACGCTGTCTCCCCATCTAGGTTGAAGCGCGCGGAACTCGCCAATGGGTGCATGACCCAGGACTGCATGGGTGAGGCGTGCGGTGTGCGCATTGGAAGACCCAACGCCATGTAGCCAAGGCCCACCTTTGAGATGTGTAGGCCTCGGGGAAGCGCCTTTGCTTGCAAGGCGCAGGAAGTGGTTGCCAGAGTAGGATGGCTGCTGGAGCAGACAAGTCCACTCATGCAGCATCCTGTCTACAGCGCGTTTCCGGGCATACCCAAGGGATGTCCGGGGTTTGCTACCGGCGCCCACCCGCAAGCCAGTGGCCGCCAAGTGAGCGCGATGGTGGATGTCCCAGTTGAGTCTTGAAGGGACATGAACAAAGTGGACGCGCCTGCTAGCGTCATCCGAGAACCAGGCCCGTAGCTTAGAGCAGATGGACAGTGAGTGCCCTTGCCCAGAATGAAGAGACGGGTCCAGTGCCAACCGAATGGCTCTAGTCGAGTCTGAGAGCACAACTATTTTGAAGCAGTTGTTGCGCAAGACAGCCTTGCTTATGGACAAGTCAATGGCTGCGAGTTCAGCATCGTCAGAGAGGACTCTGCCTGATGCCATAGTGTATTCTTCTGGGCCAATGGCGCCATGAAGGAGGGAGCAAGCAGCAACCGCCTGGTGCCTCCTGCTTTTGGGGACAGACGCGTCAGCTGCCACCAACACTGTAGTGTCAGACAGATCTGCGTCAGCGCGAATCACATCCAAGTGGATGCGACGAGAATCAAGGGCATCCTTAGATGCGGCAATGATGGTGTCAAGTGTAATCCTGCCAGAGTGCGTATCCAACAGGCGAAGGCCTGGGACCGCTTCTCCATGGACAGGGTTGAGAGGCTCAGAGACACGCACAGCATGTGCGTCAGAATCCACAACCGTAGAGAGCAAGTTGCCGCGCACGCGTCGCGACAAGTTGGACAGAGACGAAGGAAGACGCATTGTTCCTTTGTACAGCTGGTGCTTGTCACTGATAAGCGACAGCGTAGGGTGGTTGCCAATCAGGGTGCCAATACGCGCCTGGCCGCGTTCGACCAGTTTCCTGATGTGCAAATGAATGGGAGGGAGACCAGCAACTGACCCGGTCCCCCCACCCGGCGATGTGCGAAAGGCGCCGGTTATCCACCTAGCAGCCTTGTGTTGCATAGTGCGCAAGTGCGACATAGCAGTCTTACACCTTGCACCTTTGTAGAACCAGAGGCCCACACCATACGTAGCGACCGGGAGGACGCACGCACGGTAGAGCAGCCGCTTCTGCATAGGGGTGATACCCCTTGACGAGTTACCAAGCATGATCATTGCCTTGACAGTGGTCAGAGCCTTGGTAGAGTAATACTTGACATGGTGGCTAAAGGATAGCGACCGGTCAAAGTAGAAGCCCAAGTAGCGCCAGACGCTCTTAGGTTGAAGTGGCGAGTTGCCAGTGTGTGGAGCAAAGCCCAAGTCAATGGCAGGATTGACATCGTTGTGCTTGCGAGAGAAGTGGAAGACCTCTGTCTTATCATGTTCCAGGACGAGGCCGAGTGCAGTAACAAGCTCTGTGATGACAGTGTACGCTTGTTGGAGTAGGGTGATGTTCTCCCCAAAGGATGGCGACTGAACGATGAGCGAACCATCATCCACATACGACATGAGTGTTGTAACGCCAGGAGCAATCCTGCGTTCGAACAGCCTCATCACTGGCACCAAGTAGAGCGCAGAGAGAAGAGGGGATAAAGCAGACCCTTGGCCAACGCCAACATCTGCGGAGTACTTGCTGGATTCTTCGCCGTTCCAGCTGTAGGATGTGTCAAAAGCGACCACGCTTGTCTTCAGCCCTCTGGCCCAACCGGCCTTGACGATGTGAGTGAGATAGACACCCGCATCCTCAGTGGAATGTTGGCGCACGCCTCCAAACTGGTTGGGGTGGAACACACCGAATTTCTGCGCTTCAAACTGCATTCTGTTTGCAAGCATCTTCTCAAAGAGTTTCCCCAGCATGTTAAGCAACACAATAGGGCGGAACATCTTGGGAGTTGAATAGTGCGGTTTGCCAGGCTTTGGAACAATGGCAGAACGCGACTCTTTGAAGTGAGAGGGCCAGTGGCCCACCCGAAGGCAGGCATTGGCAATCTCGACGAATTTGGTAGCGATGACAGTGTCAGCGACCAAGGATTTGAGCTGATACCATGTGAGGTGATCAGGACCAGGAGCAGAAGTGTTTGAGCACTTTGCAAGTTCTTCTCTCAGCTCTTTAACACCAAAGTCCCACCACTCGCGCGGGGGAGACTGAGGGACGTCGTCGAGCACAGAGGGGTCAACAGGGCGATCAGACGCCGAGTTGTATGTTGAATCAAGAGCAGCCCAAAGCGACTCCAGGGAATTGCAAGGTTCACCATTGTGGCGAATGGCTTCGTGTGTAGGGAGTTCACGCTGTTTGGCCCAGCGCATAAGATCCCATGGACGCTTGTTGGTAGTAGCAATTGTCTGAATCCTACTATCAAAGAACTTGCGCTTGGCCACCTTGGTGGTCCTGCGGAACGCCTTGTAATCAGCGACCGCCCTGGAAGCGCGATACACTCTGACAGCTTCAGAGCACTCAGGATTCCACCAGGACTTTGACCTGGTGGAGATGCGAGCAGTCTTTGAGTTGTTATCCCAGGACTGCTTAATAGCAGTTGCAATGGCGCCAGTGCAGCGTTCGATTGCTTCTGCTGTTGTGAGAGTGGTTGTGTCCAATGCTCGCAAAGAAGAGGACAGTTCCTCCAGGAACTCTTCCTCATGCTCACTGCCCTTTGGCAGAGTGATGCGCTCAGCAGCCAGCTGCACAGGCTGGATACGGAGTGTGACGGTCAAGGGAGCGTGGTCAGAGGGTCCTTTCCACTCTGTGACCACGCTGTGTGAAGTCCCTGCAGTGCGACCCACAGGGAGGAAGAATAGATCAATGACTGACGGCCTAAGGCTGCCAGCATGCGGGAAGTGAGTAGGGGCGCGTACTGGTAGTACGCTGACCTCCAAACCCAGGTCAAGCGCGACATCACATAGTTCAGTCGCAACATGATTTGTAGAGTCATAGTCCAGATCCCAGACTGACGACTTGCAATTGAAGTCCCCTGCCATGCAGAGCATGCTTGGGAGACGAGGAGCATTGTCACACAGCCAGCGAATGGCAGAACCATCCCCTGGGCTAGAGTAGACATTGGCAAAGTGTATTTGAGCACCTGCGCTCCCATACAATGTTGTGACCAACACATCATTGTGGTTGGCGAGGTCAGTGCGAAATGCAGGCCTCATGCCTGCAAGACGCCTATGCACAAACGTCATAACACGTGGGTGGTCAGTATCGGATGCTGGACGTCTAAACATGACCAGCCAGTCCGGATGAGTGGGAGCACCAATCACTGCCTCCCCTTCTGGGTTGGTAGTGGACACAGTGCGTCGAATAAACCGCCATGGGGGCTCTTGAAGCAGAATCACATCAAAGTCATTCTTACGTTCCTCTAGTAGCGCAGCAACCAGATCATAATTTCTATTCACGTTCTGTGAAAAGAAGCGGAGAGTATTTACATGATTGTATCGCATAAAGTAAAGTTATGTGCGGGCAGTGCGTTCACCCCGACCAATCTGAATCGGTCTCCTCCTGGGTGGTAGTACGTCAGTATAACTCTGCGGTGCTTTAACAGAAAAGCCTACCGCATCGTTGACAGCATAGATCTGCTTTGTCCCCTCTCCTCTCCGCGCTCTATTTGGTGCCGGGGATGAGGCTATTTGAACACAGGATCGCTCCTGGCATTACAACACTCATGTCGTATGTGGATGATGGCTCGCTCATCGTTCAGTCGCCATCCTTTGGGGAGAACATCACCCTACTTCAACAAGCATACACTGTCATCACAGAGCTTGTTACTGCACTTGGCCTCGTCTTGGAACATGACAAGACAGAGGTCTTTCACTTCTCCCGCAAGCACAACGATGTCAATCCTGCCATTGACTTGGGCTTTGCTCCACACACTGGCAACTCGCCACTTCAACCCAAGAGCGTTTGGCGCTACTTGGGCTTCTACTTTGACCGGTCGCTATCTTTTAGCCACCATGTCAAGTATTACTCCACCAAGGCTCTGACCACTGTCAAGGCAATGATCATGCTTGGTAACTCATCAAGGGGTATCACCCCTATGCAGAAGCGGCTGCTCTACCGTGCATGCGTCCTCCCGGTCGCTACATATGGTGTGGGCCTCTGGTTCTACAAAGGTGCTAGGTGCAAGACTGCTATGTCGCACCTGCGCACCATGCAACACAAGGCTGCCAGGTGGATAACTGGCGCCTTTCGCACATCGCCGGGTGGGGGGACCGAGTCTATTGCTGGGCTTCCTCCCATGCATCTGCACATCAGGAAACTGGTCGAACGCGGCCAGGCGCGTATTGGCACCCTGATTGGCAACCACCCCACACTTTCGCTCATTAGTGACAAGCACCAGCTGTACGAAGGAACGATGCGTCTCCCTTCGTCTCTCTCCAACTTGTCGCGACGCGTGCGCGGCAACTTGCTCTCTACGGTCGTGGATTCTGACGCACATGCTGTGCGCGTCTCTGAGGCTCTCAGCCCTGTCCATGGAGAAGCGGTCCCAGGCCTTCGCCTGTTGGACACGCACTCTGGCAGGGTTACATTTGACACCATCATTGCTGCATCTAAGGATGCCCTTGATTCTCGTCGCATTCACTTCGATGTGATTCATGCTGACGCGGATCTGTCTGACACCACGGTGTTGGTGGCAGCTGATGCGTCTGTTCCCAAAAGCAGGAAGCACCAAGGGGTTGCTGCCTGCTCCCTTCTTCATGGCGCCTTTGGGCCTGAAGAATACACAATGGCGTCGGGCAGGGCTCTCTCTGACGACGCAGAACTCGCAGCCATTGACTTGTCTATAAGCAAGGCTGTTTTGCGCAGCAACTGCCTCAAGATAGTTGTGCTCTCAGACTCGACCAAAGCCATTCGTTTGGCTCTAGACCCGTCTCTCCACTCTGGGCAAGGACACTCGCTGTCTATCTGCTCCAAGCTACGTGCTTGGTTCTCGGGCGACGCCAGCAGGTGCGTCCAATTTGTTCATGTCCCTTCAAGACTCAACTGGGGCATTCATCACCGTGCTCACTTGGCGGCCTCTGGCTTGCGCGTGGGTGCCGGTAATAAACCCTGGACATCCCTTGGGTATGCCCGGAAACACGCCGTGGATAGAATGCTGCATGAGTGGACTTGTCTGCTGCAACAGCCTTCTTACTCTGGCAACAACTTTCTGCGCCTTACACACAAAGGTGCCTCCCTTAGGCCCACACACCTCAAAGGAGGGCCTTGGCTACATCGTGTTGGCTCTTCCAATGCGCACACCGCGCGCCTTACACGCGCAGTCTTGGGTCATGCACCCATTGGTGAATTCTGCACGCGCTTCAACCTTGATGGGGAGACAGCGTGTGCATGCGATTGGCGCGTACTGGAAACGAGGGAGCATATCCTACACCAGTGCGCTAACCTCGAACGACGGCCCAGGCAGCGCTTGCGTCAGGAGCTGTCGTCGTTCTTGTTCTTCCTCGAGAACAATCCCACCACTTTTGCGTTTCCATCGCAACAGCCTCCACCACCGTTCCCTAAAACCAGGAAGACACGGCAACGTGGCCCGCCTGACAAGGCCCCCACACACGTTCGTGGTGCCCCTCCCGCTGTTGGAAGCCACCACCGACAAATGCCTGTAACAGGCTCCACTGCACCACCGCATCCAGATGATCTTGTCTGGGTGCCGGGGGCACACCAATTTGTTCGCAGAGAACAGGCCGAAGCGTCTGGCATGGTTTTCCATGCATAGGCGTCAGTGCCCCATCCTTCATATAGCGGCAAGCCTGGCCTCCAGGGTTCTCGCCGCTTCTGCGGGGTGTTGCGTGCCACCATACTCCTTGTTAGATTTATCCTCGGGGGCCACCCTAGCTTGCTCTTTGGTGCACCTCGTATTCAGTGTAGTTCACTCGACGAACACGGTTCTTTACTTACGTCAGTATACAATGCATGTATTTAGGTACTTGCGACCGGACTGCGATTGGGCGCCGGAATATAAATTGTCAGACGCCCCCTCCGGGGGCGTATGGCTTTGACCAAAAAAATAAATAAAAAATATGCAAGTGAATGGGAGAGAGACCAGCAATAGTCTCTGCTCCACCACCTGGGGATGTGCGAAAGGCACCAAGGATCCAAAGTGCAGCATGATGCTGCATTTTGCGGAGAGACTCAAGATTGGCCTTGATGCGGCCGCCCTTGCAATACCATACCCTTGCACCATAGGTTGCAATGGGGAGGACACAGGAGCAATACAGAAGTCACTTTTGAAGGCATTGATGCCCCGGAAAGAGTTACCAAGCATTACCATGGCTTTCACCATAGTAATGGGTTTGGTAGCATAGAACCGCACATGCTCTTTGAAGGAGAGGGCGCGATCAAAGTAGAAGCCCAAGTACCTCAGAAGGGCTTTGGACTGAGTGGAGTATTGCCGGTGTAGGGTGCGAACCCCAGATCAACCAAAGGGTTGTTGTTGCCAGGCTTACGGGAGAAGTGGAACACTTCGCTCTTGTCGTGCTCCAGGATAAGTCCTAAGTTAGTCGTCAAGAAGTTGATAACTGCGTAGGCCTGTTTGAGCTTGCGGAGGTTCTCCTCCCAAGTTCTTGACTGAACAATGGTAGTGCCATCGTCCACATAACTCATAAGAGTTGCCACCTCCAGGGAATCCTGGAGGCAAAGATGCGCATCATGGGCACTAAGAACAGTGCCGACAAGATGGGAGAGAGTGCAGAGCCCTGGCCCACACCAACATCAGCATCATAGCTAGGTGACACCTCACAGTTCCACATGTAGCGCATGCTGCGACCAACTAGGTAGGACCTGAAGAAGTTCCCAATACAGGGCGCAAATCCAAGCCTATCTATGATTCGGACAAGCATTTTTTTTTTTTTTTGATCAAAGCCCTACGCCCCCAGAGTGGGCGTCTGACAATTTATATTCCGGCGCCCGATCGCAGTCCGGTCACAAGTACCTAAATACATGCATTGTATACTAACGTAAGTAAATAACCGTGTTCGTCGAGTGAACTACACTGAATACGAGGTGCACCAAAGAGCAAGCTAGGGTGGCCCCCGAGGATAAATCTCTCAACGAGTATGGTAGCGCGCAACACCCCGCAGAAGCAGCAAGAACCCTGGAAGCCAGGCTCGCCGCTATATGAAGGATGGAGCACTGACACCTATGCATGGAAAACCATGCCAGACGCTTCGGCTTGTTCTCTGCGAACAAATTGGTGTGCACCCGGTACCCAGACAAGATCGTCTGGGCGCGGCGGTGCAGTGGAGCCTGTTACAGGCATTTGTCGGCGATGGCCCCCGCAGCGGGGAGAGCATCGCGGAGGCGTGTGGGGGCCTTGTCAGGTAGCCCACGTCGCCGTGTCTTCCTGGCTTTGGGAAACGGCGGTGGAGGCTGTTGCGAAGGAAATGCAAAAGTGGCAGGGTTGTTCTCAAGGAAGAACAAGAAAGACGACAGCTCTTGGCACAAGCGCTGGTTGGGCCGTCGTTGGAAGTGCGCGCACTGGTGAAGGACATGGTCCCTCATTTCCAGAATGCGCCAGTTGCATGTACACACTGTCTCCCCACCCAGGTTGAAGCGTGCGCGGAACTCGCCAATGGGTGCATGACCCAGAACTGCGCGAGTAAGGCGCGCGGTATGCGCATTGGAAGAACCAACGCGACGTAGCCAAGGTCCACCTTTAATGTGTGTGGGCCTTAGGGAGGCACCTTTGTATGTAAGGCGCAAGAAGTTGTTGCCAGAGTAAGGAGGCTGCTGCAGTAGACAAGTCCACTCATGCAGCATTCTATCTACAGCGCGTTTCCGGGCATACCCAAGGGATGTCCGGGGTTGGTTGCCAGCACCCACTCGCAAGCCAGTGGCCGCCAAGTGAGCACGGTGGTGGATGTCCCATTTGAGTTTTGAAGGGACATGGACAAAGTGGACGCGCCTGTCGGCGTCGCCCGAGAACCAAGCACGTAGTTTGGAGCAAATGGACAGCGAGTGTCCTTGCCCAGAATGGAGAGACGGGTCCAAAGCCAACCGGATGGCTTTAGTCGAGTCCGAGAGCACAACTATTTTGACACAGTTGTTGCGCAGAACAGCCTTGCTTATAGACAAGTCAATGGCTGCGAGTTCGGCGTCATCAGAGAAAACTCTGCCTGATGCCATAGTGTACTCTTCTGGGCCAAAGGTGCCATGAAGAAGGGAGCAGGCAGCAACCGCTTGGTGCTTCCTGCTTTTGGGAACAGACGCATCAGCTGCCACCAACACTATAGTGTCAGACAGATCTGCGTCGGCGCGAATCACATCCAAGTGAATGCGACGAGAATCAAGGGCATCCTTAGATGCTGCAATGATGGTGTCAAATGTAACCCTGCCTGAGTGCGTGTCCAACAGGCGAAGGCCCGGGACCGCTTCTCCATGGACAGGGTTGAGAGGCTCAGAGACGCGCACAGCATGTGCGTCAGAGTCCACAACTGTAGAGAGCAAGTTGCCGCGCACGCGTCGCGACAAGTTAGAGAGAGACGAAGGAAGACACATTGTCCCTTTGTACAGCTGGCGCCTGTCGCTAATGAGGGACAGTGTAGGGTGGTTGCCAATCAGGGTGCCAATGCGCGCCTGGCCACGTTCGACCAGTTTCCTGATGTGCAGATGAATGGGAGGGAGACCAGCAATAGACTCGGTCCCCCCGATTCGGACAAGCATCTCATGGTTGAGAAATAGAAAGAGTTGAGCAAGGTTAAATGCGACCACATTTATTTTAAGGCCGTGTGCCCAGCCAGCCTTAACAATGTGTGTAAGATAGATCCCAGTGTCTTCGGTAGAGTACTGGCGCACTCCACCAAATTGGTTGGGATGACGGATACCAAACTTTGCAGCTTCTGTTGATGAGGGAATCAACAACATGATTGTTGCCCTGGAGTGTGGGGTCCCACACTCGTGAGTGACAGTTGAAGTCGCCTCTCATGTAGTACAGGGCAGGGATGCGCTCTTCGTTATTAGCCAGCCAGCGGACGGCTGTATAGTTGGCATCAGAGTACACATTTGCAAAGTGCAGGGGAACTGCGCCGTGCAGAGTAACAATCAGCACATCTTTGTGGTTTGCTCGGTCAGTCCTGAAGGCTGGCCTGAGCTGGGCAAGTCTGCAATGGACAAATGCCATCACACGCGGTCTATCCTCCTTGTCCCTTGGACGCCGAAAGACAGCGCTTCTTGATCTCTTACCACCACCATCAAAGTGGTGATTTCAGCTACAGGCAGCAACATTTTGCTTACTACTCATTCAGATTGCAACCAATCTTTCTCAAAGTAGAGCCATGAGCTCTTCTCGATGTCATCGTTGAGGGCAGTCTACCCGATCAGGTGGATCTGTAGCAGATCTTGTGCTACAGAACCCTCAAGACCACGACAAATCGTCAGCATCAGCAAAATCTCACTGGGCTTGCAGAAGGCTGTCTTGCAGCTGCCTTGTAAATTACTTGCATATTTTTGAAATTTCATTTAGTGTTTAAAAATAAGTTTTAGTACAAAATAAAGCACAAAAACTTTCAGTAAGTTGATTGCAAGTCATACTATAAGACACTAACCTAGCTTATAGGGCTTATAGGGCTTACATCTCTTGAGTGGCTTGCAGAGTGCTGCAAGACATCTGCAAGTTTTGGTAAGCCAAGGCAAGGCAAGCTGTACGCTAGGTATTTTTTTGCTGATGAGACTCTGACAACAATGTTATGGTACAGTACCCTTCTGGAGACTTCTCCAGCGGCCTTTCTGCACCTCTGGGAGGTGACTTCTCTCAGTCCCATTCGTCCCATCCCAAGACTTTGTCTAGGGCAGCCTCACCGTCCGGCAAAGAGTCCGCCTCCAAGCGGCCTTGTTCTGGTACTATCACTCTGTTAGCTCAAGCGCCGACATTCATTCATTCTGGTCAGGGCCCATCTGGCTCTGCAGATGCATCTGCTCCCCCACCTGAGACGCAGCAGCTTGATGCTGAGTCCAGCCTGAGGCGCATGGAGCGACTCTTCCGGCAAGCCAGCTCTAGGCTTGCTGAACTTCACTCTGCAGGACACTCTCTAAATGTCGCTGCATCGCTCTCTACAGTTGGGAGCATCATCCACCTTTTGGATGCTGCTAACAGCTGTGGCCTCTTTGCAGGGGCCTTTCAGCATACCCCAGAGTATCGCCAACTCCAGGATGTGTTTGCAAATGCGGGGGCGCAGCTCTCTGCATTTTCCAGACCCTCCCAGACCTCGACTCTGGCACTGTTACAGTTACCTTGGATACGCACCCGGACTCTTTTTTTTCCTTTTACTCATCTACCATTATTATCCCCCGCCCCGCTTACGTTTATTCAATTACTCAGTACTGCTGTGCATTACTCATCCCTTTAGCTATGATTACTCAGTATTCTCACGATCGTGAGATACTTGTACTATATTTATTTATCGTGACTCGTCATGACTCTTACTCTGACTCACTCCGAGTCATACTTACTTTTGCTTACTTAGCATTGCTGCGCAATGCTTAACCCTTAGCCCTACTTACCATGTATAAATACTTTCACGCTTTTGGTCTTGCTTCCTCAGCTTGACCTAAAAGCCTATACATCGCTATTTGCTTTAACTTCGACTCGCTCGATTACTCTCGCTCGTCTCTACAAAGGCTGGTAGAGGACTAAGCAGCTGAACCCTTGATACTTAGTTAAGCGTGTAGCGATACTAGCTTAACAAAAGGTCAAGCTGATCTGATAGCCCGCTCATCGCAAGCGTAGGCCACAACCACCAACCACCCGACTGCAAGAGGTCAACCGCTCTTGCAGAACCGACCGGAACCACGTCTCTCTCAAGACCGCTGAACGCCTCAACTCCCACTGGGACAGAGAAGGTAGTACAACTCAACGACGGCACTTACTCAGAATTCGATCTTAAAACAAACTGTTGGAGACATTTGGTACTGAAAGACGAAAACCCACGACAATATTGATTTGGCGATTACCTTAGCAGCGCTTACTTCACCGAAGAAGTAAAGAACCCAGAACCAGAACCACAGTCAGACCCCGAACCAGAATCAGAACCAGAACAAGAACCCGAAGAAGAATCAGAACCAGAACCAGAACCCCCCAGACAGACCCAGACTCCGACACCCGCACAAACCCCGAAACAAGAACCACCAGAAATGGCTCCGACCAACCCTGAACCAAAGAAACTCGCCGAACTCCGAATGGGACAACCATTTGAATATGATGGTGACCGAAGAAATGCCGAAGTTTGGTTGTTGGAAGTCAAGATGTACCTAAGCCTGAACGACCACATCTACGACAACAACAACAAGCAAATCGCTTTTGCACTTTTCTTTTTGAAGAAAGGAACCGCTTTGGCATGGAAACGATCTTTCTGTCAGAACTACACAAACAAAGATAACAACATCATCCTCTCCGATTTCAAGCAATTCGAGAAAGAGTTCATCAACGCCTTCTACCCAGTAGACGGAGAAGGACAGGCATTTGCGTCCCTCGATGCTCTCACGCAGAAAGGACCAATTGACGATTACATATCTCAATTTAAAGTCCTTATCTCCGCCTCCGGGATCACCGATGAAAAAGCAAAGATTGAATTCTTCCAGAAAGGACTCAACTCCAAGATCATCGAAAAGATCTATAACCTCCCCATTCTTCCCGTCACCATTAACGGATGGTACGAACACGCTGCCCGATTTGATGCGCAATGGAGTAGAGGACAGAATGTCATCCGCCGCAACAGAGGACTCCCCCCTATTTCCCATGCAAATCCCCGCAATACCCATACCACGGCAGACCCTAACGCCATGGACATTGACGCCTTATCTTTTGAAAAGAGAAAGAAGTTAATGAAGGAAGGGAAATGCTTCCGCTGTTTCAAGAAAGGACATCGCTCTCGAGAATGCCCTGAACGCAGAGGAGGAAAGCAGTCCAGCACCAACTCCTATGGCAAGAAAAACATCAAAGATCTTGTCAGAACCATTAGAGCGTTGGAAGCGGAAGAATTGGAGAGCTTCTGGAATGAGCTCGATGAGGATTTTTAGAACGGCGGCCAGTGTCAACATCTGAACCCGCCACAATACTGATTTCTTCTATGTCGTATGCAGAACCTTTTGATAAATCTATGCGTCTACCCATTAAGGTCTCTGCTCCGAATGAAGAAAGAACCGTTGAAACCAAAGCACTAGTCGACTCAGGTGCTCAAGGACTATTCATCGACAAAGAATTCGTCGCCCGCCATCGAATCAAAACACATCCCCTTCGACAACCTCTCACTGCCAAGAATGTTGACGGCACTATCAACAAAACAGGGCAAATCACCCATTACACCTGGGTCGATATAGGGATAGGGAAACACAAGGCGTCAGAACGGTACCTGGTCACCGGATTAGGGAATGAACACCTGATCCTCGGACTCCCATGGCTGAAGCGAACGAATCCAGAAATCAACTGGCAAAAGGGGACACTATTCATTAATCCCAAACACGTCAAGACATCCCCGCTACGCACGGCCCTTGCCCGAGTCCAGATCAGACGACTAGCTGCAACAGAGGAATCACGCCCAGCCATTTCCAACGTACCCGACGAACCCGAACCCATTGAAACACCCTTAGAAGAACCCAATGACGAACAAGACCTGGTTATTGCCTATGTGAAAGGAGAACCAGTGATGGGGAACTGTCAAGAATGCCTACCCCTTACCACTAGTCAGCGACCTACTCGACAAACTCAGAGGAGGAAAAATTTTCACAAAACTAGACATCCGATGGGGATATCATAATGTCCGGATCAAAGAAGGAGACGAGTGGAAAGCAGCCTTCAAAACAAATCGAGGCTTGTTTGAACCCACTGTCATGTTCTTTGGACTATGCAACTCCCCAGCCACGTTTCAAGCAATGATGAACCACATCTTCAGAGACATGATCGATGAAGGATGGTTAATCATCTACATGGATGACATGTTACTCTTCTCTAAGGACCCAAGAGAACATGAGAAGCGCACCAAACGGGTACTCCAAAGGCTGATGGAACACAACCTGTTCCTCAAAGCTGAGAAATGCAAATTCAACGTGACAGAAGTCGAATTCCTTGGAATGATCATATCACCAGACAAGATCCACATGGACCCGACCAAACTCGATGGGATAAAGAAATGGCCAACCCCGACCACCATAAAAGAAGTTCGGTCCTTTTTGGGATTTGGCAACTTCTACCGAAGGTTCATAGGGAAATATGCGGAACTAGCCCGACCCCTGAACGATCTCACCAAGAAAGATCGGCCCTTTACATGGGGAAAGGAACAAGAAGAAGCATTTGAAGCCCTGAAGAAAAGGTTCGCGGAGACACCTGTACTCACGATGCCCGATCCAACGAAACCATTCACCATTGAATGTGATGCATCCAAGTGGGCAACAGGAGCAGTGCTACGCCAACGAGACGAAAATAACGACTGGCACCCTTGTGGATACATCTCTCACTCCTTCACCCCAACCAAACAGAACTACGAAATCTACGACAGGGAACTACTCGCTATAGTCAGAGCACTAGAGACTTGGCGACACTATCTACAAGGATCAGCCCACCCTGTCACGGTATTCTCCGACCATAAGAGCCTGACCTACTACCGAACGCCACAGAAACTTAGCCGACGACAAGCACGATGGAGTTTACTTCTCTCCCAATATGACCTGAACCTAGTCCATGTACCAGGAACTCAGATGGTCCAATCTGACGAACTATCCCGACGGGCAGATCACATTCTAGACCACGACACCGACAAGGAAGATATCACCATGCTACCTGATAAACTCTTCATCCGAACAATTGACACCGAACTTAAGGCGGAATTTGCCGAACACATGATGAAAGACGAGTTCTTCACTGAAGCAATACGACACCTGAAGAACCACTCTACTCCCATCAAATCAGCTCTAGCCGACTGGAAGGTAGAGGACTCTCTCCTCTTTTTCCGGGGGCGATGCTACGTCCCTAATGACGCTACCCTACGACGAAGCCTCATACAGAAGTATCATGACGCACCTATGGCCGGGCACCCCGGAGCATTCAAGACAATGGAGTTAATTTCCAAACACTACTGGTGGCCCAGAATGTTTGGAACTGTCAAATCCTACGTTGATGGATGTGCCCCTTGCCAACAGATGAAAGTCAATACACATCCCACGGCACCTCCCCTAAACCCAGTCAAATTTACCGCCACACGACCCTTTGAACTTGCCTCTACAGATTTCATCACAGATCTCCCTGAGGTTAAAGGTCACGACTCACTCATGGTTGTGGTAGACCATGGCCTTAGTAAGGGGGTGATTTTGATCCCTTGCAAGAAGACCATTGATGCCCTAGGCACTGCCAACAACTACCTGGATGCCGTCTACAGAAGGTTCGGACTTCCCGACAAGCTGATATCCGATAGAGGTCTACAATTCGCATCCAAAGTGTTCCAAAAACTAGGACGACTCCTAGGAATCAAGCTTTCCCTGACAACCGCATATCACCCACAAGCAGATGGAGAAACCGAACGCGTCAACCAAGACATTGGCGCTTATCTCCGACTATTCTGCGCCAACAACCCCGAGAAATGGCTAGAACTAATTTCCCTAATGGAATTTGCCCATAACAAACGTGTTCATGCCGTCACCGCACAAACCCCATTCTACCTAATGAACGGAGCAAAACCACGTGCTATTCCCCTTCCATATCAGAAGACCAATGTTCCTGCTGCGGAAACCCGAATGAAGGAACCCAACAGGCACGAGACGAAGCTGCGGCCGCCCATGAACTTGCAAGACGAAAGATGGCCGAACGTGTCCGAAGTAACTTCAAACTATTTGAACAAGGAAAAAAGGTTTGGTTGGAAACAACTAACCTAAAACTGGCATACTACTCAAAGAAGTTCACGCCACGACGAGAAGGCCCCTTCACAATCAAAGAAGTTCTAGGTCTGCTGACCTACAAACTAGAACTACCCCGAGCATGGAAAATTCACCCTGTGTTCCACGCCACCCTCCTCACACCATACAAGGAAACTGAGACACATGGACCCAATTTCCTAGAACCACCACCTGACCTCATCAATCAAGAAGAAGAATGGGAAGTGGAAGAAATTGTCGCACACAAATGACATCGTGGGAGGATCCTTTACAAGATCAAGTGGAAAGGATATCCGATATTGGAGAACTCATGGGAACCTGTGGGAAACCTCCAGAACGCCAAGAAGATCCTTGAAGCATATAAGAAGAGGAAGAACATTTGGTGAATCTCCATCAACCCACAGCACTTTGCTGAAGCAAACACATCTCTCTTATAATGTCCTCCAATGTCTCCTCCTACGACCGCACCATCATCCTTAACACCTTCAAAACCGATTCCACTGTTACGGCGCTCCGTACGAACACTGCCTGGAGCAGCAACGACAACCTCCTCACCGAAGTGGCAGAGCGAGGCTCAGCCTACCACGATCAAAGAACCGAATTCCGCAACGAAGTGGCTCGTCTACGCCACCTATATTCGAAAACCCTTGAAGAACTTGATCGAGCTCTTGACAGCTCTGACCAACGCATGGAGGAAACCCTCACCGACCTCTTCTTCGCTGCCGGAGGTACAGCCTTCCTCGATCAGCACTATCCTGAACGACGAAATTGGTTCCCCAACCCGAAGGAGACGGACTTCGAAACCCTTGCCGCCAATCCCTGGGGGCCTGAGGAAGATCAAACCATCGAAGAACCGACGATACTCACGGCACGTCAAGTTCGAGGAACCCTCCGAGAATTCCCCCGTTACCGACACTGCTACCGCTGCCAGGATAAGGCACAATCCCTTCATTCAAACTATACCCGAGGATCAAGATAGCGACAAGGAAAACATCGACCCAAATGTCAAACCCGCTGACACCTTACCTCTCCGCATTCGAAAGCCCACCAGAGTCAGATTCGCCAACTCTGGTGAACCCTCTTCCTCAACGATCTCGTCACAGAAGGCGCCGCGCACTGGATACCTTGCCAACCGACCACCACCACCCCGACACCTCCGATGCTATGTTTGCGGAGGCAGACATCGACAGTACCATTGCTTTCGTTCTGTTTGTTGTCTGTGTCATCATCGCAGCCCAGGCCATTATCCGGTCAACTGCCCACAGCGCTACTGGAAGAACATAGACCGCCATTTCTGGGGCAAGAAGAAGAATTGAAGTCAGGTGACTTCAACGCTAGCGAGAGGGTAATGTTACAGTTACCTTGGATACGCACCTGGACTCTTTTTTCCTTTTACTCATCTACCATTATTATCCCCCACCCCGCTTACGTTTATTCAATTACTCAGTACTGCTGCGCATTACTCATCCCTTTAGCTATGATTACTCAGTATTCTCACAATTGTGAGATACTTGTACTATATTTATTTATCGTGACTCGTCGTGACTCTTACTCTGACTCACTCCGAGTCATACTTACTTTTGCTTACTTAGCATTGCTGCGCAATGCTTAACCCTTAGCCCTACTTACCATGTATAAATACTTTCACGCTTTTGGTCTTGCTTCCTCAGCTTGACCTAAAAGCCTATACATCGCTATTTGCTTTAACTTCGACTCGCCGATTACTCTCGCTCGTCTCTACAAAGGCTGGTAGAGGACTAAGCAGCTGAACTCTTGATACTTGGTTAAGCACATAGCAATACTAGCTTAACAGACGCGCGTCCTCCTGTGCCTCTGTGCAGCCCTTCGCGACCTTATGGGTGTCCTGCTATAGTAGCAGGGCCTCCTCCGGTCAATCGCGCTACAAGGCCTCTTGAAAGAGGGCACTCATCTGCCTCAGGTGTAGGGGGAACAGGCGAGTTCACCTTGGGATTGCCCTTGCAGCAGGCTGCTCGAGCTTGGTGATTGTCTGTGTTATGGGGTTCACCACAGTGTGCGCACACATCACCATTGATGGGACAGTTGGAGACGACGTGTCCCCACCTCCAGCACCTGGGGCACTGGGGCATGCCAGAATTTGCCTTTGCAGCACAAATCTGGCATGCACGACTAAAGATGAGGACGTTCCTGCCCTCGACTTTGCAAAGCTGGGCACCCTTACAAGTGTCCCAGACTTCAAAGAACACAGTGCATGAGTCGGCAGTCCTAGAGTTGCGAACAATCCTAGGAGGCGACGCAAGGCTGATATCCTTGAGCAGGGGAGATGACACGAACTTCTCATTCACCATCTCCTTGGTAAGAAAAATCTCCTCACCATCAGGGTTGGTGGTGAAGAGCAGCACATTAACAAACTTGAGATACGACTCGGACAGAGGTATCTCACATGGGAAGGCAGGAGTACCCTCTGGGTACGCCTTGACTACCCATTTAGCGACAATGTCCACATTGCTTAGAGATGGGACCTGGTTTGTCTGCAGCAGGAATCCGCCCATGCCAGAGGCAGCAGATTCCACACGCAGTTTGGAGCGCTCAAACATTAGCCCTCGGTTGACAGTGTCAACTATGGTCTCAAAGGAGACCTGGTGCTTGACATCGGTGGGAGGATACACAATGACCTGCTTGCGCGAGGGTCCTGTGGTGGTGGACTTCATCTTCCCGTTGGAAGATGAGGTGTTGTTGCTGTGTCCAGTGGTGGAAGAGTGAAGCTGGGTGATGCGGCCAGCAGCCTCAGGGAGATCTGGGTAGAGCCTGGTAAGTTCAACCAGGGCCTCGACACTGCCTCCAGGGACAGGAGTGCGCTTAGGCGCTCTCTGTGTTGCAGGAGGAGTGGGCAGCGCTTGTTGCCTAGTTACAGGCGCTTGCGCTGCAATACGAGCAAAGGAGCCCCTTGGGGGTGGCCTAGTGCTGCAGTTGACCAGATGGGGAGGGCCTATCACTTGGGTGGCCTGCCGTACGGTCTAGCAGGGTTTCTCAGGGAACGAGGAGGAGCAGGAGCCTTGCTCTTGGGTGTGGTGTCCTTATCAGGACCTGCACCCCCAGAAGGGCGAGGGGGAGGAGTGGTTGGCCTAGCAGCACCCCCGCTATTGCTAACAGGCGCAGGAGTGCCAGGAGCAGTCTTAGCCAGCAGTTTGCTGGCATGAGAGAACAACTCTGCTGTCACACCTGGATTCTCTGCCTCGCCTTGCGACTTGGCAGAGCGCAACAAGCCAGTGGTTGCTGCAGTGTCGATAAGATTGGCAATACTGCACACGGCTTCCAAGCATGCAGGACCATCCATTGGGATGCCCTGATTATGAATAAGAGTCAGCTTTTCAGCAAACTCTTTGCAAATGCCCTCAAAGCTCTTGAAGAGGGAACCAAGATGTTGGGCTTGGCTTCCAGCATGGGAGGGAGATGAAGCTGCTGGCACCTGACTGGTGCCTGCAGAGGGTTGTCCTGCATGTCCCTGACGTGCAGTAGGCACAACAGAGGGCTTCCTCCGCTTAGGATCAGAAGTCTCTGTGTTAGGTGATGCAGCCCTGGACAGTACCTTGGGTGTTGCAGAATGTGATGACGTACCTCCGCCAGTTCTGGAGGGGTGCTGGGATGGGTGAGAGGAGCCTGAAGGCCCAGTGCCATCTATATGAACATCTGCAACACTAGAACTAGCGTTGGAGGTGTTGGTGCGATCGTGGGAGATTGTGTCCGATCTACCCTGATTGGGTGGAATAGCCTGTTGCCCGCTCCTCTGAGGAGCAGGCTGAGGCCTGTTTTGCGACATTTGGGTCGACGGATGCAGAGATATAGCCTGATGCAGACTAGAACACAGTAGAGCAATGGTTTGATGGTGGTGGTAACAGATCAAGAAGCGTGGCTGCTTGAGAGCAGACGTGCACAAGCATGTTTGCAAGAGTGCGAGAGTGTTCCTTGTCGCCGGCAGCAGAAGGGGCACAGTTGAGCCACTCCTTGAAAGTGACAAGAGAGTCTGTGATCGCGTCTATGTCTTCCTTGACCGCGTCATCCGTGGCCTGCACCTGCAAACCAACGGAGTCATACTCTAAATGTCCTAGGAAGGCAGGAGAGAACCCCTGTGTTGGTGAAGTCGCCCTGGAAGCAGTTCTGGACTTGGGCTGCGCAACAGCAGCACCAGAGGCGTCCTTCCTGCGCTTATGTTCAGGGGAGGAAGGTGCGGAGGGAGTGGGGCTCTTGTCTGCTTGAAAACCATCGTCCTCATCCATTGCTGGAGTAGGTCGCTTGTTTCGAGCGCCAGAGAGGCCCTGGGGAGTTTCTTCGCCATCAAATGCGCCATAGCTGCTGCTGCCATGGCCCTTCTGAGGCATGGAGGGCGTCAGAGGTGGGTCCAGCAGCCGGGTATTCTTCTTGGTGCCTCCTGCACTACTCATAGTGCAGACAGGCGCAAAAACTAGAGGGTTGAGCGGTGTGCAAGTGCTTGAGGACGAATTTGCGTCGATGTTGTGGCTGTGATGGTGGTGGTAACAGATCAAAGAGGATGGCATATCAGAAAACTGGTCAAATGTGGCTAGGTGCGCATTGGCACACTGATTAGCAACTACTCTATGCTTTCGCTCATTAGTGACAAGCACCAGCTGTATGAAAGAATGATGCATCTTCCTTCATCGCAACGCATGCACGGCAACTTGCTTTCTATGGTTGTGGATTCTGATGCACATTCTGTGCGCGTCCCTGAGCCTCTCAATCCTGTCCATGGGGAAGCGGTTCCAGGCATCTGCTTGTTGGACACACACTCTGGCAGGATTACATTCAACACCATCATTGCAGCATCCAAGGATGCCCTTGATACTTGTCACATCCACTTGGATGTGATTTGCGCTGACGCAGATCTGTCTGACACTACAGTGTTGGTTGCAGCTGATGCGTCTGTCTTCAAAAGCGGGAAGCACTAAGCGGGAAGCACTAAGCGGTTGCTGCCTGCTCCCTCTTTCAGGGCGCCTTTAGGCCTGAACAATACACGATGGCATCAGGCAAGGTCCTTTCTGATGATGCTGAACTCACGGCCATTGACTTGTCTATAAGCAAGGCTGTTCTATACAACAACTGCGTCTAGATAGTTGTGCTCTCAGACTCAACTAAGGCCATCCAGTTGGCTTTGGACCCGTCTCTCCACTCTGGGCAAGGGCACTCGCTGTCTATTTGCTCCAAACTTTGTGCTTGGTTTTTGGGTGATGCTGACAGGCGCGTCCACATCAGAAAAATATATGCCAACTTGATATTAACTTGTGGGAACTTGAGAAAACATCAAGTAAAGCATTAAATAGACATAACTTGCAGCCTAACTTATAGCACTTATAGCTTACTTATGCATACTTATGAAAGTTATCAAGTACTGTGGCAATTCATGTTTTGGCCAAGTATGGCCAGGTTGGCATATATTTTCCTGATGCACTTTGTTCATGTCCATTCAAGACTCAACTGGGACATTCATCACTGTGCTCACTTGGTGGCCAATGGCCTGCAAGTGGGTGCTGGCAACCAACTCCGGACATCCCTTGGGTGTACCCAGAAACGTGCTGTGGATAGAATGCTGCATAAGTAGACCTGTCTACTGCAGCAGCCTTCTTACTCTGGCAAGAACTTCCTGCGCCTTACACACAAAGGTGCCTCCCTAAGGCCCACGCATTTCAAAGGTGGACCTTGGCTACGTCGTGTTGGTTCTTCCAATGTGCACACTGCACGTCTTACATGCGCAGTCTTGGGTCTATGCATGCTTCAACCTAGATGGAGAGATAGCATGTGTGTGCGACTGGTGCATACTGGAAACGAGGGGACACATCCTTTACCAGTGTGCGCACTTTCAACGACAGCCTAACCAGCGCTTGCACTGGGGGCTATCATCCTTCTTATTCCTTCTTGAGAACAACCCAGCCGCTTTTCTATTTCCATCGCATCAGCCTCTACCGCTGTTTCTAAAAGCCAGGAAGACACAGCAATGTGGCCTGCCTGACAAGGCCCCCACGTGTGTTTGTGGTGCCCCTCTTGCTGCTGGAGGTCAATGCCGACAAATGCGTGTAACAGGCTCCACTGCACCACTGTGCCTGTACGATGTTGTCTGGGTGCCCTGTACACACCAATTTGTTCGTATAGAACAAGCCAAAGCATCTGGCATGACTTTCCATGCATACAGTACATACTGTAGGTGTCAGTGCTCCAGCCTCTAGGGTTCTTGCTGCTTCTGTGGGGTGTTGTGTGCTACCATACTCATTGATAGATTTATCGTCGGGGCCATCCTAGCTTGCTCTTTGGTGCACCTCATATTTAGTATAGTTCACTCAACGAACACAGTTTACATACATTAGTACACAATGCATGTATTTAGGTACTTGCAACCAGACTGTGAACAGGCGCTGGAATATAAATTGTCAGATGCCCTCAGAGGGGGCATAGGGCTTTGATCAAAAAAGAATGTTCAGGCGAGATGGGAAGAGGAGCAGGGATGGCATCACTGCCAGTGCCTCTGCACATATAGACGAAGCACTGTCTGTGTGCAGTGGATTTAAGCTTCTGCTTTATCTTGGCGGAAGAAGGAGCAGAGGGAGGGGGAGAGGACACTGCCTTACGCTTGTTGGTGTTGGAGTTGTCCTTGAGTTGCACTACTTCATCCCAGGACAGTCCAGGGAGATGACTCGCGAATTCAACTAGGTTTGTGCATTGCTGCGCAGTCATATTAACAGTAAGCTCTGCAAAACTGTGAGAGGGGGTGTTTGCAGGCCTCCTAGGCGGCTGCAATGCAACAAAAGCATAGAACACCTTGGGAGTGCGCTGACGCTGTTGTGGTTGCTGCTGCTGCTGCTACTACATAATAGCTGGCTTTGCTGCATGCACAGCATGTACAGTGACTCAAACAATTGTCTGGATGTTTCGCACTTTTTGAGTATTTGCTTAATAACTTTTGCTATACTAAAGTTTGAATTATAGTGTTGGTACATAAAACAAAGCATTTGATCTCTGCTACAAGAATATATAAAAGTTACGTAATTCGGATCAAAGCCCGTTTAGATATAGTAGAAACAAGTCAGAGATACATCCAGACAATTATTTGACTATGTACATTAAATATATAAAATTCAGCCATTAGTACTTGGTATTGCCTCCCTTTGCCTTAAGGACTGCTTCTATCCTTCTGGGCATACTTTCTATTAAGTTCTGACACACCTCTGGTGGTATATTCTCCCATACCTCTGCAACTCTCTCCCAAACTTCAAAAACCCCTTTAGCGTGAGTCGGATATTCATTAAGCTTCCTTTTGATATGGTCCCAGAGGTGTTCTATAGGGTTGAGGTCAGGAGACTGTGCTGGCCAGTCTAGAAGATCAATATCATTGTCTTCCATCCACACCCGGACCACATTAGAGGTGTGCTTGGGGTCGTTGTCCTGCTGGAAAATTCTTTCGTGTTCGGGAATGTCCAAATTTTCCATGCTGACCAGCAGCTGCTGGTCCAAAATGTCCCGATATTGGAAGCGGTCCATAATGCCCTCAACCTCTGCAAGTTGCCCCACTCCATTCCGCCTCATACACCCCCATACCATGATGCTTCCTCCTCCGTGTTTAACCATTTTTTTTATCTCCCTAGGAATAAGGCCCTGGCCCTTCTGTTTCCATGTCCATTTCCTTCCATCTGACCCAATTCTATTGATCTTGGTCTCATCTGACCATACCACCCTCTTCCAGTCCTCTACAGTGCGTTCCTTGTGCTTGTGGCACCATGCTACGCGCGCCTTCTTTTGAGCAGAAGTAAGCAAGGGCTTTGGCTTCAACACAACAGCATAGAAATCATTTTTCTTGAGTACATTTCTGACTTTTTGCGGGGAGACAGTGTTGGAAATGATGGTGTTAATGTGTTTGGTGACCTGCACAGCATTAGTGCATCTGCCATGGTTGAATTGTGCCAGAACAGCTCGTTTATCAGTAGGGGTGAGCTTAGAAGGGCGGCCAGAAGAAGGTTTAGAGCGGTTGGGACAGATTTCTTGAAGCACTGTAGCCACAGTAGACTTGCCTACATTGAGTTTGGAGGCAATAGACCAGACAGAGTAATTGTTAGAAGCCAGAGAAATAATGTTTTCCTTCTGAGCAGATGGAATAGGCCGCATGGTAAATTGTGAGGATCTGATAGCATTTCAGCTGCTTATATGTATTGCAAACACAGCCATATGGCTGTAGTGCATAGCCTCTAAGGCTGTGCTGCACTGCCAAGGGCTATGCACACTGCAATTGGGCTGTGTCTGTGTTTCTGGAAGCACAGTCAAATAATTGTCCGGATGTATCTCTGACTTGTTTCTACTATATCTAAACGGACTTTGATCCGAATTATGTAACTCTTATATATTCTTGTAGCAGAGATCAAATGCTTTGTTTTATGTACCAACACTATAATTTAAACTTTGGTATAGCAAAAGTTATTAAGCAAATACTCAAAAAGTGCGAAACATTCAGACAATTGTTTGAGTCACTGTAGATTAGGTGCTCTACGCGGTGTGGCAGGCGCCTGGGGAGGGGAGTAGGCAAACCGGTGCTGGAATTGCATCCAGTTACCCAAATGGACCCGCTTTGGTTGCAGTTGGGAAGGGGTAGCACCCGTGGCAACACCTGGGGCAGGTCCCTGGACCTGAGTGGCAGACTGTTGAGATGCTGCAGTGGACTCCTGTCCCTCCATGGGAGCTGGAAATTTGTGACCTATCACAGTGTGTTCCACGGGTCGGGGAGAGGTAACCTGGGTCCTGGCGCCTTGAGAGGCGCTGGAGAAGGTGAGGGCACCTGCTGGAGCAGAGGAGACCGTTACTATACCATGCCCACCTGCAGCAACAGTGGAGGAAGCAAATGCTGTGTTTGCAGCACCTTTGGAGCAGCAGTGTGCACAGAGTGCTGCTGGAGAGGGGGAGAGGAAATATAGGCATCCAAAGTATCTTTAACACATCAGATTTGTGGGAGGAAGTTCTCATCTGAATGAGACACTTGAGGAGGCCTAGAGAGGCCGCTTGAGAGCAAACATGCAAGAGAGTGTCTGCAAGGCTTTGCGAGTGTTCTTTGTTGCTGGCAGAGAAAGAAGCATGGCTAAGCCACTCCTTGAAGGTGAGCAGAGAGTCTGTGATCACGTTTACATCATCCTCTACCGCGTCATCCGTGGCCTGCACTTGCAAACCAGTGGATTCAAACTCTACATGCCCTAGGAGCGCAGAAGAGAACTCCTGTGTTGGTGAAGTCACCCTGAAGGCAGTTCTGGACTTGGGCTATGCAACAGCAGCACCAGAGGCGCCCTTCCTGTGCTTATGTTCAGGAGAGGAAGGAGAGCAGGGCACTTATCTGCTTCAAAACTGTCATCCTCCTTCATTGCTAGAGTAGAACAGTTATTTCGAGTGCCAGAGGGACCCTGGGGGATTTCTTCACCATCAAACACACCATAGCTACTGCCATGGCCCTTCTGAGGCGTGGAGGGCGTCAGAGGTGGGTCCAGCAGCCGGGTATTCTTTTTGGTGCCTCCTGCACTACTTATAGTGCAGACAGGTACAAAAACTGGTGAATTGAGCAGTGTGCAAGTGCTTGAAGGCGAATTTGCGTCACTGTTGTGGCTGTGATGGTGGTGGTACTAACAGATCAAAGAGAATGAAATCTACTGGACTCCCACTCTGGAAGGGTAGTGCTTGATGTCCTCATTGCGGCATCCAAGGATAGCCTTGATGCACGATGTACCCACCTTAACATGATATGCGCTGAAGCAGACCTGACTGATACTACGGTGTTGGTTGTGGCAGATGCATCAGTTTCCAAAAGCAGGAAGCATCAAGTGGTTGCTGCCTGCTCCCTTCTCCATATCGGAAAATTCCCAAAGTGGTTATAACCGGCCAGAGGGTGCAATCCTGGTTGTAACTAGACCATAACCAAATAGGACCAGCCGGCCAGGTTATAACCTGATGTGTGTGATCATGGTAGGCTATGGTCTCCACCTTGCCGATCGGGACCAAAAAGCACTTTCCATGCTGGATTTGTAATCGGTAAACACATTATTTTATGGTAATTGACAGGTTCAAATGTCCAATTTTGCCATTTGTTAAAGCTCTCACATAGCTAGTTCAGCCTCAAATCATGTCATTATATATTATTGAGCGCATTTGTTCAGTGCAAATTGACGATAGTGGTTGTACGCACACTCATTCTACAGTGAAGCTACTTAGCTATTGTAAACGATCTACAACACCCTGTCTGTGAGTGAGCCTCACGGTGTGCTAAATGGGGAATTAGGTGGTCGGTTACGGCCTGGTCATAACCTAGGTTGTAACCAATTCATTTGTCATTGTATAAGAATAGAATTGGCAGTCCAGATCATTAAAACCATAATAGGTTATGATCCATTATAACCTTCCCAGGAATTTTCTGACACATAGCACCTTTGGGCCAGAGGAATTGACAATGGCATCAGGAAGAGTTATCTCTGACGACACTGAACTTGCAGCTATTGATCTGGCCATCAGCAAAGCTGTTTTGCGCAACAACTGCCTCAAAATAATTGTGCTGTCAGACTCAACCAAGACCATCCAGTTAGCACTTGATCCTTCTCTTCATTTGGGGCAAGGGCACTCACTGTCCATCTGCTCTAAACTCTGTGCTTGGTTTGTGAGCGACGCTGCAAGGTGCGTCCACTTTGTTCATGTCCCATCTCGCTTACAGTGGGACATTCACCACTGTGCCTACTTGAGAGCCTCTGGCTTGTGCATTGGGAGTGGTCACATCAGGAAAACGCGCTCTGCTGAGACTCAACTTAGGCGGCTTAGCAAAAATTTCAGCTTAAAAGCGGCTTAGAAAATGTCATCTAAGTAGCTACAAAAAGTGTAAGCAGTGTAAGTAGTTCTTAAGCAAAATTTGAGGATATTTTTTCTGTATTTCTGCCAGAAAAAAAATATTGGTTATACTAAGTATGCATTAAGCCACTACTACATCAGTAAAACCTGGGTTTTTCTATAGTAATTTAACTGCTTATAGCATATGTTTTGCTGATAGCAAAATATAGCTGTCTATAGCTATTCATAGTATTGCTATAGTAAAATGCAACTATAGGAGTGCTATATAGCACATACCTTTTGCTATTCAGCTATAACTTGCTATACAGCTATAAAGAGGTCCATAGTTATCTATAGTTGGCCCAGGTTTTACTGATGTAAGTTCAGTCTAAGTAATACCTAAGTGCAGTCTAAGACTTGCACGCTGCTGAGAGTGCTTAGAGAAAAATCGACTTAGAGACAACTTAGGGCCTTCTAAGTTGGTGTCTAAATAGCGATTAAGCAGCGTTAGATTTTCCTGACGCCAGCACCCTCAGACATCTCTCCAGTATGCCCCAACTCACACTGTGGATAGGATGCTGCACGAGTGGACTAGTCTACTTCACCAGTGGCAGCCCACCTACTCTGGCAACAACTTCCTGCACCTCAAGCGCAAAGACATTTCCCTTTGGCCCAACCACATCAAAGGAGGACCTTGGCTCAGTTGTGTTGGATCATCCAATATGCATACAGCACACCTCACACATGCTATTCTAGGCCATGCGCCTATTGGTGAATTTTGCGCTCAGTTTGCCCTGGGAGGAGAAACTGCATGCGCATGCAATTGGAGCATACTGGAGACTCAGGATCACATTCTGCACCAGTGTGCGCATTATCATTGCCGATAGTGTTGTTCTCTCAGAGATAAGCTGTCCATCCTCCTCTTCTTCCTAGAAAGGAACCCTACTGCTTTTGCATTCCCATCGCAAGAGCCACCTCCACCATTTCCCACAGTGAGGGAACTACAGCAATGCAGTCCACCTGACAAGGCCCAGCCCAACGCCACGCTGCTGCTCCCACTGCTGGAGCCCATTGCCGCTAACAGCTGCTCACTGGCTCCACTGCACCCACACACCCCAATGGCCTTGTCTGGGTACTGGGCACACACCAATTTGTTTGTCACGAACAAGCCATAGCATCTGGCATGGTCTTCCTTGGCTAGATATCAGTGCTGCATTCTGCATATAGCAGTGAGCCCTGGTCTCCAGGGTTCTTGCTGCTTCTACAGGTGTGGTATGCCACCACACTCAGCAATAGATTTATCCTTGGGGGACAACCTGGTATTTTCTTTATTACACCTCGTATTTAGTGTAGTTCACTCAACGAACATGGTTTACTTACAGTGACTCAAACAATTGTCCAGATGTTTGACTCTTTTTGATTGAATGTTGAATAACTAAAGGTTAAAAACAAATAACAACAAAGTTATAGTATACATAAGCAAGAGTTTGGGTCTTGGCTCCAAGAATATCTAAAAATTACATAATTTGAATCACATTTGATGGCAATATGCTACATTCAAAACAGAAGCTCTTGCTGACAATTATTTGGCAATGACCCTAAAGTAAATAAACAGTCTTCTACCTTGATACAAACCCTTAGGAAACATAATCTAACTTAGAGAATTCTATTTGTAGCTAAAAAAAGTAGTTTGCAGGTAATGTAGATAGCACAAATGTGCACAGAAACATAGCACTCATCCTATATTAATATTTCTACTACTTATACTAAAACTTTTTTTTTTGAACTTTTAGTCTTTATTTTCTCAAGAGCCTTGGGCTATAAGCTTTATGATGGTGACCGAATAAACACCGAAGTTTGGTTGCTGGAAGTCAAAATGTACCTGACTCTGAACCAACACATCTATGACAACAACAACAAACAGCTCGCCTTTGCACTTTTCTTTTTGAAGAAAGAGACCGCTCTAAGGTGGAAACGATTTTTCTGTCAAAGCTACACAAACAAGGACAACAATATCAACTTCCCTGATTTCAAACAATTTGAAAAGGAATTCATCAATGCTTTTTACCCAGTAGATGGAAAAGAACAAGCTTTCGCGTCCCTCAATATCCTCACCCAGAAAGGACCAATTGATGACTACATCTCTCAATTCAAAGTCCTTATCTCTGCCTCTGGGATCACAGATAAAAAGGCAAAGATTGAGTTCTTCCAGAAAGGACTCAACTCCAAGATCATCAAGAAGATCTATAACCTCTTCACTCTCCCTACTACAATTGACGGTTGGTATGACCATGCCACTCAATTTGATACACAATGGTGTCGAGGACAGAATGACATCCACCGTAACAGAGGACTCCCCCCTATTGCCCACGCAAATCCCCACAATATCCACACCACAGCAGACCCTAATGCCATGGATATTGACACCTTATCTTTTGAAAAGAGAAAGGAGTTAATGAAAGAAGGGAAATGCTTCCGCTGCTTCAAGAAAGAATATTGCTCTCAAGAATGCCTCGAATGCAGAGGAGAAAAGCAGTCTACCAGTGCTAACAGAAGCGAATGCACTACGACCCTGCCAAGATTACTGACATCTCAATAGCAGAACTGTCAAAAATGTCTATCCCTTGCCACTAGTCAGTGACCTACTCGACAAACTCAGAGGAGCAAAGATCTTCACAAAACTAGACATCCAATGGGGTTATCACGATGTCCAGATCAAAAAAGGAGACAAGTGGAAAGCAGCCTTCAAAACAAATCAAGGCTTGTTTGAACCCACCATCATATTCTTCGAACTGTGTAACTTCCCAGGCACATTCCAAGCAATAATGGACCACATCTTCGGAGATATGATCGATAAAGGCTAGCTAATCATCTACATGGATAACATGTTACTCTTCTTCAAAGACCCAAGAGAGCACAAAAAACGCACCAAACGAGTACTCCAAAGGCTGATGGAACATAATCTGTTCCTCAAGGCTGAAAAATGCAAATTCAACGTAACAAAATTTGAATTCCTCACTCCAACTACTGTAAAGGAGGTCTGATCCTTCCTGGGATTTAGTAACTTCTATCAAAGGTTCATAGGAAAATACGCGGAACTAGCCTGACCCCTGAACAATCTCACCAAGAAAGATCAGGCCTTCATATGAGGAAAGGAACAGGAAGAAGCATTCGAAGCCTTAAAGAAGAGATTCACAGAAACACCCATGCTCTTAATGCCTAACCCAACAAAACCATTTACCATTGAATGTGACACATCAAAATGGGCAACAAGAGCAGTATTACGACAACAAGACGAGAACAATGACTGGCACTCTTGAAAATACATCTTTTACTCCTTTACCCTAGCAGAACGGAACTGTGAAATCTACGACAAGGAACTGCTCGCTATAGTCAGAGCACTAGAAACTTGGCGGCACTACCTGCAAGGATCAGCCCACCCTGTCACAGATTCTCCAACCACAAGAATCTAACCTACTATTGAATACCACGGAAGCTCAGCCAACGACAAGCACGATGGAGTTTACTCCTCTCCCAATACGACCTGAACCTGATTCATGTACCGGAAACCCAAATGGTCCAATCTGATGAACTGTCCCAACAAGCGGATCACGTTCTGGATCATGACACTGACAATGAAGACGGCACTATGCTACCCGACAAACTCTTTATCTGAACAATTGATACCGAACTTAAGACCAAATTTGCTGAGCATATGATGAGAGACAAATTCTTCACTGAAGCGATACGACACCTGAAGAATCACTTGACTCCCATCAAATTAGCATTAACCAATTGGAAAGTAAAAGACTCTCTGCTCTTCTTCTAAGGATGATGCTATGTACCTAATAACACCATCCTGCAACGAAGCCTTATACAGAAATATCATGACGTGCCAACGGTCGGTCATCCCAGAGCATTCAAAACGATGGAGTTAATTTCCAAACACTACTGGTGGCCTAGAATGTTTGAAACCATCAAATCCTACGTCAAAGGATGTGCCTTTTGCCAATAGATGAAGGTCAATACACACCCCACGGCACCTCTCCTGAACCCGATCAAATTCACTGCAACACGACCCTTTGAACTTTCCTTCACAGATTTCATCACCAATCTCCCTGAAGTTAATGGTTACGACTCGCTCATGGTCATGGTAGACTATGGCCTTAGTAAAGGGATAATTTTGATCCCTTGCAAGAAGACCATTGACGCCCTAGGCACCGCCAACAACTACCTGGATACCGTTTATAGAAGATTTGGACTTCCAGACAAACTGATATCTGATAGAGGACCACAATTCACATCTAAAGTATTTCAAAAACTTGGACGACTCTTTGGAATCAAACTCTCTCTAACAACCGCATATCATCCACAAGCTGACAGAGAAACTGAATGTGTCAACCAAGACATTGGTGTCTATCTCCGACTATTCTGCGCTAATAACCCCGAGAAATGGTTAGAACTCATCTCCCTGATGGAATTCGCACACAACAAATGTGTTCACGCCGTTACCGCCCAAACTCTATTCTATTTAATGAATGGAGCAGAACCATGCGCTATCCCCCTTCCATATCAGAAGACCAACATCCTGGCTGCAGAAACACGAATGAAAGAACTCCAACAGGCACGAGATGAAGCAGCAGCCACCCATGAACTAGCAAGGCAAAAGATGGCCGAACGTATCCAGAAGGTATGGTTGAAAACACCAACCTAAAACTGGCATACTACTTGAAGAAGTTCACACCACGACAAAAAGGACTCTTTGAAATCAAAGAAGTTCTAGGACCGCTGACCTACAAGTTGGAGCTACCACAAGCATGAAAGATTCACCCTGTATTCCACGCCACTCTCCTCACACCATACAAGGAAACTGAGACACATGGACCCAACTTTCTAGAACCGCCACCTGACCTCATCAATCAAGAAGAGGAATGGAAAGTTGAAGAAATTATTGCACACAAACGACATTGTAGGAGAATCCTCTACAAGGTCAAATAGAAAGGATATCCAACATCGGAAAACACATGGGAACCTGTGAGAAACCTCCAGAACACCAAGGACATCCTTGAAGCATATAAAAAGAAGAAGAACATTCGGTGACTCCTCATCAATAACCTCACAGCAATTCACCACAACAAACAAACCTCTCTTATAATGTCCTCCAATATCTCTTCCTACGACCGCACTATCATCCTTAATACCTTCAAATCTAATTCCGCTGTTATGGCGCTCTGTATGCACACTGCCTGAAGCAGTAACGACAACCCCCTCACTGATATCACTGAACAAGGCTCCCTCTATCGCGACCGACAAACCGAAACCCAAAATGAAGTGGCATGTCTTCGTCACCAATTTGCGCACACCATTGAAGAGCTTGATTGCCTTCTTGACGAAATTGACCAACAAATGGAGGACACACCCACAAATCTCTTCTTTGCTGCTGGAGGTACAGTCTTCCTTGATTAGCACCATCCTTTGCGACGCGACTAGTTTGCCAACCCAAAGGAGACAGACTTCAAAACCCTTGCCAACCATTCCTAGAGGCTTGAAGAAAACTAAAAAAACAACAAACCAATAACTGCCACGCCATGTCAGGTTTGAGCTACCTTACGGGAATACCCCCCTATTGCTAACTTAGACACCACCTCCAAGATCAAACATAACCCTTTGTCAAGCCTGTTGTAAATGATAGATAATAAAACTGTATTATTGTACTACAAAATACAGAAGACTTTATACTATCTAATCTAGTGTACCTAATCCAGTAACTACACATTATCTACGAAGTCCGTAAGGTAAAATGCGACCCATGACAAAAGTCAGTCAATGTGTGGATGCCAAATATGGCAGTGGGTTCCCACGCATTAGGTGGTCAGTGGGATACCAGATTCCCCATTGACAACAAAGCCCAATTCCGAAGAACAAGACAGCGACAAGGAAAATATCGACCCCAATGTCAAACCTGACACTACCCTACCTCTCCACATTTGAAAGTCCACCTGAGTCAGATTCGCCAACTCTGGTGAACCTTCCTCCTTGACAACCTCATCTCAGAAACTGGGTACCTCACCAACCAGCCACCACCACCCCGGTGGTTTAGATGTTACATCTATGGAGGCAGACATCAACAATGCCATTGCTTTCACTTTATTTGCCGCCTGTGTCATCATTGCAGCCCAGGCCATTACCCAGTTAATTGTCTACCACGCTATTAGAAGAATATAGACCGCCATTTCTGGGGCAAGAGGAAGAATTGAAGTCAGGTGACTTCAACACTAGCGAGAGGGTAATGTTACACTTACCTTAGATACGCACCTGGACTCTTTTTCTTTCTTACTCATTTGCCATTACTATCCTTGGCCGCTTATGTTTACTTGATTACTTAGTATTGCTGTGCATTACTCATCCCTTTAGATATGATTACTCAATACTCTCACGATTGTGAGATACTTGTACAATATTTACTTACTATGACTCATTGTGACTTTTACTCTGACTCACTCCGAGTCATACTTACTTTTGCTTACTTAGCATTGCTGCGCAATGCCTAACCCTTAGCCCTACTTATTTTGTATAAATACCTTTACGCTTTCGGTCTTGCTTCCTCAGCTTGACCTAAAAGCTTATATATCACTATTTGCTTTAATTTCAACTTGCTCAATTACTCTCACTCGTCTCTACAAAGACTGGTAGAGGACTAAGCACATCAGGAAAACCCCTTCTGCTTAGACCCAACTTAGGCCTACTTAGCTAAATGTTTAACTTAAATGCTACTTATACACTTTAATCTCAGCAGCTAAATAAATTGTAAATAGTTAAAGCAGCTATTAAGTAGAAAAATTACAGAATAAAGCATATTTTTACAAAAAAAACTGCTTAGTTATCATCTTAAGTAAGCATCAAGTTAGTACTAAGTTCTGTTTAAGCAATAAATAAGTGCGGTCTAAAACTTGCACATAGCTGAGAGTACTTAGGGCAAAATTAACTTAGAAACAACTTAGATGGCTCTAAGTCAGTGTTTAAGTTGAGATTAAGTTGTGTTTGATTTTTCTGATGCAGCTGAACCCTTGATACTTAGTTAAGCATGTAGTGATACTAGCTTAACAATATAGCACTGCATAGTGCACTGTAGTTCACCCAGTATTTGCTGATGTCACAATGATTGGTGCCCAGGATCTAACAGATATATTGCAAACACTTGCAAGTGATGTGAAGAACTGAGAAAGATAGACATTTTCTTCTAGAATGGCCTGCTCAGCTGACGAATGAGAGACCCAGTCATCTGGACCGTAGATGTACACTTGTGATCAAAGCGGCCAAGGTATTTGGACTGTAGACCCTTGAGAGAGCTGCTAACAAGTCTATGGTGTGTCAAGCTTCAATTGAGTGAGTACACAGTGACTCAAACAATTGTCTGAATGTTTCGCACTTTTTGAGTATTTGCTTAATAACTTTTGCTATACCAAAGTTTAAATTATAGTGTTGGTACATAAAACAAAGCATTTGATCTCTGCTACAAGAATATATAAGAGTTACATAATTCGGATCAAAGTCCGTTTAGATATAGTAGAAACAAGTCAGAGATACATCCGGACAATTATTTGACTGTGCTTCCAGAAACACAGACACAGCCCAATTGCAGTGTGCATAGCCCTTGGCAGTGCAGCACAGCCTTAGAGGCTATGCACTACAGCCATATGGCTGTGTTTGCAATACATATAAGCAGCTGAAATGCTATCAGATCCTCACAATTTACCATGCGGCCTATTCCATCTGCTCAGAAGGAAAACATTATTTCTCTGGCTTCTAACAATTACTCTGTCTGGTCTATTGCCTCCAAACTCAATGTAGGCAAGTCTACTGTGGCTACTGTTAAGCTAGTATCGCTACGTGCTCAACCAAGTATCAAGAGTTCAGCTGCTTAGTCCTCTACCAGCCTTTGTAGAGACGAGCGAGAGTAATCGAGCGAGTCGAAGTTAAAGCAAATAGCAATGTATAGGCTTTTAGGTCAAGCTGGGGAAGCAAGACCGAAAGCGTGAAAGTATTTATACATGAAGAGTAGGGCTAAGGGTTGGGCATTGCGCAGCAATGCTAAGTAAGCAAAAGTAAGTATGACTCGGAGTGAGTCAGAGTAAGAGTCACGACGAGTCATGGTAAGTAAATATAGTACAAGTATCCCACGATCGTGAGAATACTGAGTAATGGTAGCTAAAGGGATGAGTAATGCGCAGCAGTACTGAGTAATTGTATAAACGTAAGCAGGGCGGGGATAGTAATGGTAGATGAGTAAAAGGAAAAAGAGTCCGGGTGCGTATCCAAGGTAACTGTAACATTACCCTCTCGCTAGCGTTGAAGTCACCTGACTTCAATTCTTCTTCTTGCCCCAGAAATGGCGGTCTATGTTCTTCCAATAGCGTTGTGGACAGTTAACCGGGTAATGGCCTGGGCCGCGATGATGACACAGACGACAAACAAAACGAAAGCAATGGTATTGTCGATGTCTGCCTCCGCAAACATAGCATCGGAAGTGTCTGGGCGGTGGTGGCTGGTTGGCAAGGTATCCGGTACGCGGCGCCTTCTGTGACGAGATCGCTGAGGAAGAGGGTTCACCAGAGTTGGCGAATCTGACTCTGGTGGGCTTTCGAATGCGGAGAGGTAAGGTGTCGGTGGGTTTGACATTTGGGTTGACGTTTTCCTTGTCGCTATCTTGATCCTCGGGTGTAGTTTGAATGAAGGGATTGTGCTTTATCTTGGCGGCGGTAGCAAGGTTGGTGACGGGGGAATTCTTGGAGGGTTCCTCGAACCTGACGTGCCGTGAGAATCGTCGGTTCTTCGGTGGTTTGATCTTCCTCAGGCCCCCAGGATTGGCGGCAAGGGTTTGAAATCTGTCTCCTTCGGGTTGGGAACCAACCGTCGTTCAGGATAGTGCTGATCAAGGAAGGCTGTACCTCCGGCAGCGAAGAAGAGGTCGGTGAGGGTTTCCTCCGTGCGTTGGTCAGAGCTGTCAAGAGCTCGATCAAGTTCTTCAAGGGTTTTCGAATATAGGTGGCGTAGACGAGCCACTTCGTTGCGGAATTCGGTTCTTCGGTTGTGGTAGGCTGAGCCCCGCTCTGCCACTTCGGTGAGGAGGTTGTCGTTGTTGCTCCAGGCAGTGTTCGTACGGAGCGCCGTAACAGCGGAATCGGTTTTGAAGGTGTTAAGGATGATGGTGCGGTCGTAGGAGGAGACATTGGAGGACATTATAAGCAAGATGTGTTTGCTTCGGCGAAGTGCTGTGGGTTGATGGAGATTCACCGAATGTTCTTCCTCTTCTTATAAGCTTCAAGGGTCTTCTTGGCGTTCTGGAGGTTTCTCACAGGTTCCCATGAGTTCTCCGATGTCGGATATCCTTTCCACTTGATCTTGTAAAGGATCTTCCCACGATGTCGTTTGTGTGCGACAATTTCTTCCACTTCCCATTCTTCTTGATTGATGAGGTCAGGTGGCGGTTCTAGGAAATTGGGCCCATGTGTCTCGGTTTCCTTGTATGGTGTGAGGAGGGTGGCGTGGAACACAGGGTGAATTTTCCATGCTCGGGGTAGTTCTAATCTGTAGGTCAGCGGACCTAGAACTTCTTTGATCGTGAAGGGCCTTCTCGTCGTGGCGTGAACTTCTTCGAGTAGTATGCCAGTTTTAGGTTAGTTGTTTCCAACCAAACCTTCTGTCCTTGTTCAAATGGTTTGAAGTTACTTCGGACACGTTCGGCCATCTTTCGTCTCGCAAGTTCATGGGCAGCCGCAGCTTCGTCTCGTGCTTGTTGGAGTTCTTTCATTCGGGTTTCCGCAGCAGGGACATTGGTCTTCTGATATGGAAGGGAATAGCGCGTGGTTCTGCTCCGTTCATTAGGTAGAATGGAGTTTGTGCGGTGACGGCATGAACACGTTTGTTATGGGCGAATTCCATTAGGGAATTAGTTCTAGCCATTTCTCGGGGTTGTTGGCGCAGAATAGTCGGAGATAAGCGCCAATGTCTTGGTTGACGCGTTCGGTTTCTCCATCTGCTTGTGGGTGATATGCGGTTGTCAGGAAAGCTTGATTCCTAGGAGTCGTCCTAGTTCTTGGAATACTTTGGATGCGAATTGTGGACCTCTATCGGATATCAGTTTGTCGGGAAGTCCGAATCTTCTGTAGACAGCATCCAGGTAGTTGTTGGCAGTGCCTAGGGCGTCAATGGTCTTCTTGCAAGGGATCAAAATTACCCCTTACTAAGGCCATGGTCTACCACGACCATGAGTGAGTCGTAACCGTTAACCTCAGGAAGATCAGTGATGAAATCTGTAGAGGCAAGTTCGAAGGGTCGTGTGGCGGTAAATTTGACTGGGTTCAGGGAGGTGCCGTGGGGTGTGTATTGACCTTCATCTGTTGGCAAGGGCACATCCATCAACGTAGGATTTGACAGTTCCAAACATTCTGGGCCACCAGTAGTGTTCGGAAATTAACTCCATCGTCTTGAATGCTCCGGGGTGTCCGGCCATAGGTGCGTCATGATACTGTATGAGGCTTCGTCGTAGGGTAGCATCATTAGGGACGTAGCATTGCCCCCGGAAAAAGAGGAGAGAGTCCTCTACTTTCCAGTCGGCTAAAGCCGATTTGATGGGGGTAGAGTGGTTCTTCAGGTGTCGTATTGCTTCCGTGAAGAATTCGTCTTTCATCATGTGTTCGGCAAATTCCGCCTTAAGTTCGGTGTCAATTGTTCGGATGAAAAGTTTATCAGGTAGCATGGTGATGTCTTCGTTGTCAGTGTCGTGGTCTAGAATGTGATCTGCTCGTCGGGATAGTTCGTCAGATTGGACCATCTGAGTTCCTGGTACATGGACTAGGTTTAGGTCATATTGGGAGAGGAGTAAACTCCATCGTGCTTGTCGTCGGCTAAGTTTGTGTGGCGTTCGGTAGTAGGTTAGGTTCTTGTGGTCGGAGAATACCGTGACAGGGTGGGCTGATCCTTGTAGATAGTGTCGCCAAGTTTCCAGTGCTCTGACTATAGCGAGTAGTTCCCTGTCGTAGATTTCGTAGTTCCGTTCGGTTGGGGTGAAGGAGTGAGAGATGTATCCACAAGGGTGCCAGTCGTTATTTTCGTCTCGTTGGCGTAGCACTGCTCCTGTCGCCCACTTGGATGCATCACATTCAATGGTGAATGGTTTTGTTGGATCGGGCATCGTGAGTACGGGTGTCTCCGCGAACCTTTTCTTCAGGGCTTCAAATGCTTCTTCTTGTTCCTTTCCCCATGTAAAGGGCCGATCTTTCTTGGTGAGATCGTTCAGGGGTCGGGCTAGTTCCGCATATTTCCCTATGAACCTTCGGTAGAAGTTGCCAAATCCCAAAAAGGACCGAACTTCTTTTACGGTGGTCGGGGTTGGCCATTTCTTTATCCCGTCGAGTTTAGTCGGGTCCATGTGGATCTTGTCTGGCGATATGATCATTCCAAGGAATTCGACTTCTGTTACGTTGAATTTGCATTTCTCAGCTTTGAGGAACAGGTTGTGTTCCATCAGCCTTTGGAGTACCCGTTTGGTGCGCTTCTCATGTTCCCTTGGGTCTTTAGAGAAGAGTAACATGTCATCCATGTAGATGATTAACCATCCTTCATCGATCATGTCTCTGAAGATGTGGTTCATCATTGCTTGAAACGTGGCTGGGGAGTTGCATAGTCCAAAGAACATGACGGTGGGTTCAAACAAGCCTCGATTTGTTTTGAAGGCTGCTTTCCACTCGTCTCCTTCTTTGATCCGGACATTATGATATCCCCATCGGATGTCCAGCTTCGTGAAAATCTTTGCTCCTCTGAGTTTGTCGAGTAGGTCGCTGACTAGTGGTAAGGGGTAGGCATTCTTGACAGTTCCACTGTTGAGATATCGGTAATCTTGGCAGGGTCGTAGTGCGTTTGCTTCTTTCTTTGCTACAAAGAAGAAGGGTGATGCTTGAGGTGATTTCGAGGGTCGGATGTATCCTTTCCGTAAGTTTTCTTCGAGAAATTTGTCCATTTCGGCTTGCTCCTTTGGATTGAGAGGGTAGACCTTGCAGTCTTTCGGAACAAAGTCTGGTTTGAGATCAATGGCGTGATCCCAAGGCCGAGATGGGGGGAATCGTTCTGATGCTTCTTTCTCAAAGACTTTCTTGAATTCGTGGTATTCGGGGGAATGAGGTCTTCGAGTTTCTTCTTGACCTCTTCGGTTTTCTGATGTTCTAGGGTCTGGGAGATGGACGTCTTGGCGCGAATCCAGACGTTCTGGGTCGGGACGAATCGCAGTGATCCTCTATCTCGGGTGATTCGGGAGATATTTGCAGCTCGGATTCTTCTGATTTCTGGTTCTCGATGTTCATTCGTCAATGGGGAATTGGCTCGTTCGAATATTCCCATCACTGGTTCTCCTTTCACATAGGCAATAACCAGGTCTTGTTCGTCATTGGGTTCTAAGGGTGTTTCAATGGGTTCGGGTTCGTCGGGTACGTTGGAAATGTCTAGGCGTGATTCCTCTGTTGCGGCTAGTCGTCTGATCTGGACTCGGGCAAGGGCCGTGCGTAGCGGGGATGTCTTGACGCGCTTGGGATTAATGAATAGTGTCCCCTTTTGCCAGTTGATTTCTGGATTCGTTCGCTTCAGCCATGGGAGTCCGAGGATCAGGTGTTCATTCCCTAATCCAGTGACCAGGCACCGTTCTGATGCCTTGTGTTTCCCTATCCCTATATCGACCCAGGTGTAATGGGTGATTTGCCCTGTTTTGTTGATAGTGCCGTCAACGTTCTTGGCAGTGAGAGGTTGTCGAAGGGGATGTGTTTTGATTCGATGGCGGGCGACGAATTCTTTGTCGATGAATAGTCCTTGAGCACCTGAGTCGACTAGTGCTTTGGTTTCAACGGTTCTTTCTTCATTCGGAGCAGAGACCTTAATGGGTAGACGCATAGATTTATCAAAAGGTTCTGCATACGACATAGAAGAAATCAGTATTGTGGCGGGTTCAGACGTTGACACTGGCCGCCGTTCTAAAAATCCTCATCGAGCTCATTCCAGAAGCTCTCCAATTCTTCCGCTTCCAATGCTCTAATGGTTCTGACAAGATCTTTGATGTTTTTCTTGCCATAGGAGTTGGTGCTGGACTGCTTTCCTCCTCTGCGTTCAGGGCATTCTCGAGAGCGATGTCCTTTCTTGAAACAGCGGAAGCATTTCCCTTCCTTCATTAACTCCTTTCTCTTTTCAAAAGATAAGGCGTCAATGTCCATGGTGTTAGGGTCTGCCGTGGTGTGGGTATTGCGGGGATTTGCGTGGGAAATAGGAGGGAGTCCTCTGTTGCGGCGGATGACATTCTGTCCTCTACGCCATTGCGCATCAAATCGGGCAGCGTGTTCGTACCATCCGTTAATGGTGATGGGAAGAATGGGGAGGTTATAGATCTTTTCGATGATCTTGGAGTTGAGTCCTTTCTGGAAGAATTCAATCTTCGCTTTTTCATCGGTGATCCCGGAGGCGGAGATAAGGACTTTGAATTGAGATATGTAATCGTCAATTGGTCCTTTCTGCGTGAGAGCATCGAGGGACGCAAATGCCTGTCCTTCTCCGTCTACTGGGTAAAAGGCGTTGATGAACTCTTTCTCGAATTGCTTGAAATCGGGGAGGATGATGTCGTTATCTTTGTTTGTGTGGTTCTGACAGAAAGATCGTTTCCATGCCAAAGCGGTTCCTTTCTTCAAAAAGGAAAGTGCAAAAGCGATTTGCTTGTTGTTGTTGTCGTAGATGTGGTCGTTCAGGCTTAGGTACATCTTGACTTCCAACAACCAAACTTCGGCATTTCTTCGGTCACCATCATATTCAAATGGTTGTCCCATTCGGAGTTCGGCGAGTTTCTTTGGTTCAGGGTTGGTCGGAGCCATTTCTGGTGGTTCTTGTTTCGGGGTTTGTGCGGGTGTCGGAGTCTGGGTCTGTCTGGGGGGTTCTGGTTCTGGTTCTGATTCTTCTTCGGGTTCTTGTTCTGCTTCTGATTCTGGTTCGGGGTCTGACTGTGGTTCTGGTTCTGGGTTCTTTACTTCTTCGGTGAAGTAGGCGCTGCTAAGGTAGTCGCCAAATCGATATTGTCGCGGGTTTTCGTCTTTTGGTACCAAATGTCTCCAACGGTTTGTTTTAAGGTCAAATTCTGAGTAAGTGCCGTCGTCGAGTTGTACTACCCTCTCTGTCCCGGTGGGAGTTGAGGCGTTCGGCGGTCTTGAGAGAGACGTGGTTCCGGTCGGTTCTGCAAGGGTGGTCGACCTCTTGCAGTCGGGTGGTTGGTGGTTGTGGCCTACGCTTGCGATGAGCGGGCTATCAGATCAGCTTGACCTTTTGTTAAGCTAGTATCGCTACGTGCTCAACCAAGTATCAAGAGTTCAGCTGCTTAGTCCTCTACCAGCCTTTGTAGAGACGAGCGAGAGTAATCGAGCGAGTCGAAGTTAAAGCAAATAGCAATGTATAGGCTTTTAGGTCAAGCTGGGGAAGCAAGACCGAAAGCGTGAAAGTATTTATACATGAAGAGTAGGGCTAAGGGTTGGGCATTGCGCAGCAATGCTAAGTAAGCAAAAGTAAGTATGACTCGGAGTGAGTCAGAGTAAGAGTCACGACGAGTCATGGTAAGTAAATATAGTACAAGTATCCCACGATCGTGAGAATACTGAGTAATGGTAGCTAAAGGGATGAGTAATGCGCAGCAGTACTGAGTAATTGTATAAACGTAAGCAGGGCGGGGATAGTAATGGTAGATGAGTAAAAGGAAAAAGAGTCCGGGTGCGTATCCAAGGTAACTGTAACAGCTACAGTGCTTCAAGAAATCTGTCCCAACCGCTCTAAACCTTCTTCTGGCCGCCCTTCTAAGCTCACCCCTACTGATAAACGAGCTGTTCTGGCACAATTCAACCATGGCAGATGCACTAATGCTGTGCAGGTCACCAAACACATTAACACCATCATTTCCAACACTGTCTCCCCGCAAAAAGTCAGAAATGTACTCAAGAAAAATGATTTCTATGCTGTTGTGTTGAAGCCAAAGCCCTTGCTTACTTCTGCTCAAAAGAAGGCGCGCGTAGCATGGTGCCACAAGCACAAGGAACGCACTGTAGAGGACTGGAAGAGGGTGGTATGGTCAGATGAGACCAAGATCAATAGAATTGGGTCAGATGGAAGGAAATGGACATGGAAACAGAAGGGCCAGGGCCTTATTCCTAGGGAGATAAAAAAAATGGTTAAACACGGAGGAGGAAGCATCATGGTATGGGGGTGTATGAGGCGGAATGGAGTGGGGCAACTTGCAGAGGTTGAGGGCATTATGGACCGCTTCCAATATCGGGACATTTTGGACCAGCAGCTGCTGGTCAGCATGGAAAATTTGGACATTCCCGAACACGAAAGAATTTTCCAGCAGGACAACGACCCCAAGCACACCTCTGATGTGGTCCGGGTGTGGATGGAAGACAATGATATTGATCTTCTAGACTGGCCAGCACAGTCTCCTGACCTCAACCCTATAGAACACCTCTGGGACCATATCAAAAGGAAGCTTAATGAATAGCACAGCCTCAGGGTTATATCAGCTTGAAGCCAAGATATTGAACTATAATATATATTATTTCTATGAATTTAGAGAATTTATTTCATGAGCTATTAAGTGATCTCTGGAAAAGTAGCAAACATTGGAAAGGTTTTGGAAGCCACTGTATACTAAACTATTGAGCTAGAGGGCTTTAGGCAGTATATAAAGTGTACTTTTCACTCTTCTAACACTAAAAACTATGATTTAAACCTGTTTAGGGTATATAAAAACAATGGCCAAATTTCGTTGAAAAAATGGCTAAGTCTTTTGGATCTGACAGGCGTTGGTGGGCCGCACTACAAATATATATATTAACTTCTTATTTTATCCACTCTGTTACTGCTCCCCTACCCAGGAACCTAAATCTGAAGTCTAAATTTTAATAAACACACTGGATCTTTAATAAATGGCTTTCGATCTCTTATCTATCAAGCGTGGGAAAGTTCCATCACACAGTTGACATGTGTCACACTCTGCCAGCACATCACCTGTTCTTTCCTTCTCCACCACCAAGTCCAACATGTATCCTTCTGCTCTCATCAAAAATAGCAATATGAAACTTCTGGACAGTTGAGGAAGGGCTAGGAGGGGGAGAGGGGAGGCTTGGTAGCCTCAGGGAGACCCAGTGTAGGTGGAAAACCCTTCAGGTGCGCTTTTTTAACATTTTGGCTTGTCTTTACCACTAACTATGGGCTCTAGACTAGTTTTCATAGGTCTAGCAGGTGCATTTTCCCAGACCACAGCTGCCAGCTCATCACTCACTTCAACTCATTCCACCCAACTCATTCACTTCTATTACCAACATCATCACCATCTACACCTGGCTAAGGAGAAAGAAGGGCATTGGAGAGGGGGCGGTTTGGATGGGTGCTGCTGGCATGTGCCGCTTTTTGCACAGCCACAGCACCTGCTATGGAGGGGGTCAAGTGCATTTCTTTTTTTTTTTTACTCTGTAGCTCTGTTTTAGACTAGTTTTTCATCTAATATTATGCTATTTCAAAAATTGTATGAATTTGAGCCTAATTGAGAGCTTGTTTGAGATTACTTGACTACCTCTTGTGAGCTTTTCTTGACAGAATCTTGATCTTACTTGAAAGCCCTCTTGAGAAAAGTACCTCAAGTAAAGTTTCAAGATTGGAACCTAGCTTGAGCTACTTGAGGCAATTTCTACTTGAAAACAACTTGAGATGATTTCAAGGTTCCTCAAGTTATGTCCAAGTGTTATCAAGGTACCTGCCATTTTGCTGATGCCAAAGTAAGAATATCAAGGATACTTGTCTAAGATGTTTTTAGGGGGTTTATATATGTATGTCTAAGATAAAGATGAGTGGAAATGACTAGGTGTGAATGACTCGTGTTACTGCGAGGTGCTGTGAGCTTGCTGCGGGCGAGATGACTCTGGTTATTGAGCCGTTCGGTGGTGGTGCCGGTCTTCAGGGGGTTTGGAGCTTACATAATTGAGTCTCGTGGCTGTCGAGTTGGCTTTGCTGGGCGTAGGGCGTGGTGAGGTCGTGACAATACTACCCTATAGAACACATGAAAATACTACAGAAGATGATAGAAAGCGACAGCCACTTATAGATCCGCCACATCCTATAGAAACTTGCAAATGCCATTGAATTCATCAAGGTACATCAGCAAATACTGGGTCAATTATGGGTCTCTATGGGCCTCTATCTAGCATGTCATAGTGCCATAGTGCTCCATAGCTCCATAGCGAAGGGTATGAACTATATAGAACAGGGGTGTTCTATATAGCACCCTCATAGATATATTCCATTCCATAGAGAATTTGCCTCCTATAGATACAGTTCATTCCATAGAGAAGCCTCTTGGTATAGATACATTCACTCTCATAGGTTGCATAGGTACTAGTAGTCTCATGGTAGGCACCTCACACATTTCCAGAAGAATAATATCATCAATATTTCATTAAAACATCCACCACATACAACAGGTGCTATATGAAGCTACATATGCCCACAGATAGAAAGCAGACTGGCTCACCTTGAGAGCAGCATGCATCCAGGCAAGATGGTGGTGGCAGAGGTGGAAGAAAGTGGAAGGATGGTGACTCAGGAGGTGCAGGTGCTGGGTGGAGAATGCTGCCAAAGCATCATAGGGTGGCCATCTTGAAGACCTAGCATAAGGAAGGCATGCTGAGGATGGGTGCCAGAGTGAAGTGGAAGGAACCTGTTGATGACAAGCCAGCATTAGCTACAGAAGGTTGAAGGAGACATAGTGCTACTTACCTTGGGGGTATCCTGCCTCCACCAGGTCTCCCTAAGCCCTCCTGCATGTAGAACCTTCAGACAGATGTTTTCGATGAAAAGCGAGAGGGGATGAAGCAGTGGTGAGAGGTGGTGGTGGTAGGAAATGAAGCTTGAGGAGCTGGCGACGCGCAAGTTCAACCACTGTCCTTTTTGGTACAGGTTCCCACGGTCAAAGATGATGCTTCGCCTGCATATACACAGAGATCCGTTGATATATAAGGAAATCAGAGTATGCGAAAACTGTTTCAGCATAGTATGTATACTATAACAGCTGATATAATGGAAGAAAAAGGAATACAGAGTGTACCGCACAACATGGGATGTACTTGGGCAGATTCGATGCTTGGTTCCTAATTGAATTACTAATTGGGACGGTTTTGATCGCGAAATCGATGGCATATTTTCGAGCACAGAGAAGGCCATGCCTGATAAACAAGTTACTTAGGCAGTTATAGTGCTTATCTCAGACTATAAAGCTTCAATCTGACAATTTCAGAATGGGTGGAATGCTCTGAAATATATTACACTTTACAAATTCTTACAAAATCTCATATCTACCTATCTATAGCACTATGAGGTCAAACTTTACTATAGAAAAACAACTGAACTATGGATCCTCTATAGCAAGACTATGGCCATCAAATCTCTACAGTAACCTATAGCAGAATGACTCCTCTATGAGACTCTATGAGACTGTAAATTTCTATGAACTAACTATGAAACCCTCAAAAATCTATACTAAGGGAAATATCTATGGCTCTCAGCCAGGTATCTATGCGCTACTATGGCCAAAAAGTGTTTGCTGATGTAGAGGTGTTGGAAGTCGCGCATTGGAGTTATCCAAATCAATATGTACAAACAAGCCCCACAGCATCAATTTTGGAAGTTTGCGCTATGTTGTGCCATTGGGTTGATTCACAGAGTACTTGCATGTTTAGGGCTGCATTAGCTCAAAAATACCTTGTGAGTCTCCCATGAACCAGAAAGAACAAAAACTCTCAGCGGAGAAATGAGCATTGCAACAGGTTTTGAACCATGAGAATTATACCGGTGTTTGCCAACAGTTGGTTCAACTTGCCAGCACATTGCACAAGCGACACTTGTTCATTCACCACCACCACTACCACCATCATCATCCAAGACCGCCTCCTCCTTCGCCTTGGTTCTCAAGCCTGCATGACAGCAGCAACATACGGGGACGATAGCTTGAGCGTGCTTGCCACCCATTCCGACGGCCTGGGGGTGGTTTTCGCGAGTCATGATACAAGTAAGTTGTCTGATGCATGATAGTACAATTTGACAACTAACATAGCCTTTGTGTTCAATATTTTATAGGTAATATAGTTCCCTTTGTGCTCAGCACCTCCACCTCCACGCAGCCGCCACCCTCCTTCTCCACCACTGGCCATGCTCTGCCATCCCTCTGAGGCCTTCAGCCTGGGCCCCCATCCGAGCAACTACAGGTTGCTCGGATTGGGACCCAGAGGGTTGATGTGTCTCCTCAGGGATGTCTGACATGATGACCATGCTCACCACCTCCATCGCCAAGATGGCCGCTGGGGAAGTGCTACTAGGGGCCTAGGACATGAATGGAGTACAAGGTCGGGAGGGTAGGGAGTAATATAGATGTTATGTAGTAGAAATGTCTTGTAGGGCAGACGTGAAATATATATATATTTGGTTGAAAACTTCTGTTGCATTAGTGAAGAAATGAGTAATGGGATGGAAACACTAGCATTCTATTGCAATCTATAGGAATCTATCGAGAACAACATACTTCTATGTAGAATACACCAGAACTCTATAGTGCTACAGAGAAGAGGACCTCTTCTATAGCTCTATGGCCACCTATGACACTATGCCGCTCTATCGGCATTTATCGACTTCTATCCAGAGGTAGGGTAGATTGCTGATGTTCTTAATTGTTTTAATTTGCATAAATAGTCTTAAATGGTCTTAAAGCTCTTTAAGAGCATTTCAAGCACATTTAAGCATTTTGAAGCAACACAACAGAATGCTGATGCATTGGTCTTGTGGGTGGGTGGTGGAAGAAAGAGAAGACAGTGGTTGAACTTGAAGCTTGAAGCACAACTTGTCGTGTTTATTCAATTGTTGTGTCCACGCGTTCAATCACATGACTGGCTTACCCGAGCTTCCGGAATCTGGAATCCGATGGACCCAACTAGCAGGAGCTTTTGCTGAGGTTCAAATACATTCTTGAGTCCACTTTCAGGATGTTGCTAGAGCTTCCCCAGAACGTGTCAGCTATAAGATGATAGCTCGTCAATCCCATGCTGAGCGCTAAGCAGTTGACAACTTGAACACAAAACGGCAGCAAGGCTTGCAGCACTAGGGGCCAAACAGCAATCATATATCCTGACATATATAAGTCTGCTGATAAATTTCTTGCACAGTGCGCTACTAGGGTTGGGAGGCATGATGTAGTGCAGCTGTTTTGATAGCAATACCTGCACTATGTATGGCATTTCCTACTACTCTGGAAGAATACCTTGATTCCTGGCATCGGTATCCCTTTCATTCCCTTGAAAAGGCGGAATGTTGGACTCGATACCTAATGAGTACAAAGTTTGGCACATGATTACATTATTATTCTGAACTAGAGTGAAGTGCCGTGGGCCTCCCACGGCAGACCCCTTGCTTGTTTAGGATCGATCAGCTTTAACCTTCATAATTGTCAAGTTTACAAAGGAATGATCTCCTACAATTTACAAGTAGGAATTGTATGTCAGACAACGGAGACTACAATACAGTAACTGTTGTGGCCCTGGATTGGCAGCGCAATCGTAGCGTCGCAATTGTAGCCAGCTAACGTGGAAGCAAATGAAAATGGGCAAAATAGAATCATAGCCAGTTCAGGCTCAACACCTTTGTGAGGTAGCAAATGCTGCTCTCACTGCTCTTTCTGCGCATGCACTAGTGCTAGCTAATCAATCCGGGAAGAGACCAAGCCCGTTCCCATTCCCGTTAAACCAATGAAGTTCCACATACCACGGCAACACACGGTTGAAGTTCCCAGCTAGCTCGCTGAGGGAATACATACATCCATTTTCACCCTCCCAAGGCAAAAAATCAACATTAGCAACAAGGTCATGATTCAGAAAACAGATCTCATCCCAATTGAACAGTTGGCATACAAAACAAAGTCTGGTAGTGCTTGATGCTTCCTTGGGACAGTGGATGGGGATATAAGCACAAATCCGAGAATGGTTGGCGGGAAGCAAGGGGTGTTGAAGTATTAGAATGAGAACCCACATCACTTTGCGCTTGGATAATCGCGAGTGTGAGTGGAACCTTGCATTGAGTCACTTGAAGTAGTTTAGATAGTTAGCAAATCGGAGATGCCTAGAATGGCATGGGTGGCTGAATGATTTTCAGATGATACGAACGAAGCAATGGCCCGGGACAGGCATCCACGCCTCTGATTGCGTTCATTCAGATGGACAGGTAAAACTGATTCATCACTGCCGATGGGCATATGGTACACCTGTAGTTTTACTGAGCAATCTAGGGTGGAAGTGGAAGTATTCTGGCTTACTTTTGTGGCCATGTTCCCCACTGGGCACATAGATCACCAACTTTGTGCAGCCGCTTCCTACCTGAAGTGAGAGAAGCACCAAAGTAAATGGTGAGGACATTGAGAGTTTTATAAGGGTTTGTGTGCAAGGATACATGTAGATGCTGGAGAAAGCGATCTCTGCTGAAGACACATAGCAAAACACAAGGATGGCCAGGTGACCATGAAATTTTGAAATACAAAGAATTCAATCTTTGTTCAATCTACCTCGAACTTGAATGAATCCGACAAATGAGTGATGAATGGGCGTATGAACGCGGCTGAAATTGAAGATATGTCTATATTGGAGGGCATAACATGACCGTTGATAGTACAGAATTGCGGAACTATGAAGCAAGAGGCTATTCATCGTGTCTGAGCTATTCATACTTGCGAACAGGCGATGATGGTGGTCAAGAAACAGAGGGTGGGAAATAGTTGACTTATGTCGCTCAGTTTACCGCCCGATCGGGCAGTCGTGCGTCGGCTAGCCCTTCCTGAGTGATCGATCACTTACCTAAGCTGATCCGCCCCCCGCCCTCTTCCGGCCTCCCTCCTCCAGATCCCACTTTCCAGCCTCCCCCTGGTCGTAGAATTAGTAGAAATCAATGAAAATCAGTGGCAAACAATTTTGTGCACCCTGCGGGGCATCAAGAAAAAGTCAGGAACCGAAATTGATTGTGCCAGCCAATTGCGGCCGCTTTCCGGACAATCATCCAAATTGGGACTGCCTGCCTCAGGCTGACGCCTCGTGAAACTGGTAAACTGGGCCTCTCTGGGCCATAAATATATTTTTAGTCGTACAATGCAGGGGATTCAAAGCCTGTAGGCTCGTATCTATGTATAATACTTTGAGATTTGAATAATCAAATACTTGGTGTGGTCCTGGACAGTGAAGAGCGACAAAAAAGCCAAGAAAACTGGCTATGCAGAGGAAGGGAACCAGCTTGCTTTACCGGTTTACAATAAGTGGGATAAGGAGAGGATAAGTTCCCTCAGCAACTTATCTCATCAGTTTACGAAAAAACCGGCTCAGTTTACAGCCAACCCATTTTCTAGGCTTCTTTTTCGGTTCCTCGTGCTGGTAATCAATATGGACCCTGCCGCGTCCGAGTCGGTTATGCTACCATTTTTGGCCTCCAGGCCTCGAAATTTCTCTCGCGCGCAAGCGCGCGCTGCCTTCATGATGAAAAGAAATGAGTCGAAGCACCACGCTCTGCCTTTTTTTGCACATTCTCAGCCTTACAATCACATTTTCTTCACACATAATGACAAACTCTTTGCAAAAATCTCGAATCCATGTATAATCTAACGAGTCCCTCACGACCCTCTAGGTGTACCCGCCGTTGTGCGCCCAAACGGCCACTTTTGGCCTTCCAATCCTGACCCTCCCTGACCCGCCCATCATCCCGCCCTCGCCGACCCTTGATCGAGTTTACTGAGTTTACGATCGTACGCGTAAACTTCGCAAAATAACCGTACTTATTAATTTGTTTGGTTCTTGGCTGCTGGTTGGTCAGGGTCGTTGCAGGGTAGGGTTCGAAATGCCCTTGTCAAGCAAGGGGATTGATGACGAATTTGACCTTCCAAAACCTTTCTAGGTAAGATTCCTTCCAAAAGTCTATATCAAGGCATACTGATGGACAAATGTCAACAATTTGCCTGGCAAATAACTTGCAAAAAACGCACAGCAACGCGCGCCTGCGCTTGCTCACATATCCAATTGTCAAGCTACAGAGTAGTTCACCTAGGCCCTGCAGCACGACTTCCAAAACACACGGGAGAATGCAACTACATCCATTGCCCAGAAGCTACCAATGTTTATGATGGCAGAACGAGCTGTAAACGGCCCCCGAAGAATCAAGCAAACAATATCATAATTTAGCCTACTCGATCCAAGATTTAACATTACTTGGGCAAAAGGCAAGATAGTGGTTTATCAATAGGAACTACTTTTGCTGAAGGAAGATAGCGACGTATGGAGGGACGACAATGTATTGGCTTGTTGTAATATTAAGGGTGGTCTGGAAACCAAGTCATCAACAAACGAAAAAAGTTAATGATGAAACTGAATGCTTACCTGCCACTTTGCAGCCCCCGATGTACCGCCGAAATGGCGCACAAAGTATGAACCGGTAGGGACGTTCGAAAGGTCGAAGGCAACAGGGGATGCCGGGTCCTTGTTGATAATTACAAGTGTGAGTTTGCCACCTTCAGTACCGGCATAGACGCCAAGGGTATTTGGAGTGGGGTTGGCAAGGTTGACTTGAGCACTGTTACTTCCGAAGTAGGTTCCGTATCTAAGGTCTTTTGTCAGCAGCAAAAAAAATTTCAGAGAAACTGCACCTACCCTCTGTATAGCCAGTAAGCCAAACCCACAGGTCCCTGCTCATTGGGGGTAGCCCAGTATGTGGCACTATCAACCTTGTACTGGCCGAATATGCCGAGGACGTCAGCAGTCAGCAACCCTCCAGTGAGATCGTTGTCGTTGGTCGAACTCCATTCACTAATGGACAACTTAGTTCCTGGGTAGTTAATGTCGATCAGAGTGCGGAAACGAGGGATCAGGTCGACGGCAGTGGGGTTCCATTGATGATTTTGCGGGTCTGAGCCTACCCAAGATTCGTCGACATAGGAAGGATCCTAATACAGTGTCAACAAGCTTTCGTATGGACATTGAAGAATACAAACCCAGAGACTACGCGTCTGTCTGAGTCGAAGAGCTTTGGCAGTTGCATTGTTGGAGCTCGTGTCGGCTTGGAAGTAGTAATGAATATCGAGGTAATCCAAGTAGCGTTTGCCGGCTTTGGTATCGTGGTCCTTCATTTGAGCGAGGAACCAGGGCAAGAAATCGATGTTATAATGAGCCGTGTTATCGGTGTAGCCGATCTGGCTAGTCCAGTCTGGGGTGTATGTGTGAGATGGTCTGATGAAAGTAAAGGAATAAGAACGAAATGCTTACAGTACCACCACGAGCAGGTAGAAGGGGCAGCAACTAAGACATCTGGGAGAGCGGCCTTTGCAATAGTAGCAAAGTCAATAACACGCTTCAACTCCTCGTCATAGCCCATGGGCCTTCCATACAAATGAGTCGGCAACATCTGGTGATTCAGATAAAACGGACATACGTAGGATGCATATCCTGATGGGTATTAGAGGCGATTTCGATCTCGTTGTCTATGGTCACGATCTTTGGCTTGTTCTTGAGCCCAGCGAGCCACTGCTTGGCAGCAGTGGTGTTCCAGGGAACGTAGGCATTAGTTGGGTCCGGGACAGGCGTAATGTAAGAACCGTTCGGGAACAAACCATTACCGGCGTCGGCATTGTAAGGATCGAACTTTCCTTGACCTGAAAGGCGAGATCAGTTTGGTAAAGTTGGAACATTTAATCATCACTGACTGGGATAGACGCTCTTTGGGTAGGAGTATGAAGTAGTATCCTTTGCAACCCAGTCGAGTCTAAGGGGTCTTTAGCGATTGGCCGAGATGCCCCAGAAGTAGACTTACGCAGGAATGGTGAGCATGGTATCTGAGCCGGCACCCTTGACCCACCCGAGCCAGTCATCGGCCTTTCCATTTTCGCTTGCTCTGTTCTCGAAGTACCAGTCATTCCCAGCGTTGGTGAAGTCGCCGAAAGGATTGTATGGTGTAACAGCGTTGCCACCCCAGCGAGATAAGGTCACACCGAGGTGCTTAATATAGTCGGCGCTGGTGGGCCAGTTGACACCGTAGATGTAGGGGTTAATGGGGTAGTTGACCGATTGGACGATACTGTCATACATGCCGGACGTTAAAAACATCACACAATCAGCCAGGAAAGGATGCGAACCTGCCATAGGAAACCTTCGGAAGGGTGTATGCAAATGTTCCGTTGGGCGTGGCAACGCTGAGAGATCCAGCAGCGAAGTTTGAGCCAAGGGACAGATAGGTGATGACTTTGTTTGGAGTATCAACGGGGGAGTATACCGTCTTGCCAGTGACTTTGACCGCCTAGAAAACACATATGAGGTAAAGGTTTCTTGGTATGTTGGGGTAGACGGACCTTGTTGTTGAGAGTAATGTTAACTGTTGAGAAATCAGGGGCACCAGTTGTCGTCACTGCGACAACGTTGTTTCCGAGAGGCTCTGCGCCCAAGAACGTAGGCGCGACGAAGATGGCCTACAGTCACGTCAGATATCAGCCATCGACATAGATATTCATCACTTACGCTAACGAGCACGACATTATCAAGATGATACTGAAGGGTCATCTGTTAATTCCTGGTTCTGAATGACTTTAGTGAATGAACTCACAGTCGCGCCATCGCCAGTGGCCTGGAAGTTAATCCTATCCCAATTCCCAGTTCCCTAAAACGCATATGATGAGCAATTTTCAAAATATAAGATTGCAAGAACTCACCAAGGGGACACCGAGTCCAGGAAGAGTCTTGAAGTCGACAAGAAGTGACGTGAATTTAGTCGCAGTGACGGTCTGACCGAATGCAGAGAGAGGGATGGTTGGGGACGAAACACCATCAACAGTAGACTCGAAGTAAATCTGAACGCCTGGATTTGCGCCCTGTCGGAAGTAAAAATGAGAAACGTGGCTAAGCTAAGCGAAAAGAATGACATACCGCAATATCAAATCGAAGACCAGCATAAGAAGGGAAAGTACCCTCTAACTTGAGGGAGACTGCGGCCCAAGCATCGCTCGTGACCGAAAGACTGCTGGTTCCCTCAAACAGATCAGTGGCGGCAAAATCAATGGTGCTGCTCCAACTCCAATTCTCCCATCCCGAGGCGAGAGCGCCATCAGTATAAATGGGGAGATCGTCGAGAGCAGCAACCGCTGCAGAGTGAGCGAGAGCGATAGCAAGGACGACTGCTGCCTTGAAGCGGCGAAGAAACATGTTTGGCGAGCAATGGGTGAACCAAGACACCTAACCAGGCCCTTGCATCGTATCTTTAAATTTCTCGCAAACGGCTGCATAGAGTGACGACGGGAAATCGTCGGTAGGGCATATACGGGCGCGGTTAATCCACGGGAAGGGGAATCTGGGGAGTTATGTTGTTCTGGGAACTGGAAAAGAGCAAGCGAGTGATAGAGCGTGTCGTGATGATGCAATTTGCTTCTTTGGAAGGCCTAGTATCAACTCGTTCGCGCGGTACCGCGTGTTGTTACGCTCTCGCCAGTTTCCGCGGTTTCGCCAGCGTCGAGTAAACGAGCAGACAGGCACAAGCATTAGAGAGTTATTGGATGCGAATCGCCTCGTGATCGGCGACGATATGATGAAGATGAATTACAAGGAGGTTTTTTCATGAGTCCGCTCAGGCGCATAGACAGCGCGAGAAGAAAGAGGCTATTTGAGGCGGATATTTCGTCAGATTGCAGTTGAATGAGGGTAAAGAGTGAGAAACAACACCTTTTTACCAAGAGCCGACTTCAGGTCCTTGCGAGCCCTCGTCAGATATAGATCTGACCGCTTCCAGCATTGGTTTCCGGAGGTGCGTCTGCCTCTATCTTGACGATAAGCCTCCAGGGTATTACCACCTGTCCAACATATCTTCCTTCTGTAGTTTCCTCTCGTTTAGGCCGATACTCCTCCGTGTTGACGAGCAAAATATTGAGAGGTTGATCTGTGCCTGCGAATGAACCCAAAAACACACGGCCATCGGATATTGTGACGCGTAAAGTCTGGCGTAGAAGAGATCTCAGACTCTCAATAGCTGGTGTTGGCTTCATAAGAGTTTCAGATCGTGGAGGAGATTCAGACATGGTCCTTGGCAATGAGAACTTGGTCGAGGTCAATGTTGTGTTATCAAGTGACGGCCAATCACTACACGTCACAACCAAACTCACGGCTAAGTCCATCCGTCAATCCGCTCTCGACCACGTCTGCAACCACAACGCCTGAGATTCATGCTGGCATCCGTCGCTCTTTGAATGAACCCCTTTGAAAGTACCGCTTCATTAAACATGCAAGGCCAATTCACCTCCTCCGATACCCACAAGTACTCTGTCATTTTACCGACCTACAATGAACGCAAAAACCTTCCCATAATTATCTGGCTGCTTGCCAGGGTCTTTACCGAGAAGTGCGTCTTTGGCACCACCGAAACTTCAATGCGGACTAAGGAATAAATCTCTAGTACTCTTGACTGGGAGATTATTGTTGTTGACGACGCAAGCCCGGACGGCACGCAAGAAATTGCCAAACAACTTGCTCATGTCTACGGTGAAGACAAGATCGTGAGCACCATTTCTCAATCATCATTTTGTCATTCTAACGGCTCTGCGAAGGTACTCAAACCTCGTGCTGGTAAACTAGGCCTTGGGTAGGTGAAGTTGGGCTTTCATTTGCATATGAAGCTAATAACCCCTGATAGAACGGCCTACATTCATGGGCTCAACTTTGTTACTGGCGACTTCGTCATAATCATGGACGCCGACTTTTCTCACCACGTAAAGCTTCTAGCCTATCGGATTGTTAACGCAGAAAGCTAACATTTATGACATCTAGCCGAAATTTATCCCTCAGTTCATTCGGTATGTCCTTCATTCATTCGTCATGCGGTCTTGACTGAGATATTTTGGGCAGTCTACAAAAAGCACATAACCTAGACATCGTGACGGGAACACGATACCGGGCAACCTCAAGTCCGTACACTGCAGAAGCACGGCCCGGCGGTGTTTATGGCTGGGACTTGAAGCGGAAAATGGTGTCGAGAGGGGCTAACTTCCTTGCGGATACCGTCCTGCGACCAGGTGTCAGTGATCTGACTGGTAGTTTCCGGTGAGTCTCGATCTTTTGTATGGCGGACCTGGGACTCATGAACGAACGTGGACAGACTGTACCGCATCAGCGCACTTCGACATATTATTTCTTTGACTGAATCAAAGGGGTACGTCTTCCAGATGGAAATGATGGTACGCGCACGTGCGCTTGGGTATACAGTAGGAGAGGTGCCAATCACATTCGTGGATCGGATATTCGGGGACAGTAAACTGGGAGCAAACGAAGTTGTATCATACGCTAAAGGAGTTTGGCAACTGTTTACTGGTATTTAAATCGCATGATGATGTCATCTGGCCATCCCTTTCGTTCCTACTGTCAGCATGAGTTTGCTTCAAGGAGTCCTCAGATCGAATACGGCGGACATTGACAAAAAACTAAAGTCAATGGACGTTAACGACGAAGACGACAACGAGTTTGTCAACGTTGTAAGTATCTTTATCGGTCGTCTCGACGACAGGAGCTAACATCTGTCGCCCATCTCTAGGTCTCTCTCCCTGGCACCCCAGATCAGAGTCGCCCACCCTCTCCACCTCGAGGGGCATCGAATCGCCGTGCCCCAGGACCATTATACATTGAACCCAAGAAAGATCTACTCAAAAGATTCCCAACTGAAATTTCGCAAAGGATATTCGGTTATCTCTCAGTCCGAGATCTCTCAAAATGTGCCCTCGTCTCACGAAAATGGCGCAGAAGTCAGACAATAAACTACGGTACGCATTAAACCTCTCTGCTATCTATCAAGCTTCGATTCTCATGACAATTCAGTCTGGTTCCAACACTATCGCAAGGATAACTTCCAGGACGACAGCTTACCACCTGGAAAATGGACTAGAAAGGAATCAAAACAGGATTGGGTAAGCTCAGGTGTTCTGCCGCACTGCCGACATGCTGATTCATCGTACTTCCAGCGCGTTACACACCTACGAGCGGTGAGCGACCGGTCAGATAACCCTCCGAGCGTACCTCCATCAGGCGTAGCATCCCCTCGAAAATCTGGTACTCAGACTCCCCGTGAGATGAAGGAGGAGCAGTGGCAACATGAGAACGATGCAGTTGCTAAGCCAGGCAAGCTCGAGATGAGAGGCATGTACAAGGATTTAGGAGGCCGTAAGGCAAAGTCAAAGACCAAGTTCGGTGGAGCTGGTACCAGAGATAAGGGTGGATGGGAAGGCAATTCGGATTGGTGACAACTTGAATGATCACACCCTAACAACGGACTTGTAAACAGTCAATTCATACATTGGCTCCTGATAGCTATCCTGGTTATTTCATCATTTATACACAATCCTAGAGTTCCAATAATTAGCGCGGTTAGATCATGCATGTGCAATGTCCTTATTTGGTCGTTTCGTCGGCAATTCAGCTTCTCTACAAACACCCGCCATGAATGGCTCTCGCCCTGTTATCTCTTACGACGATATCACATTGCCTTACTCTTCAGTAGAGCCTGATACGGCGCCTCCAAATGCCAATAGCGCTGCTTCCAAAAAGCGAAAAACCAATAACAAATCCAAGAAACGGCAGAATAAGCGACAGAAACCAAGCCACCAGGGAAACAACCATACTCAAACCTCCTACCAGTCAAACGGGGATCCCAGCTACAATGAAGAGTACGACGAGGAAGAAGAAGAGTACCATGAAGAAGAGAGTCGTGAACTCACGCATCAGGAGATTTGGGACGACTCTGCCCTGATCGATGCTTGGAATGCTGCGTCGGAGGAATACGAAGCGTTCCATGGGCCAGACCAGGGGTGGAAGGCAGAACCGGTTCACAAGTCACCACTGTACGTGCATAAATTATTCGAGAATCTAAAAAAGCTCTGACATGCGCTCATAGATGGTACAACATTCCTCCAGAAAAGCTCTCTAACCCTCCGCCTCAGAAAAAGCGCAAACTGGGTACAGAGGACGGAGGTGCCGAAGGCGATGAAGAAGAAGGAAACTCCAAACCTATCAACTTTGACACCTTCGTACCCTCGCACGACCCATCTCTGCAAGCTGCTGGTGAAGGCACCTGCGTGCACAGTACTCAAATACCCAATGCGTACGATATTGCAAACATACCTGGCATCACCTCCGCAATGCCTTCCGGTGCAGGGCATCTTCAGGAACTCTTATCAGGCAGTCCAATGGTCAATCAAGACGAGGCCTTCTCAAGGGCTCTTGGCGCAATGTACTGGGGCGGATATTGGACTGCCATGTATCATGTCCGTCATTTCCCTTGCTCCTCCGGACACTGTGTACTCATCTTTTTCCGTTCAGTGCCAACGTTACATGGGTACTCAGTCCCAAACAAGACAAACCTCGCATCCAAAACTCAACAATCAACAGGCGAACGATGAGGGTGAGTATATTGAAGGCGAGGACGAACTTGAAGAAGGGGAGGAAGAGGATGATGGGTTTGTTTCTACCCAGCGATGAAAGATTGCTCACCCCACGTCTTGCATTTCCATTCGCCTTGTACGTATCCTCTCAATGCCCAATACCATACGACCTCTGCTCTGACACGCTTCCGTCCAAAAAGCTAGTGTGGAGCTCGTTTCCAAAACGTAAGTGGTTGCCAGTACAAATGATTATTCGAAACGGCTGTGTTCGTAAGTGAGGCCTTTTGCAAGCACTAATGCAATTACATGTTTTGGAGTAAATGCGAGAACAAGGGAAAGCAAAGAAAAGTCGTAAAAGTATTACAGAGCGATCTCGACATCCAACCGAGCCAGGTATGAATAAGCATCTGGTGACATCCTGTACTTGAGAATGCCTGCAAAGATCATTAGAGACCTTGATTTTCGGCGCACAGCAGCCAGAGTCTTGAAAACTGTTAAATACGAGGACACGTACGTGGAAAGAAATGACTCACCATTTGTCGAGTAGCATCTGGTACGACGGATGACTTGGCCTTCTGGTGCACGCCAGACAGAGCTTCCATCGTCAGTGGCAGATAGACTTGAAGGTTCCTCTGTAAGGCCTCGTGCAAGTCCTTGAACTCTTCTGCGCGGCGGGTGATCTTGGCAACGTCGCCAGTGAGCGGTATAAGATCCGTCGATTCCATTATCTGTAAAGGGGCCCCAATGTTACTGAAGGCCGCTAGAGAGAAGCAAGAAAAGCGCATACATCAATTGCAACCTCCGGTCTTCCTTGATTAATAGCTTCGAGAGCTTCACGAATGCGCAGGAGCTGAACAACTGCATCCCTGTCCTTTCCGACAGCCCTGTTCGTCCTTTCGTAATGCTTGAGAATTTCGGCGGCCGTCTTCTCAAGTGAGCGATCCTTCTCATCGGGGCTGGGCTTGGAAATTGTGTTGCTGAGAGCCTGAGCAAGGCATGCAGTGACTGTCGAGTATTCCCCAGCAAGGTTATACAGCTTGATGGCTTCGGAAATGCGGTCGTTTTCTTCCGAATTCCTTGCAGCTCGTGTAAGAATTTGTTCGTTGAATTGCTTGGTGTCTTGTAATTTAAGCAGTGGTGCTCCTTGCTGAATAATACCACTCTGTTCCATAGTTAATGAATAGTTAAGCCAGAAATAGGGAGCTATCCTCACAAATTTGGAGCCATCTTGCCTGTAGCCACCAACAAGCTCCTCCCAAGCGGGTCCACCATTGCTGAGGACAATGATGCGCCTTGCTTGATCCCAAGCAATCTCAATTTGCTCTTTGCCAACGTCTTTCTGGTCGCTTGAGAGGCAGATGCAGTAAACGTACTGCAAGGCTTCTTTGGCATCCATCTTGACGAATTGACGAACGTAGCGCCAGATCAATGTTGACAGGCTGAGGCCCGGAGGGTTGACCGGTGACAACGAGACTAAGCGTGTATGAGTGTACATGAAGCAGAAGGATACAGTGGGAGACGTACGAGGTGTCATATCAGACGTTTCTGCTCGAGAAGGGACTCGCAGGAGCCCATGGTATGCAAGTGCGATGGCAAGATGAACAGCCTCCACTTCCGTTTCTTGATGCTCCCAAAGTGCTGCAACCGCCTGTTGAGGGGTCAGGCAATGCTATTTTGCCACGAACGAAAGAAAAATGAATTACCCGTTCGAATTGACCACATATAAGGAGGGCGCCTGCCCAGACACCTCTGCGTGCTCCCTGCTGACCAGGAGCGCCTTCGAAATGACGCTCGCCGTACCCGAGCAGAACCTCCGATAGTGCACGAAGCCCGCCCTCTTCGTCCTCGTCAACCTGGATTCAATGATATTGAGAATTGCGCAGAAGCCAGTTTGAAGGAGTGAGATTCACCATTGCCAACTGGAACCAAAGCCAGTCTTCAGTTGTTGTGGTCACCTGTGCCACACTCCTTCGAGATGGCTCAAGTTTACCCATTAATTTGTACAAAGCCAATTTGAAGGGATCCACGGTGGCGGAGTGCAACATTTGAGCGTTGTAGACGGTTTGCAAATGGTCTCTGTGTGGCTTCGGTAGTCTGTGGAATAAGAAACTGAGCCTTATTTCTTCTAATTAAGAACAATATACTCACTTGCGTTCGGGAGATTCAATCCATGTCTTGAAGTAGTCAATGAAATTGGATTCGCGGTGCCTGATTGCTTGCTGATACTGCAAAGCCTCTTCCAAGGCTTCTGTTGCATGACCGGTACGAATGAGGTAGTACAACCGAGCCCAAAGTGGCTGTCCTGCAACGAGCTGTTAATTTGTCAGATGGTGGCTTGGATAGTGGCCAACAAATCATTTTTGGGCAACTGACCTCGATCCTATCCTCCCATTCGCCATTCCTATAGAATCGTACAAATAAGAAGGCTCGAACTTTGTTGGATACACTTGGATCTCCTCCAAGCCGTGCCTCTGTTGGTCGAGCAGCGATAGTGCGTTCCACAACATCCCAATATTGTTCTTCCAACGCCTCACGTGCTCCTTTGGCTATCTGCCGCCTCAATTTGGCAGCTTCCCGGGACTCAGGATCACCGAGGTAAGCACGAGCGAATTTGCGTTCGAACAAAGGCGCATTCAAGATATGGGCACCGGCGTGCTCTACGGGTGGAAGCGCAGGGGGTTCAGCCGTTATTTTGGCAAGTATATGGAAGTTATGTGACATCTGCATTGACCTGGACTAAATTCGACAGTAAGTTCAGCTGAGCGCGTCGTTCGAACATAACGGAAGCCTTACGTCCTGGCTGATTTCTTGAGAAGTTCTTCCGAGTGAGTGGATAATGGGATACGAGATTCCACGTAGCCTGGCAGCGTTCAGCTCGCCAATTACGCGGTCGTAGACCATCATCTTGCTTTGCATTTGCAAGGTCAGGCTTGGTGCGGTGCTGGCCTGGAACGTCTTTAGCTTCTTCCAGGCAGGCAGGAGACCGCAGAGAATATACCATAAGAGAGCTCTTTCCGTAACTAGTTTTCTTCATTTCACTGAGAGCTCGATTTTCTCCGCCAATTCTTCCACCCAGTTCCTCAAACACGCGTTTCTTCTTGGCCTCCCAGTCTCTCTGACTTCGCTCTTCGAGCATCCGGTAGAACTCTTCCTGAGTCTCCTTGCGCCCCTCCTCAATAGTGGAAATAAGATTTTGCTCATGAGCATGCCGGAGGTACCCTGCAACGTCGGTGTCTTGTAGAGGTTGCAATGGAGTGAAAGTGGCCGATGGGTTCAGATGGGCTATCGAGCTTGACAAGGCAGAAGCATCGACGTGTGCTTGTGCAAGCAAGTATTTTCTGAAATCAAATTAATGGCAAGCAAGAGTAAGACTCTGAGGAGACATACGCGCGATCGGTGTCATTGGCAGTGTTCGCCTGACGCGAGAGTAGTCGGCGGGATTGAGCTTCAACTTCGTCAAGTGAAAGATTGACTGAAGGTAAGTCAGGCTTTGAGAGGTGAGATGTGAGGTTCTTTGTAGCGGTCAGCAGAGCAGACAAGTCCGAAGCCATTGTAACCGTTGAGGTCGTCGAGGACAGTGGCAGACGCGCTTTTGAACACGAGTTGTTTGGCACGTCCAAATCAAGAACATGTTCATCGCCTGTCCACGCCGCTCAGATGATTGTATTCCTGCCTCACCTTCTCACTTGGGTAGGCAAAGATGGAAATAACGAGCTCTGAGCCTCTAAACATCACTAGAGTACCTACACCAACACCACCATCGATACCACCCAACACAGATATTTACGATGAACACCGTTCTGCCCACACTCCTCTTATAATCGACAATGGTACAACTTCTCTGAAATGGGGATTTGCTACAAGCTCGGCTCCTCAGTACGGCACAAATGCTATAGCCAAGTTTAAGGAGCGGAGAACGAACAGACCTTTGGTACTCTTTGGAGATGCTATCGAAGCAGAGAGCGGGGCCAAGAGCCAAACAAGGACTCCTTGGGAGGGAGATGTGCTCCTCAATTTCGATGCACTGGTGTGTAGAATCATGTATCAATGGAGTTGAGGACACCTTCTGATTCTTTCTTGAGATATAGGAAAATGCACTGGACTATACCTTCGTGAACTTGGGCATTGACACACCTTCAATAGATCATCCAGTATTAATGACCGAACGATTGTGCACACCTCTGCACTCGAGGACTCGTAAGTACCTCCATCCGTCTCTAAACTATCACTTATATATATCTGTCGCCAGTGACCTCCGAGCTGATGTTCGAATTATATTCGGTGCCTTCCTTGGCATACTGCGTTGACGGGCTTATGTCCTTCTATAATAATACGCAAACATCCTCCATCCCTAACGATGGCATCGTTGTATCTTTCAACACGGCGTCAACCTCTGTCACTCCAGTCCTGAATGGAAAAGGTCTCATGAGCCATGCCAAAAGGTAACCATACCACAGGTGCTGTATTGGTGCTTTGTCTCAAAAATATGCATATAGAATACCCTGGGGCGGGTCGCAAGCGTCCGAATACCTCCTCAAGCTCATTCAGCTGAAATACTCAAATTTTCCCACTCGGGTCACCACCTCGCAGTCCAACGTGTGTTTTCTGCTATTCCAACACGGTCGAAATCCTGACTCTAGATACAGTGGATGCTACAGAATTTCTGCGAGTTTTCCCTCGACTACACAGGGCAGCTCCGTATCCTAAAAGATCCTCTAAAACTTCGCGAATGTGATCGCATCGTCCAGTTTCCATTTGTCCTTCCCAGCACAGTTGAGAAGACGGAGGAAGAGCTTGCCAGGATAGCAGAACGAAGGAAAGAACAAGGCAAGAAATTGCAAGAGATGGCAGCCAAGACTCGCCTAGAAAAGGTAGGAGCGCAACTTGCGGGTCCCACTGTAGCGTTCTCACGGAGTATGCAGCTTGCAAGGAAGGAAGCCGACCTACAGTTCTTGCTCAATATGAAGGAGGATAGGGCAACGATTCCTGTGCGTGAATGGGACGTACGTATATTGCAGCTCAGATCACCCGTACGTGCATCTGAGTATCTCGTAGGCTAAGTTACAGGCCGAAGGTTTTGATGATGACGCTAGCTTGGATGCAATGATCAAGAAACTGGACGGCGATGTGAAACGAGGCCGAAAGAAAGATGGGGATGTCGAAGAGATTATAGTAAGCCTTTGGCCCATCCTATCTCACTCCTGGCAATAAACCGTGAATATACAGGAAGAGCCTTCCTTCCCTCTTGTCGACGTTCCAGACGCAGATGTGAGTATAGAAGGAAGCTATTTTTTGGACCAGGCCTCATATAATTCACAGCTTGATGAGGAGGGACTGAAGGAAAAGAAGAAGCAGAAGCTAATGAAGGCAGGGTATGAAGCCCGAATCCGAACCAGGCAAGAGAAGGAGCGCGAAAGAGCCGAGAAAGAGCAGGAGGAGAGGAATGAAAGAGAAGAACGCGAGGCCGATCTTGGAGGCTGGTCAAAAAAGCTTCGGGATGAACAGGAGGTTTATCAAACCATATTCCCGCCGTACACCTTTCCTGAAGTGAACCTTTGCAGGCCCTGATGACCAAAATCAAGGATAGGGCTCGCAGGAAAGCCGCTCTTGGCGATAGGAAGAGCGCTGCTGCACAAGCTCGCATGAAGAGCATCGCCAACCTTGCCAACGATGACCGAGTCCCCAAAAAGAAGAGAAAGGCGGGCGGAGGTCAGTACATGTTGATGTATGCTATACATCCACCTAACGCTCTGCAGAGGACATGTTCGGAGCTGATGACGCCGATTGGGCAATCTACCGCAAGATTGTAAGCTAACGATATTGTTCCTCCGGCATACACTAAACGAAACGCTTAGAACACTGCAGCCGCTTCTTCCGACGAGGAAGACGACCTCGAGCGGCTGGCAACTGTCGAATCGAAGCTGCTTGCGCATGACCCGACTTTTACAATTCAGCAAACACATGCCGCGATTTCTACTCAACGCTCTGCCTTGCTTTCTGCCTTCCGACCAATCTATGAAGAAGGCGATGTCGAAGGTATACTCTCCCCACCCAAGTAGGATTTCCAACTCATTTTCTTTGCCACAGGACATGCAAGGATTCATCTTAATCTCGAACGATGGAGAGTATGCGAGGCCTGGTTCTCTCCTGGTATGGCGGGAGTGGACTCTGCTGGCATCGGTGAAGTAATCCAAAGCATACTTACAAGATTCCCTGACGCAGAGAAGAGCCGTCTCGTCAATGTAAGGATATTCAACCCGAATTCTTCGGGCCCACTAACTTACCGTTATCAGAACGTTTTCCTCACTGGAGGACCTTCGCAATTACATGGACTCGTACCCCGACTACATGCAAGCTTACGGCCTGTCTTACCAATAGAAATGCCGATCAGGATAGTCCAAGCACAAGATGCATCCTTTGATGCATGGAAGGGAATGGCAGCGTTCAGCAAAACCCCAGAATTCTCCAAGGTCGGGATTACTAGACAAGAGTATGACGAGTACGGCGGTGAAAGAATCAAGCGGTGGTGGGGAGGAAACTGGAACGGCGGGTACATCCCCTAAGCGCTCAGCGCTCAGCGCTTGTATATCGAACCATATGCGATAATATTATGCGCAGCGACCATTTTACAATTGAACGGACAGCGTAAACGTACATATATGTATGATGCAGTAAACCCATGCCGAACCTTATAATAAGAGGAGGGAATGTACAACAGAGGTAGGCGTAGATTATGGGTATGGCATGAGGATCACGAAAGACGTTCACACATCTAGCAGCAACCGGGGGAAGATTGTGTTGCTTGTTGAGGGTTAACTCGCACTGAACCTTCCTTATTCGCATTGCCTTGTGTTGCGACAGCGTCGCCTTGGGAGTCGATCAAGCGCACCTTGATATCTCTGTACAAAACATGAGTATTGGAGCGAAAATAGATATTGATGAACTTACCTTGCGAGGCTGAAGAATGCTCCCTCAACACCTTTGTTGACCTTTGCTGAAGTCTCCATAAAGTTGATACCCAGCTCTTCAGCAAGTTGACGCCCTTGCTCCTCGGTAACAGCTCTCTTATCCGTCCAGTCTGACTTATTGCCAATAAGGATCTTGTTGACACCTTCCGAGGCATGCTGTTCGATATTCTGATGCCAGGTGCGGATATCTGTATCATGGGTAAGCCATGAGCCTCACACGAGGACGAGAGATAAGCAAACTGACTGTTAAAGGAACGCTCGTCCGTAACATCGTAGACAAGGAGAATTCCCATAGCTCCTCGGTAATATGCAGTTGTTATGGTCCTGAATCGTTCTTGGCCGGCAGTATCCCACTTTTGGGAGTCAGACTATGTTATATGGACCCACTAGGAAGTAGAAGTACGTACAATCTGCAACTTAATGCGTTTGCCATCAAGTTCTATGGTACGAATCTTGAAGTCGATTCCGATGGTGGTAATGAACGATGGTGTCCAGGCGTCGTCACAGAAACGAAGGAGCAGGCATGACTTTCCAACACCTGCAAGCAAAGTATCCATAAATATATGCCCCTTTCGTGCTAACGAGCTCCGGTAGTACATACCAGAGTCTCCAATGAGTAAGAGCTTGAAAGGTCACGAATGTCAGTCGCCCCGAATGTTGGACCACTTGCAAAGTTTCTTACCTTGATAAGGAAATCGTAGTGCGGGTGCGGCATTGCGACGTCTAGCGACTAAGTAAACCAATGTTCAGTAATTGCAAACTAAGGAAGGAATGCGACTTTACATATGAGATGAGTTCGTGGTGGGTCACTGTCAGAAGGTGCTATTTAGCCGAGCTGGGACCTCCTCGAGCCAATCTTCTTACCACGTGCCTTCTTATATCACGGAGATGACAACTTCAAAGTTGGTCTCCCACCCACACCTTTTATCTCAAATGGCTATGTTTCCGGCTACGGCGCAGTCTTATTTCTGAGCTATATGACAGGCGAATGCGATGTCTGCCCAGTAGCCAATGCTAATGCATTTCTGGGAACAATCAAACATTCGGATTTTGCAATTTACCTTTCACAGTGGTTAGCGCTCTGACGCCCACATTGGGTCACTTGACAGAGAGAAGACTCACGGTGAGGCCTTGAACCCCATTCGTTTGAAATGGGGTCCCCACAGGCCAACACCTGGACTCTTTCCTCGTCCTATAAGCGCTTGGACAATCTCCTCGTATTGATTTCCTCCAACATCCATCTCCTGTGTTCTCTTTGCAGTGTGAACATCAATGCAGATTTTTTCGCTCCCTGCGAGCGTCATAAACAAGCTCAGGGACCTCATTGACTGTAAATGTTCCTCTCAGGAAGAGCTGTTCGCCCTCCTGTGGACCACCGAAGCTGTGATCAGCAAGAACAATTTTACTTCTATACTCGATTATCTCTTTGATCAACCACTCCTCATTGAACTCGTGTTTTCAGGTATGCAAATATGGTATAGATGCGAGCTCGTATCTAACCGTCCCTCGCAGTGTCCAGGTTACCAACGAAGAAGTGGCTCTTGGCCGAATTTCCTACCAACCAATCAAAGTATTTTGCTTCATTGATATCAAAAATCATACCCCGTCTATCAGGGTTCCTGGTTCTGCAAACTCTTCCTCTCGATGAGAACACGATTTCTCAAATTCGAGCATTTCATCGTTTGCAGGATTCTGTGCCTGACGCACTGAATCTCCTCTCCAACCTTGACTTCCGCGTCAAGCCCACCTCCTCGAAAAGATCGCGAGGCTACAGTCTCAACATGGCAGGCGGTAAAGGCAGCCGGACCGCTTCTAAGGAGAATGAAAGAGATTTACAACTCTTGGAACGCTTCTCGCTTTTACTCCCCGCCGGTCCTGAGGACCAAGAACGTGGAGTTGCCTCGATCATGGCGCAAGTTAAACAAATGTTTGAAGTATGTTAAAGGTGCCAATACCTCTGCGGGATGCTCAGACTTATACCTAGTTCTATCTCGAAACCCTTCGCAACCCTGCTGTTTCAGCAGTGATCATGGATCTACTTCTAGAAATGGCTGCATTCCAGAAAGTCCAAAACTCGACATCAAGGGTGGTTGCTCCAGATGAAGTTCCAGTCCTCGAGAGGTAACACATCCTGATTTACTTCGAGGATTTGCTTTAAATCATTTCCTTTCTCTTCAAGCTCCCCACTTGACGGCCAACTTGAGAGTTTCGGAGAGTGGAAAATCTTCATTTCAAACAAAGCGGGGCGTAACTTACGCGACGCGCACAAGAAGAGCCCCAAGATCTTCGACATTATCATGAAGAAGATAATGTGAGTTCTGGGACCCCTCTTCATATGACTAGCTGACACGAAGCGTAGGGAGCTCTCTCACGGATATTTTACGGACGACAACCAGAAACGCCTGAGCGGGCCCCAAGCTGATGTCCCGATCTTCGAAGCCAAGATGTCTCGAGATACGAGGCTTGTCGTAAGTTCCGCCTGCAAGCCACCAACTCAATTCGGTTTATATATATGCAAATCAGTATCAGATTCATTGTGAATATAACCATGTTACGCGTGTTGATGAGCAAGGTCTGTCGTACGCCAACACTCATACTACCTGAAACTGACCACCATTATAACAGTTATACGTATCTTCGGTGTGTTCACGCACGCGAAACTGGGCAAACAGCTGTGGGACTCTATCGGACGCCAGCTAGGGCATGAAGGGAAGGAGTATCGTCAAAGGTTTTATACATCCGCATTTCCAGGACAATGTTCCTCATCCACTTTTTCAGATGTCTTTTTCGCCAGGAAAAGAAAACTGGCTTTGGTGACACTGTATTCATTCCGGCCACCTTTCCTTTACGGCCGCCATCCGAAGCATCGAAGCGCTCCACAGTCCCAGATCTCCCCTCTGAAGACCTGGAAGGCGTGCGTGACTGCATTGTGCTTCGATTATACATGGTTGACTCCAAACCTGTTTAGATACATTCGCTCCTGGTGCTGGAAAAATATGTTGCCATGTCTCAGGTATGTGACGACGCAACTTCGAAGGAGACGTACCAACTCAACCTATCCTAGGGCCTGCTCCAAAGTACGACTTTGAACCCTGAGTGCTTATTTCCACTCCGATTGACCTCCTCAAATTTAACGTAGGTATATTGGCCGATCTGGACGTAACATTTCCTTTCCATTTGTCGTGCGTGTTTCTCTTGTATCACTATCCGTATTCGATCTAACTGTCCCCAGGCCGCAAGAAAGGACCATTGTGGAGCACAACGAATCGTGCTACGTTTTGGGCCGAAGCGGCACTGGGTCCGTACGGTTTCTTTCCCTGTCAAACTGCCAACGGAGCTGATCACATTTCATAGGAAAACGACTTGTATGCTCTACAAGATTATCTGGCGCGAAACAATTCAGCGAATGCACCATGAGGCTGTTTCCAGGCCCCGCCAAGTCTTTGTTACCAAATCGGTCAACTTAGCTAAGAAAGTGCAGGAAGATTTTGACAAGCTCTCGGTCTCCTTCCAATTTTCAAATCCAGTTTCTACGCATATCAATTCAGTCAGTCCCGGACAAACGACCGATAATCCTCCAGCATGTCGGGAGCTACCCCCGAGATATAGTGAGCTACGAGAGGAACACTTTCCCTTGTTCATCTCCTTTGATGAGGTGAGATTTCTTCCGACCGCTTGAGGACATGTTGATTCATCCTTGTGCTTTTCTACTTTGTAGCTGGTACAGCTCATTGAAGCAGATCACGCTACTATCTTTCATGATTCCCCATGGAGCCTTGTTAAGGACCCCTTGACCTTCACGAAATTCCGACGGGTGTATTGGCCGCATTTTCCACAAGCGCTCACGAGAGGAATGGGTACGTCAAAGCATTGGGAACTACTTGCCCAGGAAGTCTAATTTGGTCCATCGCAGATCCAAATCTTGTGTTCAATGAAATCATAGGTAGGCGAGCCAATGCACAGGTAACCGCTGGTGGTGCCTTGATTGAATATTTCTTAGGCGTTATCAAAGGCTCAGAGCAAACACTCTCTTCAGAGACTTTCTATCTAGATCGCGCATCTTATAGGAAGCTTAGCATACGAACAAATCCAACATTCGCTGGTCAAAGAGAGGATCTCTACAGCCTTTTTGAGGTCTACCAAAGGTGTAAACAACAGTTTGGCGATTATGACTCAGCCGACCGGTATGCGTCTTGAACTGGAATCCTGAAACACGAGAGGTGTTTGCTCATCTGTCCCTTCCAGGACCCACAAACTCCTTCGTTCGCTATACAAGGCTGGACCACATGGCAAAAGAATCGACCAACTGTATGTATGCATCTGGGTTCTAGCAAGGCCTAACTAATCCTTGCTTTCTAGGTATGTTGACGAAGCTCAGGACAATCTACTGGTTGATGCTCTTGGTACAAATTATCTCTTGCCTAGGGACTGCCGTGACTGACATATATCTAGTCATGCGATCCCTCTGTCACAATGCTAATGGACTCTTCTGGGCTGGCGACACGGCCCAAACAATCCTTGCGGGCTCATCCTTCCGATTTCAGGATCTGAAGGCATTCCTCTACAGGCTCGAGGTAAATTTCCACTGAGGTATCAGATTGCACAAAGTCTCAGGATCACTAGGACAAACGTCAAGAAACTGTTTCTCCATCTCGCTTATACCACTTACAAAGCAGATTGCTACCAGAAACATTCCAATTGACGACCAATTACCGGTCACATATGGGAATAACTAATTGTGCCCATGCAGTCATCGAACTTTTGAGCACCTTCTGGCCTGAAACCATCGATGCACTTGCCCCTGAACGAGGCGTAGTGGATGGTGGGAAACCAGTATTTCTAACGGATTGGGGGGAGGACGAAAATGTGGGAGTCTTCATAATCATCTTCACGCCAATGCATGCACTCATATTAATTCATATTAAATAGGCACACATCTTGTCAGAGCCCTCGTGAGTTTACACCAGAAAAAACAACTCTTTTTATGACGGTGCTGATTTCCAAATAGTACCGGAGCTATGATGGAATTTGGATCAAACCAATGTACTGAATACTTTTGAGCAGGGATCGACTTGGCTAACCACCTCACCATACAGGCATCCTGGTTCGCAACGAAGAGGCAAGAGAGGCTCTTCGTGGTCAGTTAAAAAATGCAACAATTGTAACGTGAGCATTCTTTTCAGCCACATATTACGTTTCCTCAAAGGAATATAGAACAATCTACGACAGCAAAGGGCTGGAATTTGACGATGTAAAGGTTCACAATTTTTCTTCATTACTACCCCACTAAATTTCTCTCCCCCCTACAGGTCCTACTTTTGAACTTCTTCGAAGACTCGCTTTGTGATGCATCTCAGTGGCGATTAGTTCTAAACAACATGGATCCCTCCCTGCAATGTGGCAACCGTGCACCTGCTTTCGATCCGCTGCACCATGCCAGCCTTTGTACGGAGGTATGTCTCTTAGATAATACGCAATCAACATCTCGCCTCACAACGCTTGCTACGAAATAGCTAAAGTTCCTGTATGTGGCTTTGACTCGAGCTCGCAAAACGCTCTGGATAGCGGATCGCTCGGTCAGGGCTGAGCCAATGAGGGTACAACACCTTTGTGTCTCTCAGACGTAACTTCGGATAACTCAGTACCAATCTCCTACAGGACTATTGGCTCAGTCGCAGCCAGGTTATCGTGTCGACCTCAAAATCAGGCTTGGAGCGCCTTGTTGTTTTTTCTTCTCCCGAAGATTGGGCCCTTCGGGGGGAAGATTTCCTTCAGTGCAGGGACTTTGCAGCTGCTAAGCAATGCTTCGAGCGCGCAGCACTGCCCAACAAAGTTTTGGAAGCGCACGCCTTCGGGTTAGAGGAGATAGCCAAGGAGATACCAAGCAACTTCAGATATCGCCAACGCCAAGCCTGTGTCAAAGCTGCAGACGCCTTCATGAGCTGTGCTCTTCAAGGGTCTGGCAAACAGTCAACCACCACATTTTTCGCTAAGGCCGCCCAATGGTTTGCCCTTGCAGCCGAGTATTCAACTGCAGCCGACGCTTTCGTGAGAGCAAACGATTATGACTCGGCTGCAATCTGCTATATTCGCCTAGAAGCTTTCAATATCCTCCTCACGTTCTTCACTGAGCGCAAAGATAATATCTCGTTCGCAACAACCAACGAAATCAGAGAATCCGCCTGCCTGCACTTCTATCGAAAGGAGGACTTCACGTGAGCCAGATTTCCTAGATTGAAAGCTATAGAACTCATATGCCCCAACAGAAGAGCATCCCTCTTCTTCGTGTCGGCCGAAGAAGAAGAAGAGTTTCTTAAGGCGAAGAATTGGCTGTCAATCCTTGCCGTTGTGTATATACGGTCCAAGCAGCTGGAGAAAGCTGCATCCATCTACATTCAAGAAAGGAACTTCACCCAAGCTATCCCACTCCTTCTTCAATGTCAGCCCGATCATACCCGAGCGGCATCCAGATATATTCTAAATGAATTGTGGAACTACGTTTCTTTTTCTGTTCTTCCAGTCAATCACTCATCCATCGGTGGTCTCTTGAACCTTTGGAAGGACGTGGATAAGATGCAAGTGGGCTCTGATTTGCAAGAGGAGGCGAGTTGTATTTCCTTCAACCTTCAACCCCTAAGTTTTATTCTTACTGTGCCTTTTAGTTTCGGCTGTTATCTACGGTCTTGACAGCGAACAGATCCGAGTTGGAGCAACACGGCAGGGCCTACCTCTCGGGCAAGAAGAACCCAGCCGCTTTGCTCTGCCTCAGCCACTACTTTATCTGTTTCCCTCCAAAAGCAAACAACGCTGAAGCCGCGGCCAAGACCATCCACCTATTTCATGATTACATCATGGCTCTTATTGGATTCATCTTTCCAGATGTGGACGATGTGGACGCCTTCCCTCTCCATTTCTATCTCTTCGGATTACGGCCAGCAGCTCACGGCTCTTTGCTGATCCTTCGAAATACATTCCTATATGATGGCTCAACCACCTCTGAGCCCGGTCTCGTCGGGAAATCAACTGGAGAAGGTTTTGAGATACCTCGAACTTCCCTCAAGTACCATTTTCGTCGTAGTTTGGATCGCTACCTTTCAGCTCGCTTCGCAGAGGAACTTGCATTTTACAACGAATATCTCAGCCACCACTCGGCTTGCATATCGCAGAACCTTCTTGGGGACTGTGGTCATAAGTCAAATCCGGGGAGGATATGTCGCCGTTTCACCACCCAGGATTGGCAGACGCAAGTCTATGTCATAATCGGACACTCACTGGTCCTTGACTGGGTAGTAAAACATCCAGACGTGGAATTTTTTGGGCTGCACAAGCAAAGAAGGTAAATCATCATAAATACGAGTTGGCTCATTGATGGCTCAAGTGCTATTGCAGGGATTGCATGAACATGCTCTACCAGTCGCTTGCCATCCCCTTTATCCATGCCAAACAGATTGGTCGACTGGATACTGATACAATTCCCCTAATCGAACAGGGAAGGCGTTTGGTGCGGTATTGGACGAAACGTTCTGATTTCACTTTGGACTACGATGATTCGAACATCCTCCTGTTGTGGTTCCTGCGAGGGGCAACCACCCGAATCCTTCTCAGTGACCAGCAGCCTTCCGCCAGTTATCTGCATCGAATCCGACTCACATTGTCTCGCAACGCCCCTGGCTTTTATCCTCCACCCACACCTGGCCGAAGCCTTATAATTGACCTTGAGCATCCAAATCTTGACCAAAGCAGTTATCGAATCGAGACATCTTTGCAGCTTGTGAAGTAAGCAAAGGCTCTTCTACCCACCCTCGTCTTAAATGAATTTTTGTAGGCTTCTTCTCCAGAACCAATGCCAACTCAAGTTCGAAGTCTTATGTGATTGGCTCGAATACATAACCGGCCTGGTGTTGATGAAACCGCTGTGGAACTTAGACGATGAGAGTGCCACTCGCAAAGTCACACTACCGCTCGGCCTCGCCCTTCGGTGCATTGACTGGGAACCGGGCCTAGCCGATGCTCAAACTGATCAGGTCTCAACTTTATTTACTCTCCTCAGACAGGTTCTGCTCAGCCTTTCTTTGAAAACAACCCGAGGTAGGACATGGTGGGGCAATCCTGCAACCGTTCTGCTGATCATCTAACCCCTCAGAGCAATTCGAACTCCCAGCCGTCATGTTTTCTGGAGTTGCTAGTGAAGATATCAACGTTGCTCGAATGTGAGTCAACTTAAGATGCGCCTGCAAATGTGTATTCTGACTGCTGGTGTCAGATTTCGGATTTGGTGCCTTAGTGAGACTACTCAGTCGCCAGAAATTTGACTTCCAAAACTTACCACACTGCTCAGTCGGGTACAATCATCCTATCTTTACCCCTCAATTACTGCCCGTCTTTAAGCAGTTCAAGGATTTCGGTTGTCCTTCGTCGTCGTCAACTGGAAGGTCAGCATCTCATATTCTCAACTGTGTTTACTGATCTCAAGTCTTGCTGCAATAGATATGTCTTTGCTACCTCCCCGCGAGAAGTACTCAGCGCAATATCATGCGCCTCTTCCGATCAGCAACTAGTCCGCCTGTACGAGAGGCAACCAGGCCGGCGGGTTCCGGACGTGGCTCCAGAAATCACGACCATCCTATACCATCGTGACCAGGGGGGCCAGCTGTACCGCCGTCTGACAGATCTTTTACAAGACTCTGCAGGAAGTCACCCTTCGAATGCATCGGCTGAAGCAGGGCGTAAACCAGGTATTTCACGATCCTCTTTGGTGACACAGGATGGTCCAGCTCCTTCGGGAGGTGGCCCAGCCTGTGCCACATCGCCCACAACCTTAGATCATGGCGCCAGTGAAGGGGAGAAATGCGATCAGATTTGTCCGGGGGTATAATGCTTCGAATGTAATGTAATATTTGCTTTCTTGTTATTGATATTTCTCCTTGTATATCCATGCCAACCCAATGTCACTTTGTCCTTGCGCTACCTAGCGAACCCCAGAAATCTCAGAGATGATTCAGTGGATGAGAACATTGAAAACCTTACCGCTGCTCGATACCACTTAGCGGCTTCCTTACGATCTTTCTTGCATCCCTTTCCGTTTGCCAGACAAAATGCGAGATCATTCTGTGCATCAGCATCCCCGAGCCTTGCTGCAACAGTATAATAGCTCTACAATCCATGGTCAGAGCGTGAGGCGACAGCGACGAGAATGAACACTCACAACGCCCATCTTCTGATCTTTGCCGACGCCCCATCCGTGGAAGAAACACTGCCCCACTTCATAGATCGCTAGCACAAGTTCTGACTATAAAGAATTCATGAGTTACCACGATTCAGTTAAGCAGAGGTTGCCCAACCTGTACAGCGCTTGTATCCACAATTCCGCCCGACCTCGCATCTTCCAGATCCTTCACAGCAATTTCGGCCGCCTTGCTCAGCCACTTGAATCCAACCTTCTCGTTCTTCTCGCAGCCCCACCCATGTCTAAGAGTCAACCCATACATGAGCATCCCAACGCCACAGCCCCCATCCTCCTTTGCGCTTCTCTCAAAGCAGACTGCAGAATCCTTCAGACGGTTTGCTTCGTGATGCTGGATGCCAAGTTGCAAAAACTCCTGAGCTGTCTGCGGTTGGTTTGGGTTCGCAGGTGGTATATTCCCCATGACTTGGCGCGATGAGGAGGGGGACGGAGTCCGTGGTGGAGGGGTAGGCGCTGTTCTAGGTCGCCTCGTGAAGTCTGAAGAGTTGACCTCAAGGAAGGTTAGGTCGGTAGGAGAAGGAGCCGAGCTGTTTAGGTCATAGAAGGAATATGAACTTGAGTACAAGCTTGCGGGTGAACTTGGTCGGGGAGGGGCGGCGTGGGGATTGGGAAGTGTCTGAGCATCAAATACTTGCTGCTTCGAGGGGCTAGTACTGCGATGGAATAACATTGGTGAAGCCCTAGAGGAGAATTGGTCTTCCGGTTGATTATCTGAAGGAGGAAATTCGTAGCGAAGGGGACTTTTCGACCTATTGCTTAAATTCGGACTAGGCGCACCGCCGCCTGATGTTTGAGATCGCAGTGTATCTGCGGAAGGTCGTTGTCGGAGTGAGCTGTGCGGGGAGGCTGCGTGGCGTGTATTCCGTTCCAGGACCTGTTTTTTCCGTTCTTCACTCTCCGTGGAATTGGGTGAAGGGCGTATTGGTCTCGAAAAGTTCGATGCAGCCTTCATCACTGGGGCTCGTCCTGACCGGGAGGTTCGAGAGAGGTCTTCAGATGTAGATGGGGACGATATAACGACCGTTGGAATCTCGGCATAAGGAGAAGATTCATTACGAGGGCCTGGAGCTGGTATTGAGCCGTCAAGTAGAGGTGTTTGAGTTACAGTCCTTGTAGACTGATTGCTCTGCCATGAATCGCGGATCGCAGGCTCGGACATACTTGAATAGACACTCTCGTCATCGTAGTATCTATATCCGTGGTCGGTGTTGCCGTAATATGCTCTGGAATCAACGGATGTTCGAACTGAAGCCAGATAGGAGTTATTGTCGTTTGAAGAAACGGTCGCCGTTGAGTTGCGAGAAAACTGTCCGTGCAACAGAGGTGAAGGTGGCGGCTCAGCTCTGGAACTATGCGTTGGAGGTGTTTCTGGGGCGCCGTACTCGTTGAAACTGTGTATTATGGGAGGTGCATTGCCTGTACGTAGCGTGGTTGGTGGATTGGGTCTCCGTGCGGATGTCTTCCGAACCAGCGTATCCAGTGGTGAACGTTCGTGGAAAGATGTTGGCGCCACTGAACTGACGTCTACCATGGTGTTATGAAGCCTATGAGTGCCGAGATATGATAGACTTTATGTATTCAGTCCCGAAGAACAACAGTGGCAAAAGACCAACATGAAGTTGGACATCATTTAGCAGAGTGATGTTGGTCGAGCCAAGTCTCTCACAACGGTCAACCGACTGCGACTGCGACTGCGCTAACGTCGCTTGCGAAGGCAACGGCTGCAATTTGGCAGCTTCTAATAATAATACAGGTCATATACATCCAATGTCCAAGTTACAATCCCATTCGTCTCCTAGGTGTCTGGGTTATACGTGATCCTGCACCGATGCCTATGTGTCTAGGTGTACCGGGTACAATGATCTTGGAAGCACTCCCAGTGGCAGTCTTGACGGCTATAGCCTCGTCAGCAGCCTTCTTCGCAGAGCTGATATAAATGGTTAATTTCATGGCTTAAGCCGAACATAGGGACAGACTCACGCTTCACGTTGCCTAGCAATCTCTGTCTCTAACTCAGCACGTTTGGAGAATTCACGGTCAGCTTGGCGTCGATTTCCGCGTTCATCAAAATTCTTCTCCTTGACGGAGTAAAACACCGAGCCCAGCTCAGCTGTTTCGAGCATATCGTTAGCTAAAGGTCATTAGAAATCTGGCTGTACATACCAAGCCAATATGCATCAATTGCCGTTACTTGCGTCATGTACTCCTTGGACGTCAAAATCAGTTCGTGATACACCACGTAGGTCGGAGTGTCTAGGAATTGTTAGCAAAATAAGATTATCCAGAGTGTCGGTCACTTACATCCCAGTCCATACAGCGCACTCGTCGGATGAAGATGCGTTGGCATGCCGGAGCGAATATTGACGAACTCCCCAATCCCTTTGGCTTTCGCCGCTTGGTGGAAGTAGCCTGCCGCGATTGCTTTCCTGCATGAAAGTGAGATTTTTGTCCTTGCATAGTGGTCAGCTCTCAAGCGTACCTGATCACATCGAAGTCTGTCCCAACGGACACCATCTCCATCTTTTGGAACTTCATGATATCCTCGAGCTGCACCCGGACTTCGCGGGCCTTCCTCAACAGCTTGGGGTGGAGGAAGTGTCTCATCGCCCAATCATCTCGATACCTACACGAAGATCAATAAATGCTCCATCAACTGAAAAGCTTTTGCTTACCCATGACTCTTCCACTGATTGAAAACATTCATCAGGGTAAGGTGGTCACTTTCAGGAACGTTGAATTTCTCCCTGGCGGCATCTGCTTCCTCCATTCGTTCCTTGGGCCGATAAAAGACACTGGGAACTGAGAGCATGGAGACGATTGTGAGCATCTCGGAAGAGCATTTGTACTCGACGGAAGCAATAAGCATTTTTGCCATTGACGGTTCCATTGGGAATTCGGACATCTTGCGACCAACTGGAGTCAAATCGCCGACGTTGTCCAGAGCACCAAGAACCCAAAGTTGGTACATTGAGTTGAGGATATTAGCCTGGTTCCATTGTTAGCATATTTTTGCCTATAGATGTGCCTGAATGCTGACCTGGGGTGGCGGATCCATGAAGTCAAACTCAAGAAGATTCTTGACGCCTAATGACTTCAAGAGGAGCACCGTATTGGCTAAATTCGTCCTTTGAATTTCGGGAATTGTATTCTCAAACAATTCATTGCGGAACGCCATTTCAGTGTACATTCGGTAGCAGAAACTAGGGCAGATGGGTCAGCTCAGATGCTACTAAGAATGGTAATGACTCACCCGCTCCCAGTACGGCCAGCACGGCCAGTTCGTTGGTTTGCATTTGCTTGACTGATTGGGGTAATCTGGAGGGCATCCATACCAACTTTCGGGTTATAGACCTTCAGCTTGGAAAACCCGCCATCGACGACGTATAGGATACCATCAACCGTCAGGGAGGTTTCAGCAATGTTTGTTGCCACGATGACTTTTCTCCGGCCATCGGCTGTTGGTTCAAATATACGGGCTTGAAGGTCAGCCGGCATCTGAGAATAGATGGGTAGAACTGCGAGCGGGGCGGGATCGTCCAACTGTGAAAGTCGTTCTGCGTTGTAGAGTTAGCTTGCTTCTTCACAGTACAAGTCAAAGAATACAAACCTTCCACAACTTGACAGGTAATCTCGATGTCTTCTTGGCCAGTCATAAAGACTAGAATGTCACCTGGCGGTAGTGAGAGATGGATCTGGAGAATCTGCTTCACTGAGCTGTCGACATAGTCTTCGCAAGGTGACTTTGAATGGAAAATCTCCACAGGGAACGTTCGGCCGGGAATTGTGTAGGTTGGTGCATTGCCATAGAAGGAAGAGAACTGGGTTACGAGTTAGGTAGGGCACATGAGGATTGAAAAAGTTGACCAACCTTGTCCGCATTCATTGTTGCTGAAGTGACAATGAGTTTCAGATCTCGTCGCCTGGTCAGAACTGCCAAGAAGAAAAGGTCAGGATGCAATAAACAGCAAAAGCAAAGCGAGTACCTTTTCGCAGTAGTCCCATGAGCACGTCGGTACTTAAGGAACGTTCGTGGGCCTCGTCAAGAATGATGACGCTATAGCGATCCAAATCTCCCTCGTTCAGCGATTCACGCAGGAGAACACCATCCGTCATATCTGGCAAGTTAATGAGTACCCCAAGCGAAAAGGGATCAAGAGCTACTCGCTTACACTTGATCTTGGTTTCAGCAGTTGTACAGTCCTCGAACCGAATGGCATATCCAACCACACCACCGAGTTTACACTGCGACATATCGATGAGTTTGACATCAGCAAGACAAACTTCATGAATTCTCTCACCTCCATTTCCTCACTAACGCGTTTGGCGACAGACATAGCAGCAACACGACGAGGTTGAGTACACCCAACCAGGCCATGTTGGCAATACCCATCTTCGTACAAGAATTGAGTCAATTGAGTGGTTTTCCCGGACCCAGTTTCTCCAACAACGATAATGACTGAGAGCTAGATGAGTACAGATGTGTTTAGACGTAGGTAAAAAACCAACCTTGATTTTCCCGGATGGTTCTCATGAGTTCCTCACGACATGCAAATGCAGGAAGATACTCTCGCTGTTCCTTCAGCGTCCTTGTCTTGGCAAAATTGCTGACACCAGCAGCCGTCTTCAGATGTGTCGCGAACTTCGAATCTCCCTTATAATCCTCTTTATCCGGGTTCTCGCGTGCGTTCTTCTCTGCTTCGGCTGTAGAGTAAGAGCAACACAAGGAGAAAATAGAACTTTGTGAATGTCCAAATCTGACAATGGCAAACAATGCCTAGGAAATGAAGACATACCTTCGGCTTCAGCCTCCTCATCCTTGACACCCATAATGTTGCCAAGCGAAGTTCCGCCGATTGCAGCAAGCTTCGCAGCGGCTTTAGCTCTCTCCGCTTGTTCTCTCTTTTCTTTGACGAGGGCACTTCCTTTCCGTGAAAACACTGCCAGGTCACTGGTTAGATCACGAATTGGGTTAATGGGGTCTAGTTGTTTCGTGAACACAGTGCGGCCATCCAAGAAAGGCGGTTTGATGTCGTGGACCATAACATGCACCGTAGACTCGGAGTCGTCTTCGAAATCCAAGTCGATTTGTTTCCTTGTGGCAACACCAGATGTGAGCATTCGATTGGCTTCCCAAAGGTCGTTATCCGCATTCTACAACGTATTTCCATTAGTCATTCAGAGGATACCTAGCTGTGATGAACTCACATATTGTGCTTGTCTGGCAGATATTTTTTTCTGCATAAAGAAATCAATATCAGTGAATATCAAAGAGAAAAACGAAATAACAGACAGTTGATTTCTGTGCAATTTCCGCTTGCTTCAGCACCGTGAGGTCCTCATACTGAGCCAACGGGTTATGTTCTTCATCTCCAGCGAGCGTTCCCTCCTCGGCACCTGTATACCAGTCCCGATCCAACCGAACCTGTTCATCCTCCCATTCCCTCATGTCTAACCCAAGGGCACCATCATCACCATCAGGGCTACCTCCCCTGGCAGCCCGAGGCGTCGGCGCATCCCAACCTCGATTCCGTGCACCACCCCATCCCGAACCTTCGCCACCATCCCGCGCCCCACGAGGTGTCGAATCCCAGCCAACATTGGGCACACGAACACTAGGGGCCTCATCTCTACCATCTCGTCTGACAGAACGAGGGGTGGTGTCCCAGCTTCGGCCTCCGTTATCCCTGCCTCGATCATTCCGACCCGCCCAACCTCGATCCCGTTCACGGTTTGAGCGACGCTGGAAGTCGCCTAATCCTTTTGGCCCGTCATCCCGGCGTTCGTTCTGAGCAGTAATGCCCTCTATAGCAGAGTAAGAGGATGAAGAGATCTCGAGTACATTGACACATACCACGTTGCCTGTCTTTATTCCTGCGGTGTTCCTCGAGCCGCTTTCGCGCTGTCTCGGTCAGGCCGCCTGGATGAGAAGGGGTTTCTTCTCCTCTTTGCCTAAGGTTGTTGCTGCGAGTAGGAAGACTGGGAACTAATAAATTGTTAAGGTTGTATAATTGGAACACCAGGTCTTTAGTAACTGACCTTTGAACCGTGTATCGTCGTTATCACCAAGCCTGGGTTTCTTTCGGCTCCCTTCTCCGTTCTCTTGTGCAGCGAGCGCTCTCTTCTCCTGCGCTAAGCTATCCAAACCTAACAGAGACCTGCGAGGTGTTGGTGGTTCAAGTGGTTTCGCGGGTTTGCGAAAGGTATGTTGCTATATGAAGGTGAAAAGTTAGCTGACGAATGAAATCATAGTCTGAGAAGCATACCGAGTCCATTCGCACGAGGCCGCCTTGACGAGGTTGTTCTGGCTCAAGGACATCACTGTCATGAACGGTAATTCCTGGCACTGGTTGAGCTACGACCCCAGTCGTTTCCTCTTTGACATGTTGGTTGACCTCCGAGTGAATCTCTGCCAAGAAAGAGTCCTTGAATTTCCCAAATGCTCTAGCAGCTGTTCAGGATGGTCATTTGTCGGTTCAAGGGTGTTACAGTGTGATAGCAGCTCACCAGTGATAAATCCGTCTAGAGAATTAGTTTTAGCGATGTCGGTAACCCTTTGAGCCAGCAAGTCATTTGGGTTGACAATATTCAGCGCCCTAGAAAGCTTTATAGCAAGCTTGTGAGTGAAATCCTCGGTTTGCTCGTCTGCAGCCATGAAGAAGGTCGAAGGCTGGAGTCAGCGCGTCCAAGTAGGCAGTGAGCTTGGAATTTGGCAGTGCTTAGTAAGCCTGTGCCGTGTTTGCTTGGTTCCCAAATTGGGAAACATCACTTTCTCTGTTGACTCTCCTTGAAGCCTGCGGATTGTGGAATGCGGGGTTACAGAAACAAAATCAGGAATCGGCAAGGAAATTTCGACCCATTCGATGAGAAATACGTGAAGCACAGCAAGATTGGCGTTTGGGACTACTACGAAGAAATAGACCCTCGACTTAGCCCTATTCCTGGCTCGTCATGGATTCAAGCTTGTTATGATATTTTCAAAGGACTTCCCTATCTATGGAGGATGTTGCAGGACATACTATCAATACCGACTTGTAGAGTTCTCCTGCCTTTGTACATTGTTCTGCAATGGGTGAATGCCATGTTACCCGGCCTCACATTATGGTGCGCACTTCGCGAATTTGAGTTGCCGTTCAGTCAGTTGAGAGATCATCCGAAGGTACTCAGCACAGATGCTTCAAATCGTACGTGTATCCCAACCCCTGCTTATACCCTCTCATACGTGTCTTCAAGGTTCAAACAGCCATAGATGAACGCAAAGTGGACACCGACCACTTGATCCACATTAGCCTCGGTCGTATAGGCTGTGCAACCCTCAGTCGCATCCTATCTCTTTGCACCACCAAAGTTCGCGTGCCAATCGACTATCGAATCAAGCAACACTTCTCCGTACACATTTTTGAGGCGATGGCACGTCTCGATGTCCCAACCTTTGGCGACAAAGGTGTCCAGAGACAACTCGAACAGGCCCAATCAAACTCATCGGGCTCTGTTGCCGCAGAGACACTCCAGTCCATAATGCACATATTTAACACTATAGTGCATGTTGTATGCCAATCATCTGTCCTTTATAGCGTGCTGCGCAACCAAAGAGACGCCGGCCTACTCACTGGCCTTGCTCTATCTGGCCTTGTCCTTCAATGGGCTGAAAGCTCTCGACGCAGCCAGCCCCGTAAAGGTACGACACTTTGGCTTTTGTAATATATATAGCTCATGCCTGACAGTTTGGGCTGCAACCACGTCCGACGAAACTTACATCCGCATGAGCGGGATGAAACTGACCATCAATGCACCTGAGCATCGCAAAGAAGTCGTCGCAGGCGGACTACAAGAATACCTGCTAACTCGTAGGCATACATGATCTCATCGAGGCTTGAAGTGCTAACTTGCATGGTGCAGAATACAAGAAAGGTGTTGAGAAGATTGGGAATAAAACAACGGATTTCATGGAAGTGATGGTCCTAAGACGAACCGCCACATCTCTTTTGGGATTTCTCAGTGATCCCCTACGTGAACTACCAAAAGTCTGTATCCTTCTTTCTTTCGTGCTCCTCCATTAACAGTGGCTTGCAGATCATCATCACCTTCCGTGCCATTCAAGCTCCCGCATCCGTTCCAATATCTCTTGCTTCCCTCAATTTAATCACCGAAACAACCAACTCATTTACTCGACAAATACGCGATCTCATAGAATCCACCAACTCCATTGCATACCACATAGACAGGGTGTACGGCCTATACCAACTAACCAACATACCTAACAAAATTGAAGATGGGAAAACACCCTTCCCAGAAAACGCCCAATCACTCCTACAAGGGATATCGATAGAGTTCAGGTAATTGGTTTTTGCTGAAAACCTTAAATTCAACTGACAAATGTCTTATTTGCACTAGAAATGTGTGTTTTGCTTATCCGGGAAGTGAATCTTATGCGCTTAAGGACGTCTGCTTTAAGATCCAGCAAGGCCAACTATGTGTAAGTGCATGAGTCATTGCTTGGATGACAACTCACAAGGAGCAGGTCATCGTTGGCGCCAACGGATCCGGCAAGAGTACGATACTAAAACTTGTTGCCCGCATATACGACCCCATAGAAGGAGAAATACTCCTCAACGGATTGGATATCAAAACATACAGGTTACAAGATCTTCGCCGTGCGCTCTCCGTGCTATTCCAGGATTTCACCATTTTCCCTCTCTCCGTATGTCCATGCGGACTCATATCTACCTTCGCTCTTTCTGATAAACTATTCTTCCCCAGATCAGGGACAACATCGGCCTTGGAGGTCCAGATAACGCGTTTGATCTTGACAACATCCGCCAAGCAGCTCGCTTGGGAGGAGCGGAGGAATTTATCGACCGTTTGCCAGACGGGTTCGACACCTACTTGGAACGACCCGTCAGTGACCAAAGCTCTGGTCTCCCTATGGGGACTACCAGTATCTTCGGAAAGCCTGTCGAGCATGGGCGGATTCTCAATGGGATGGACGCGTATGGGCAAGCACTTTCCGGGGGACAAATGCAGAGGATAGCATTGTAAGCGATAAATCCACGCACTTGTGCATAGTTTCTCACCATCTAATAATAATGGCTCCAGGGCGAGGAGTTTCATGCGCTCTCATTTGTCGGAAACAAACGTTGGCCTTCTCCTATTCGATGAGCCGTCAGCCAGCCTTGACCCAGCAACGGAACACGGTGCGTGGTACAGACGGCGTCCTTCTCGATGGATTCTGATTCAGTCATCCGTCGCCTGACAGATCTTTTCCAGAGATTGCGCCAGCTTCGTGGAAACAAGACGATGATATTTTCGTCCCATCGTTTCGGCAATCTCACACGACATGCAGATCTAATCTTGTGAGTTTCTTCCCACTGTTTCTTCATCCTTACTAACTGTCAGCAAGATTCATGCACAATTCGGTAATTGTAGAAACCGGAAGCCATGATCAACTTTTGAAAAGTGGCGGAGAATACGCCCGGCTGTGGAAGTTACAGGCTGAGGCATTCTTGTCCTAATTCACGGACTTCACGACAGGCGTAACATGATTTATACGGATATACCTATAACGACCATGGTATAACAGATAGAATCTGAATGCTAATGACGATTACGAGCGTCCAGGGTATCCCTACAATATATTTGAAACGGGTATGCAACCAATGGCCATGAGTCTCCTACTTCCCAATGTGCTGGAGAAGATCTGCCTCACTAAATCTGGGCTTGATGGCGCATTGGTATTCCTCAGGATGGCTACAGGTAAAGGGGGTTACAAGAATTCGTAAAGAAGAAAGAGAATAATCACATACCAGATAACACCTGCTTTGTAGTTAGGGACAGGAACGATAGGTTTTCCTGTCTTCTCATCAATGGCATTTGTAATTTCGAAGAGAGCGAGTGTTGAAACGATTGTCAAGAAAAGAGAGGCATCCGCGAGATATTGACCAGGGCAAATACTGCGAGGCGAAAGGACTTCAGTAAGAATTTCCTAGACGTCTTGCGGTGCACATACCGACGACCGTAACCAAAGGCGAAGGATTTGGGATCAGGTGTGGCGGAGTTGTCAAGATACCTCTCCGGCCTGAATTCCTCCGGGTCCTCGTAGAGTTCAGGATCCCTGAAGATTCCCCTGGATGAACCATGAGGATCAGTCGCACGTCGATTGCAACCAGGGAAGCTTACCAGGTGTTTGCAAAGACGATTGCACCGGCTGGGATATAATAACCTTCGTATACATCGTCGAGAGTGACCCGATGAGGAAGAGCTGTTTATGCGTTAGATTTCCATTTGAGCTTGGATGGAGAAATTCAAGGTACCAAGGGGTGCAACGGGGTTCCATCGCAGAACTTCCTTCAGAAGTGCCTCAACATAAGGCAGGTCTTCGCGGTCTTTGTAATTCGGAAGACGATTATGTCCAACAACGCGATCGATTTCCTCCCTGGCCTTCCTCTGCACCTCCGGGTACAAGGTCATCGCAAGGAAAAAGCTGCTGATGGCAGACACAGTCTAAACCCAAAACGGAACATCAGAAAACAGTTTTTATGACATTGACAGGCGGGTCAGATCACTTACAGTGTCAGCACCAGCTGATCAAGATTTGAATTCAGCAAGAAGATCACAAAGCCAAATGGATCTCACGCACCAGAATAGAAACCCGTAGACGCCCATTTGTATGTATCATCCTCGTCTGCCGTAGGATTGGGGTTGCCTTCCACCAAATCCGCAGTGAAAGATGGGGACGCTGTGCCTTGTTTCTGTGCTTTCCTCAGAACATACCATGTGGGCAGAGAGAGGTCGTACATACCACCTTTCTTTTAACGTCTTGGTAAGGTTCATCCTTCAAACGAGATGCGGTCTGGCGCCACTCGTTCGCTGTCTTCTTGAAGCCAGCCCCTGGGAACCAGGCAGGGATGTGCTTAACTGTATAGATTGTTAAGAAAACGGGAGAAGAAAAGTAGCTAAGAACGTACGGGCCGGAATCACATCGACGAGGAAACCACCTGGTGCTGAAGCAAGCGAGAACTCCAGGGTCGCCTTCTCAGCGAGTTCGACCAAAGGGTCATTCTCGCCGGAAACAGTATACCCATGAGATATTTGGAAAACAATGGCAGCCACGACGCTAGAAGCTGTCAGCTTGAGGCAAGGCAGAATCAAAAGAGGACCGACTTTCGGATGTGAAGAGGAAGTTTCTCGGGCGAGACGAGGAGATTTTGCAAGAAGTCGCACATCTTCTGCTCCTGCACCGGGGCATAGCTCTCCACTTTATTGAGTGCAAGTCCGCCATGAAGAAGCTTGCGGTACGCGCGATGTCTATCGCCGGCAGGGCAAAGTGGGGGAGAATATGTGTATCCCACCCTGAAATCGGAGCATTGGGATGAGCAAACTGACGTTGGATAGAAAACAGTGTACCGTACAAGTCACCAGCCATTGGGAGAATGGGCCTATCCGAGTAAATGCCACTTCTTTTGTCGAATAGCTCATTTATCGCGGTCACTGAGTTGAGCACGATAATAGACTGCCCGAAGATAGAGACATGTGTGATCCCGCCTAGAAGACGTCATCCATTCCGCAATATTTGCAACTGGATGAAATCTCGTACCGTATTTCCTACCCCACTCTGCAAAAGTAATCCACTCATGGTGAGTCGGCATCTGAGTAGCATTACCGAGCAGAGGAAGAGGTCGGGGACCGGGAGGGTAGGGAGGGTGGCCACGGCTCTTCAAGTACTGGAATGTAGCTACAGCTACACCCAGGAGAACGAGGGAACCAGTGCCTAAGTCAAGAGGCATCGTGATGACCGTCCAGTAGATAGTGAAAGACTGTTAGCCTTCACCAGCCGGAGTATATGTATAAAAATTCCCGGGCTTGCATGGGCTTGCGCCCACAGACCCAAGAATCCCAATCAGCGCATGTTGATGCGACCGCGACCCTTGCAGTGCCAAAACACCCTGGATATCCGGTTGCACATCTGGGTGATAGTCGGTAAAGCAAGAAAACCGGTGGAAAGCCATGTGGAAATCTGGTGGAGTCAAGCACTGTAAGCAGGTCAAAATTCGTGAGTTGTCCTGAGCTGAAGTTTATTTCTCTCCCCTTCTAAGTATGCCGATGCGTGGGACTTGCACACGGCCATGGAATTGAATTTTGAGCACAACGTGGGTTCAAATTTCAAGCTCAAGCGCTCAAGGCCATCCGAACTCGAGAGGGCATGCATTCAAGCGACGTGGGAAAAAGGCGTCACCGAAGATCAGGCTACATCGACCGCTTGTGCTCTCGTACTCCGACTCGCGTCACTCATTTCGATTGTAGATCCCATTGCAACCGGTTAATTCTATCACAAAATTCCTTGCTGAAGATCTCAGAATCGAAAGATTGTGAAGACTGGTGCGACCCTGCCCGACCCTGTCGTGTTCTCAAACCTAAACACAGCTGAGGCGGGCCATAATTTATGCGAAGCTGGCAGAGAAAAAAAACTTCCATACTAAACAGCAGGTTAATATGGACCCCCTGTGACCGAGCACTGTTCAAAAGTTCAGAGTTTGGTGTTGAACGGGCTCGAACGGTTCAGAATCGAAAGGTTTTCTGCACCTGGTATGAGTAATCTCGAGAGCATCATCTCGTTTATTTCATGAAGATTTGTCCGAATTCCACATCTTTTACCAACATCATCAAGGGTAACCGATCACCCTCAGGCTGGAGAGGATTCTTGAACCCAGTTTGGGTTGTTCTCCTTTCGGATACCAATTCCTCCAGACTGGAGCAACCCAATGCACCCGGAAATTTGCCCGCAAAACGTTCCCAGAATGTGCCATTTAAAAGGGTAGACCCTTCGCCAGGGTGACGAGTTCGACCGTTCGTGAGCCCCCGCCTTTTTATCCACCATGGCTGAAGCTGCCGCCGCCATACCTAAACTCGACAACACTGTATGTCCAACCGCCAATTCTGATTAAGCCAACGAATTCACGTTATTCTGACCCAGTTCGGTGCCATTTTTGTTGGAGTATTGTGAGTACCCTTATCTTTGGCTACCATCTAGGAGGTAGCTGATGGGCTGTTAACTCGCTAGGTTGGGTGCAGCGTATGTGGACGTCGTTACCCAGTGTAACTCGAGGCTCATCGTTCGTCCAGGCTATGGGGAATCAGCTGCATGCAAACATTCGAATACTTCACGGTAAGTAGTCTCGCCAAAGTTAGACCAAGATGCATCTAAATCGCCTTATTCAGGATTCCCATAAAGATAGCTGGGGAACTAAGGGAATGGTATTTTTCATCTCACCAAATGTTGCCCCGATCGAAGCTTATAATCGTTCGGCTAGGTCATCGCACTCTTGTAAGCCTGCCGTGAACGACTGGGGCAAGCTGTAAATAACCTTCTTCACCAACAGTACCCTCGATACATTTCATCAGATCCTCATTTCTCACACAATATATACCTATCTAATCACGGAACACTTTAATGTCGACTATCTTAACGCCGTCGTCTGGTATGTCTTCACCAATATTTAGACTTCACTTTCTAATCACCTGCCTCTCACAGGAGTCTCGTCGTGAGTCCAACCCTAAACCAGAGAGTGTGCGCTTCGATATTGACCGAAATTAGTCCATGGTGCTGGTTGAGGCCTTCATTGGTCTCATAGTCCAATCGTTCTTCGTCTACAGAATCTGGATTCGTAAGTGTCCTAAAAACCATCAGCTTCACCATTCTTATTTTATTCGCAGTCAGTCGAAACAATGTCTACGCCACCGGAGTCACTGTAAGTCACGTCTATGTACTCCCTACCTGGTTGCCCTAAATATAATCTCCGCAGATGGTACTGGTGTTGGCCGAATTCGCTCTTTCAATCAGTGAGTATTTCTCGAGACAACTCTCCTTGTCCCCTGCTCATGTTTTTTCTACCAGCCTACTTCGTCAAAGCGTACGGAAATTATGTTGCCCACCCAAGTTTGAATCTCATATCTGTTTAGTCTCAAGATCAAGTATTTCACTCAACTTCCTACGGTGCTGGTAAGTAATCTGGTCGAGAGTCACCCAGCGTGGGTTCTGATAATCAGCATAGAGGGTCAGCCAAAGCATCAATGCCTTGGCCGCCGCGAGCGACGTTGCCATTGCCGCCATACTCGTTTTCCTCCTGTGGAAGTCTAAGACCGGTTTCTCCAAGTTCGTACAGTGGCCGTCTTTTTTAAAGTGCTGTTCTAAATCACCTTAGATCCAACTCTGTTGTCAACCAGCTCATTCTGTATTCTTTGAACACCGGATTTTTGACTAGGTACGTCTTCATTCTCAGTCACAACCTCTACAGTTGCCTAACCTTGGCATGTGGGATCAGCATTTGTGCTCTGCTCTCATTGATCACGGTCAGCTCTCTCGGCGCTATCTTACTTCGTCGTCCATTGACATCCCACTCTAGATCACTGTATTCCCGACTTCCTTCATCTTTATCACTTTCTATATCACCACTGGGCGGTGTGAGTAGCAATTATTTGTGTCTTTAGCCCCTGCTCACATTCCTCAGTGTACTCGAACTCTCTCCTCGCAACGTAAGCATGTCTTCATGTGAAATGCGTATATCATTTCTGAGAATTGTCCTTCTTCAGCCTCAACGCCCGCAGGAAGCTGAGGGATCGTGTCGCCCCCTCTGCTCACAGTCTGGGATCTCACTCCCACTCTCATGAAACACGCGAGGGTCGAAACAAGACAGAAGCCGCTTCTTTCTCTGTAGGACAGGTAGATTTTACTAAATTCTTCTGTCCGACATATACTTACAATTACCGCAGGACACCCGCCTTGCCATCAGAGTTGATACAGAAACTGCGAAGGAATATGATGCCATAGTATGTGCCGCGCTTTTCTTTGTCGCTTTCTCTCAACGGTGTTTCCAGTACGCGGGAAGGAGGGCCACCGGCGGATATGAGATGGATGTATTTGACGGGCGAGAGCAGAAACATATGGATCACGCAGTGTAATTTCAAGGGGATTGCGTTGGGGTTAGACTATTTCATTCGGGAGATTGATTCGATTTTGGCATGCATTCGTGCATGCTGATGCGTGCCAGTATCGAGGTAAATCCAAAGTATCCTAGCAAAATCCGACGGGCTATTTGCCTCTCTTTGACTGAAAGGCTGATTGGGCCCCAGGGCTGCGTTTCGTTTCAGTCTGATCAGCAACGAGTTATAGGATGAGCAATGTATAATTATATTTGGTTCGTCCATTCATGGAAGAGGGTACTATGGATTTCTTTCCATGGCGATCTTGATAACGATGCCGTTGTATCCCAGTGTGAGATAAAACACTACTTGTGGAAGACAAACGGGTAGAATTCGCAGTTCTGTGTTGCTTTTTTGCACCTGTCATTTCATTGCTAAATGATCACGGGAACTATGTACCCTAGCATGTGGATTTAGCGTCTTCTGAAGTCGTATCAATGTCTTGTGAGAGTTCCTTCACATATTTTAGTGCATTTATATTGAAGGAAAATAGCGTTCTGGGAAGGTCTGATGCTACTAACATGATAGAATTCCCCGTCATTCATTACGATAGACACTGAACGATGATTCCAGCACTACTCAGAGATCAACTGGGGAAGGCATTTGAGATGAGCCCGCCCTGACTCACAGGTAGTACAAATAGGCGCCTAAACTAATGGGGACATGATGGTTTAGAAGAACATACCACATACTTGCACTACATCCACCTGAGTCAATGTATATTCTCGTAATGGGTACATTAGGTCAACAACGAACTAACGCTCTTCTTCAGTAAAACCCATCAAATTCATCTTCAATAACGAGAGACGGTTTCGGCTTCGGTTTTGAGACATGTTTCTTCTCCACAACGATGCCCTTGTACCCTATTCCAAGGTCGGCCACTATCTCCTGAGGAAGAGCAATCGGTAGGTTGCGAAGCAAGTCGCAAGCTTCTTGCACCTGTCGTTTCAATCCTGCCTGGTCACGAAGACTATGCATTTCAGACTGCGAGTCCAGAGTCTTCTGAAGCCGTTTCAAGGCCTTGTAAGCATTTCTGCGAGCAAGTTAGAAGTCAGACAGAAGGCGAAGTTTTAGACCTTACTGTAACCGTGTCAATTGCTGGGTCACGGTATCAAGCTCCTGATGGTTGCTGGAGAGGTAGTGCTTCTTGGCTTTGACCTTTTCAGAGGCCACGGCAGCAGAAGCAACTTCCAAACACAAGAGAATATGGGGGAGGGGTCCTAGAAACATGTATCGATAAGAGGAACATCCATTCCAATCTATGACGCCAGCATGGTGTAAATATTTCGCGAAGAGGCCGTGACGAGCTGCGTCCAGTCCCTTCAGATCTCTTGCGGAGCGCTGATTGACTGCACGTCGATACTCTCTCTGTATTAGAGTCACGGCACGAATCTCTTCATCTGAAGGGATATATTCAGATGAGGGGTTCGCTACTGGGGGTTCGATGTCTCCTTCGTTAAGAAGTGCTGAATCAACATCATCGGCCTCCGCATATGTCGAAATCGTTTCGTCTTCTGTGTAAACAATTTGAGACTGATCGTCGGTTTCTATGTTTCCCGGTTCTTTCTCTACGGCATCTTGGGTGAGTTCCACGGATGCCCCGTTGTCATGCGGCGATGCCTGGCCAGTTGGTTCAGGGTATATGTCTGGAACAACAATCCGCTTCAAAAGTTGCTCTTCCAGATCGTGATCATTCTTGAACGCGATTATGCTGATACCAAACAATACTCTGGGTTGAGGAGCCACGCGCAGGTCGTGAAGTTGCACCAGACCGTCCGATAGTCCATTGTAGGTGAGGCCTCGTAAGGCACGAACGAGATGGTCCCAGTGTCGACATTCCACGAAACTAAGGGGGAGAATGAGAGGCTTGTAGTGGCAACATGTGGAAGTCCTAACTTGCGGTATAAGGAATGGAATCTTCGATCCACCCGTCTAAGAGCACCTATCGCTCTTGCGATGCTCATTCGTAAGCCAGACATGTTGACGTTGTAGCCAACTGGGATATACTTGATCAGATTGTTTCACGGATTCCTCTAGAATAGATAGCACTTACGAACGCAAATGGCGCGAATTCTGAAAGTGCAGAATAAGCTTCGACACTTCTGAGTGTAATATGTTGACTCACAAACGAATCATGAAAATAGAATGAACATTGACACTTGCGATCGAAGCCAAGTCGCCGTTGTCGTATAACAGAAATTCTGACGATTAGTTAGTGAGCAGATAGCTTGTCACGGCAGTAAGAAGCTCACCTGCTCCGTTACTACTGTATATGATTTCGAGTAATTCAGCGACAACGTCGACTAAGTGGAAGAGAAGGGTTGTGGGTAGTTGCATACTCGCGAGCAACGGGTTGAAGGCACACTGTGAAGCCCAGCTGCATGGCAAAGTCAGGCCATGAGGTCCACGACCCTGCTTCATTCGGCTCCAAGTGCTGATGGATGCACAGAGGAGCTCTATGCTTTCGCATAAAGCGCCGACATGAATTGACAGTCTGTTGGTCACAATATGACTTGATGCCCAGTCAGCGAGCGTAAAGCCAGTGTGTCAACGAGCTCACCGGAGCACAAGGACACCTGCAGGCAAGCTAGTGTAATTCTTGCATTCCGTGCTAAGAATGATCTCCCATGCTAAAGAAACACCAGGCGCATGGAGTCGTATGAATGGAGGGATCAGTTGCCGTGCAGAGAGCGCGTAGGGCCAGTATATCGAAGCCTTTGGTTCGTCAAGATAAAACCCTAGCCTAACACCTCTAATTAGGTGTGTGAGGGTATAAGAGCTGTGGCCCCTGAGATCGAGGGTATAAGATAGTTCGTGAACCCAGTCTCGGACTACTTGAATAGCCCGGGTCCATTCAGGTATAGACGAAACTTGCAGGTGCTGGGGAGTGCCTAGACAGTAATAAGAAGGGAAAAGGGACTCGTAAAAGTGATTTAAGAGGTTCCTGTAGAACGAGCATGAGCTTTAATGCAGAGGACCACTATACATTCTCCATGCTGACCTTTTCTGCCGTCTTAGATCCCCTTCAATACCAACCAGCTGATGCACTTGGTGGATGAGGAGTTGCAGCAAATGCAAACGGACCCTAGTGGTATACAGTTTCGCAGTCACCGAGTTGACTGGCACATGCTCCGACTGGCAGTTGGCCCGGTTACAGACTCCAGAGATTGCATAATTAATGCACGTCGAAAAGTGGGCCGCTCGTTTGCATGTTTCAGCTTGATCGGAGATCCTCTCGCGAAGGCGTTGAGAGAGAGCATTACGGAGGATATTGTAAAGCTCTGATTTTGAAATAGACAGGTCGGAATCTGGCTGCTCTGGTGGGGGTCTACCTTGGGTGTAGTACCGATACAGGAATGTGCCTGGTAGGATCAAGTATGTATCTCCAGTCGAGGAAACGCAACCGAAAAGCTTCTCTATCTCAGTGCTGTTGAATGTGTAAGGTCGAAAGGCAACGTCATGGAGAAGTCGGATGTAGGACAAGAACATGGCCAGCGTAGAAGCGAGGCCATCACTTGTGAGTAACTTCGGACTCGGAAATGTCGAATAGTGATGGTCGAGACAGAGCAATGCGGCAGGACGGTTGTCCGTCAGTAGCAGTTCCTCGACCTGACCAAGAAGTTGGTTGAACGGCCGTTTTTCAATCAACAGTGCTTTGAACATGGCAAGCTAAAAACAGCTTGAGTTTGATGTATTAGAACAACAGAAAGTGCGTACCTCTCTACTATTGGCATCATCTTGGTGCTCCAAATCAATTCTTTCAAGCCATTTGACAAGAGGTGAGGTAGATAGGTCTGAGGTAAGGGTTTGCCCTAGGGATGTTCTTCTCCACAATTCTCGCAGAATGGACAGGCCGGCCTGACGTGAAGACTCGGGATTATCCCTGTCCCGTAAGAAGAGGGGTATAGCGGACATCATTCGGCCTTCTGAAGCATGCAACTGAGCTGCCTCACGATATCGCCCCAATGAAACAAGGACATCCGCTCTGGCAAGATCTAAATCCAGGTCTTCCAAATATTCCAATGCCTCGTCATCGCTGGCAAAGAGGTCTCTTGCTTTTCTACCAGGAGCGTAAGCTTTTGCAGAGAAGCTGGGTATATTTACTTACAAGAGTTGTTCTTCTCTGAAGTAATATAATCGGGCAACATCTTTGATTGTCCTTATAAGGTCTTGGTTCATCCGTGTACCCTTTTGCTTGATAACAGCAACGGCATCATCAAAGCGGCCTAATTTGCGGAACAATCTCGTGGCGTTATCATAACGTTCGGCATCGAGGTAGGTCCTGGCCGCACGGAGCTCGTCGCCTGCCTGTTCAAAGCATTCTGCCGCTCGAAGCAGGTAAATCAATCTGTTCTTGGTAGCACCTTGAGCACATGCACAAAAGGCTGTGGCAGCTCTGAAAAATGCCTGCTGTTGCTTTTGTAGTGTAGCTCTGGAATCTGTGGTCACTGGTATTTTGCGGGCTTCCTCTCTGAGAAGATAAGCCTCTGAGATGGCTACCTCCCGAGGCTGTTTTGCGCGTTCGTAGCAGAACTTGGCTTGAAGGTACCGCTTGCGACTGAATAGCTCACGCCCCTTCGATGCCCACTCTTCTGTTGACGATGCAACAGCAAGTTGAGGGATCTTATCACCAGGTGAGCAGGTGTGAATTTGTTGCCTAGATGACCAGTATATCTATGTTTGCTTTGAGATATGATACCTGGGGAATGAAGAGATAACGTACCCGGATGGGGCCACTCTTCAGAGATTTATCCGCGATCCATAAATTCTTACGAGCACGAGTCAGCGCCACATACAAGAACTTGAGCTAAAGGAGGTATGGGTGTAAGCAACTTGGATAATTCTGAATGGATCTGACCTCAAAGCAGATGGGTGCGTGTCGAACAGGATCAAAGCGAGGAGCGAGAAGCCCATTCGCATCCGTATCATGCTCGATTTCGTTCAGAATAACGCGCCATTGTGAAAGGTCACAAGCAGAATCTTCGAAGAAATTGAAAAGGAGCACCTAAACGCTCATGAACGAGTTACTCCAATAGTAAAGCTGACAAAAACAAACGTCATTAAACTCCAATCCTTTGCTTTCGTATAGAGTCCTGAGTTTGTAATTCATGAGCGGAATGGAAGGGAACCGATATGCAAAGCAATCCGGGACATACATGATAAGTCCTATATTCCCCACTTGCTCCTCGAGCTTCGTACGTGCGGCCTCATCACGAACCAAAATGCCTTCACACAGAAGGTAAGGTGGTTTTAGCAAACAGTTATTCTCCACATACATTGCTGAGCCCCAAATTCAAGATGAGATCCGCTGTTTGGTGAAGTCAGTCACAAATTCTTCTGATAAAACTCGTGCACAACCTTGCCCCAAACAGAAACTGCTCCTGCAAATTGGATATATGAGACAAAACCCTGACAACTAACGTATAATGCTTACATATCTGATGTTATCATCGTCCCAGCCGATAAGGAAAAGTGGTTTGGGGCCATCAACAATGCCCTTCTCAGGCTCTAGATTATCAATAGAATAGGGCCAGAATCTTGTTATAAGTTCTATGACGGAGTGGGCAGCATTCACAATGCCCCCGTGTGACCGGTAGTTCGTGACAAGCTGGAAAGCTCTTGGAGGTTTGACATCTCGTCTGAAGCATCGGTTCCTCTGGTTTTGAGCTTCTTGTTTCTAAATATGGAACATTATGAGAGCTCGGTCAAGCACGGTGAAGGAAATCCTGCCTCAATTCGAAATAAAAATGCCTTCAGGTCGTCAAATCGGAAGGAACTTCCAACAGAAATGGTCTGCGCCGTATCCCCCGCCCAGAACAAGCCATTGACGTTATGGCTCAAAGATCGTAACACTGATTGCAATCTCATCAGCTGATAAATGAGTACGAAATGGTCCCGCGCTGACCGAGAGCATCAATTAAAAGATTGTCCTGCGCTTCGTCGACATAGCTTAGAGAGCGTAAGGGGTGATCAATCAAATCTTAACGATGAATGAACGCTCACAGTTGGTCAATCTTCTTTCCTTTGACCCCCTTGCTCTTGATGAGTTTGAGCAGCGAATGTGTCCTGTGAGAGGAGGTGAGTGTCCTGGAATAGCGGGTAGCATTGAATTTAAATACCTGTCAGCTGCATCGCGTTCGCTCCGCTGTCGCTTTTGGGCTTGATAGGCTTCAAAAATGCTGTAGATGACACTTCTTTGTGATGCAAAGGTTGAGTAGCTGCGCTCGCTGAGATCTTCGTAAGTTCTGCGAGATAGAAATCTTTCGTCTGTTGATAGTGTTGCCTCGGACCCCTTGATGATTCCTGTGAGGTCCTAGGCTCAGCAATGATCAACGGAAGCTAAAATTCATCTACCGATAATTTCACTGAACACGAGAGCGGGATCTGTTAATTACACTGTAAGGGTTTGGACAGTTTAGAAAAACTGGGACTCTTACCCAGGCCCTTTGTCAATGACTGGGGGAAGTGCGGCCAATACTGATAGCGGAACTGATCAAACATTATGAATGGTGAACTGACGCCTGCAGCTTCCAATGCAACTGCGATCGGGCTATACACGATGTCGCCATCTCCTTCAATCATATCACATAGCTGTCATAAGGCTTGTCACTTCTTCAAGTGGAGTTTAAGCACCGGAAAACACATACATGATCGAATGTGAGGAATAGCGGGAAGTGCTTGTCCTGCAATTCGCTGAACCGCTTTGGAAGGTCTGTACGCCAGTTGACCTCGTCATCTACGTCCACGAGATCCTCATTAGTATTCACAGCTACATCTCGTCGAAGGTATGTTTGAATCTCCTGAAGGGGCTTCGCTTCAATCCGTAGAGATGCCAGCAACTTCGTGAATGATTCTTCCACTTTCCGCGCGAGAACCCTGGACTTTGTTACGAAGATCTGGCGGGGCCGGGGCATTCCGTCCTTATTGAGTTCGTACGCCTTCTCTACCCACAACATCTTGAAGAGCATGGTCGTCGTTTTCCTTCGGCGGAGTAAGCAAACCATCAGGGTGAGTAGACCTTCGAAATATTGACTCACCCTGTACCGCTTCGGCCGAGGACATAGCAGGAATCCGGATGTTCAATTATCTCCTTCTCTTGAGGTCTGTCGGTGCATGTTACTATTGCTGAGTCACTATGGATATCGGAGGAAATACCCACGAGACTTGGAATGGGAACGAGACGTCAAGATTTGCGAGAATGCCTAGGATGGGATACACGTCATCCTTAGTCAATTAGCTGAAGGTTCAAGATCCTCGGCATACTTTGTAGGAGTTCCTAAAGGCGCTCGAAATTAGCCATGATAAGATAAAGGTTGATCTTTTCCCTCACGTGTGAAAAGTCCAAATACTTCTCCAACCTGTTAATTTCAGCAAACCGTTGAGTCCCATGAAAAAGACCGGAAATGCATCCTTGTACTGACACTAGAAGGGAATGGATCTGGAGCAACTTCAGCCTTTACCCAATAGAACTATAAGGTTTAGACCGACCTGTTCGAGATCATCCGGAGGCAAATCTGGGATATACTGGGTAACCTGCTCGACCTCTGGCGGGTGAGGGAATGTTGCAGGCGCATATATGTCATTACCCCCGTCATTGACGCGTTGACGATATATGCATCTGATTCCAGCAAGTCAGTGGATTAGAACGAAGCAGACGAATAGAATGAATAAAGACGTACCGTTTACGATACTCCTTCCCCTTCTTCGCGAGTTGGCTGCCAACAGAATGCCATAAGCGGTCATCCATCTGGGCGTGCGTGTATATGCCAAATATTCGGACAACTAGTACAAAGGGAATGAGTTCGTAGCTTCCTAAACCGCAGGGAAGGAAGCACCTTGCATTTCGGCTTCGCTGTCATAAGCCGCTACGCAGTCTACTTGGTACTGTAAGGTAGTGAGTTCTTCAGGATTGAAGTGGAAAGAGTTAGGTGGTAGACACAGACCACCAATCGCGTATCTCCCGTCATCTTCGCCTCATATATAGGGATCTGGATATTGGGGCCCGTCAGACGCTTATGATTGTCGGGCGAGAAGTGCCCATTGGACAATTCCCTGGAAAACTATAGTTGAGAGAACCCGACAAAAGTTGACGCGCCATAAACTCACTTGATTTTCTTGACGAAAATCTTAAACATCTTCCTGTTCTTACGAGACGCCTCTCTCAGGTCCCCATCGGCTCGGGTAGATATGAGGATGCGCCAATCGCCGAATCCCTCGACATTGCTGAAATGACGGGCACTATGACAGCCTCAGCAAGGCCCTTCATTGAACGATTGCGCTAATATACGTACGACTTCAAGGGTTGAATAATGGAATGTGCTTCCTCTTCTTGTTGACCTTCGAGAACAGCTGCTGAATCTCCACAGGAAAACTCATTGGCAGGCAGTTGTGATATAAAAAGTGCCTTCACTGCCAAAGGAATACCAGGAAAATGGAGTAGCTGGAGATAATACTGTAGAACCGTGAGTGTATGTATGCAGGTACATTATGTCAACTTACATCGAGCCAGTTCTCCATGAAAGAAAGAATCTCTGAAATTGCTCGATCCCGCTCTAAAGCGCTGTGAGGGACATCCAGACCGAAGTCTGAGAGTAAGGCAGGGTCCATAGCTCGCTTTGGCGTGTTGTTCTCCTGGAGTGAGGACATCCTCTTATGAGCCTTCCTCTGAGACTTAGACGGCTTCAATGGGACAAAGAACTCGGATGTGTTGCTCCGAGAATGATTTGAAAACGTCAGTTGGGTTAAGACTTCCAGCGCATAAGGCCCTCTGCTGACGAGTCGGTCAATCTTCGAAAGTTGATTCGAAAGTGATGAGTTCTGGGGGAACGGGAGGTCGTGGTGGATAAGAAAGAAAGCCGAGAGCTTCATGAGCAAGCTCGTGGTGAAGGAGGATTTGAAGCTCTCAACATCCTTAGCGAAGGCGTTGGCGATCCAGGTTCGAACCGGGACAGAAGCAGGCAGGCCTAACAATACTTTGAAGGGGAGTTAAACAGGAGATTTGAGAGGGACGCACTCGATAAAACGTATTCCACCAGCAAAGGCCGCTCGGATAGGCGCTGTAAAACAGTAATTAAGTTTTCCTGGCTGAGATGGGTGCTCAATTGGTGCAAGGCCGCTTCAGTGGTCGTTTGGGATGGTTGTGTGTCAAATCTCTGAATGAACGTATTCAAAAACTCGTTCATTGTAGATGGTGGTGGTTGATAGAGATGTGAGGGATCAGGCATACAATGGGACCATACAATGCACATGCAATCATCACACTTGTATTATCGCGGAATCACCCCAAAACGTGTCTTTAAGCGCCGTGGGCGCAGCCCATGACCATAAGTGCTCTTCACGCCTTTATGCTCTGAACCCCATGGCCTGTCTTTGACGCCCGAAGGTGGATCTTCGTTGGAATCTGCTTCGGTTGACTCCTCAATCGGTTACTGTTCGTTCTTTGAAACGTGAGGAATGGCTAGGGGCCGTGTCCTGTGGCCTTGTTCTTTGCCTGTTCGTAGAAACATGGCAGACGCGAAGCAACGCGTTCACTAAGCGCATAACTGTGCGAATTTCGCTTGTCATCGCCAGTCAACATCTGGGCATTTCTAACACCACATGATCGACGCCATCATTTCGTTTCCCTGTCAAAGTGCAACACTCAAGAATGGCAAGGCGCTAAGGCGCTATTCGAGGCTCAGAACTTTGACTCGACATCTGCGCTCGAAGCTAGGAATTAACTGAACTCGCAGAGACCACCAATCTGCATTTCTTCGTCAACTAGGACAGCATATGCCTGCCGCTAGGAGATGATCTGCGGTGAAAATAGTGTACAAGTCCTCCGAAGCACTACGTATTAAACCACACACGGAAGCTCTCAGAGTGTGTTCTGCGTTGCGGAAACTTTGCAGGTCCTTCCACACTTCACTGTAAAAGCACCGATGGACCATAGTCCTCACCAGATTTCCCACTCAGCATCCCTGGCGAAATTGAATATCCTTTCAAGCTCAAGTGCAGGAAGTAAAGGCTTCAATTCATTTCCATCAGACATTTGCTCATGTGCCGACATTTCTCCAGTCCGTTCTACAAGGTTCCCCCACGAAGGATGTTCGTTCCCAGCAAGGTTTCTCCGCGTATCCGCCACAATTTAGCGTTCTCTTATTTAGTGGCTGGGAGCTTCCTGCCTAGCCCCCTGATCGAGCTCTCTCCCGAAATTTCTACGATTGGTCGCAATGGGGTTTGGCGTCCCGCTCGCTGTCGATCTCAAGCAAATCGATAAGCACCTGTGCAAAGGACTGCTTTAAGCTTGCGACAGTCGCTGCCGATGCCTGATCCCGTATCACGCGCACTCCCCTAAACTAGGAAATTGGCCCGTACCCTCGTTGGACAGTCCAGTACCTGACGGACTTGACTGTTTGAAGGAACATACTCAGCAGCCGGCGGATGCGCTAGACTGGAAGGAGCCAGCAACTCGGCCAAGCGGGCCAAGCTCCGAAAGACATGTTACGTTGTCGGGGTTGCGAGCTTCGGCCTACGAAGCTCGCCTGTCGCACTTCTCTATGCACGGTGTGCGGGCCGTACAGTCGACTGTTCATTCGTCCTTATTGAACCTCGCTTCTGCTCGAGGCACTCCGGGATTTCTGATCTCGCATTTCGACCAGAGCACGAATGAGTCCGAACTGCCTACGAAGTGCTGTCAACGCGGCAAACGGGCGTTTCGCCTGGCTAATGTTTTTAGATGTACATATCCTCGGAAGACGTTGGTCTTCCACTCGACGTTACCCCAAACGCATTAGCTCTTTTCTAGGTCAACGACGTGGATCAATCGCTTCAGAAGCTGAGGCAGTCTTTCAACGCGACCCGGGCCGCGAGTAACCTGCCATCGGCTGCTGGGCTCCGGGCGGTGAGATGACGGTCGTCTGATCCTGTAACAGAACGGTCCCTGCTCATTCTGCACTTTGAGGTGGCCAGGATGAGGCCCGGTACTCACACACCTTTGCCGCGTATACTCCAGAACTTAAATAAGCCGAGAGACGAGTCATATCGTAGCCCAGTGACATACTCATGTATGATACCTTAGAAACACGTTGCTTAGGCCTCATGGAATAAAAGTCTGTCTTGTGGAACGTCTGCCGGTCAGCCAACATCCGTGAGCGGATGCTAACTAAGAGCATGTTACATTGACCACTTCCACAAGCCTTATCACAAACATCTCGGAGCTCAAAGCTGACTACCTCTTAGTCGTCACGAAGCATGAAAAGAACGACGGATCTTGGTTACGGCATCTTTTGCTGAGGCGACGCGCCATATGCGCCCACATCCTTTCCCTCATGGTGCATTGGCTTCGTTGCAGCGCTTCCCTGTGTTTACGCGTTACGTCCGGGACCCAGATTTAATGGCCCACCCAAGTAGATCGGTTCCAGAACCTCGATAGCTTGTCATCCGTTTATTGTGGTTCCAGTGTTCGACGCGGCGAAAGAACCGTTTCATGGACCTGGCATGGTCCTCAGCACACGCCACTTGCGCAGGCGTGCCCCAGATGGTCGCCAATCTCACTTCGGAGACGCACCTCACTTCAGAGTTGATAGAGGATGGACGGTAATAATCATATCATCAATTAGTAGAATGTACTTGAACAAAGCGCGAAAGCAATTAATATCTAGACGTAACGCTTCTGGTGCTTCAATTCCGCGTATGGATTGTACTTGGGCGGGCGGCCATATCTGGGTTCGGGTTCCTCTGCGGGAGAAGTCAGAATGCGCGTTGAGAAAGGAACGAAAAAGAGGAAACTTACTCAAGACCTGCTCGTAAATCTTGCTGACTTTCTCATCCCAAACCTCTCTCCACATGTGTGCACCACCGCCCTGTGTAGCATCCAGACCATGCTGGGACATGAACGCCCTCACATCGAAGGTCTTCCTCTCTTCGGCAGTCACAACTGGTATGTCCAACTCCACTGAAGTGGGGACGCCAGGTTTTGCGTGTGCCTCAGCCGACAAGGTGTATCCAGCCTTGTTCATGGAGGGCTGCTGCAGCATGAGGAGCACATAACGGTGATAAGGCGTTCCGTTTTGTGGATGCGGGGGAATGTAACGCGTGTGGGTGTTCAGGTCAGCAATGAAGGAAGTCTGGGTTGCGGAGAGTGGGATATTGGGCCTAGCAATATTATCAATTACGCGTAGAGGAGAGGATCAAAGAAGACCTACTTCATCCAGTGTAGGAATGTATTGAAAGACTGTATTTCCTCGTTGGGAACATCTATTTCGGAGGTCTTTCAGCGACGACATCCTTGGCCATAGGCATTTGTCTCGTACCTGGGTCAACAAGGAGCATGGTATAGAGCCTTGTATCCGTATGGAAGACGTTAGCGGAGACATAAGGAGGTGACACAGTCTTGACACAAGAGCGTTTTAGCGCATATATCCATAATTAATGATTAGCCAGCCCACCTGTCTAGGATACAAGAACGTTCCGGGCTGCACAGTGAGGAGTCTTTTGCCAGTCTTCTGAGCCTCATACAGAGTCCTTTCAGTAGCGACATGCACGTCAATTGTTGGACGCAAGTCACCCAGGACATCCGGGATGACTTTCATCTGGTGTATGCGTTCCATCTAGAACGGGGAAGATAAGGTTTGGGTATATAGAACATGTCAGAAATTAGCGTACCAGAAGGTCCAAATCACCCTCTGACCTCCACCTTTGTTCAACTAAATGCCGGTGAACAGGCTTAGACATGTCAGCTACAAAAGTACTGGTCAGTGAAGATACTTCTGTCCCGACGCATAAAACTCACCCATAGCATTCCGAACCTTCCACCTATGTTCAGGGAGATTGACACCACTCTGAACCTCCAATATCCTCAACTTCTTGTAGGTCTTCTCAACCTCCTGCTCTAGCTTCGTCACCTCATCGCTCTGCTCTCCTTCCTTCTTCCTCAGCTCTGACAAGCTCCCTTCTAGCTCCTCAATTCTCGCTTTGACAGCCTTCGCTTCGTCCTTCAGCCTAATGCTGTCCGTCTGCAGCAACTTCAACGCCAAATCATACGCTGGCAAGACACCTTCCTTAATGGGCCTATTGTACTTCCTCGGGTTCTCTCCTGAAATTTCAGGACGTTTGGGAAGCTGCTTGCCAGGTCGTCGACGGCCTTGAGTAGCCACAGCTGCATCTCCAGTTTCCGGTGTGGTTGTTGGGGCCTTCGCCGTGGCAGAACCAGCAGGCTTGGCTGGTGCCGGACTCGGCGTAAGTGTTTTGCTGGCCTCTGTCACCGTTGGAGGAGGTGCGTCCGGGGTCGTTGCATTGGTTTGCTGCAATGTCGCGTTACATCTCCTCAAGACAGCA
>CALYLX010000110.1:0-76535 GCA_944990035.1 Clitopilus passeckerianus | reverse complement strand
CTTCGTTCAGTTACGTATTGCTAAGGTTAATTGCGTCCTGTTACGAGAACTCATCAGCACCTAAACCCTAAACCCTAAACCCTAAACCCTAAACCCTAAACCCTAAACCCTAAACCCTAACCCTAAACCCTAAACCCTTAACCCTAAACCCTAAACCCTAAACCCTAAACCCTAAACCCTAAACCCTAAACCCTAAGATCGTGGCCTCACGAGGAGCCGAGTTCAGCTGTTTCGTTACATCTCGTCATGTTCGCATTTCGTCATGTTAACGTTTCGCCGTTCCATCGCGTCTCGGACTTTAACAAGTCAACAACGAAAATAGCGCGCCAAGCTAAGTAAGTATAACACATGATAAGGAGTCCCGCACGGTTGCACGACGGCGCACCGTGTGGTGTCAGGTAAACACATGTCGACGGACTGATGAGCTGTATATAAACAGCGAAAGTTCTGGCCAGGTGGTTTCATCAACCTCTGGGACTTTCCAGACATCGCATCGCCTTACACGCCTACTCCCAAGCTTCCAGACCTACGCTTCGCTCCGGCCTTCCAGCAAGGTCGTGAAACTCTATCCTAAACCCTACCGGCCGATACCTACGCTCCTTATTAACCCTAACCCTAAGTCTCTGGCTGGTACCGGCCGATACCTACGCTCCTTATTAACCCTAATGCCACGTTCTCATGTACTCGCTTTGTTTCTTGGTCTAATTAATTTAATTTCAATTTGAATGATATTATACTACACATGAGAACCGTAACTAAGCGAGGCGAAGTGGTCAACGGGTGGGCTTAGGGATCCGCTCTCGAGGTGCTGGGTCCACTTCTGGGAGGACCGGATCCAACTTTTCGAAGGTCTGGGGGTTTCTCAAAAATAAAATTGAAGTTACCGAGTCTCTGAAAGTAATAAATAACTCATGGAATTTGTATCAACCCGAGCATACTCTCTCTCCTTAAAGCTCTGTCTGGTGTCCTCACAGGCGAACGATCCGTCAGTGATCTATTCCCAAGCAATCTGCTTTGACCTGCCCTTGCGCATCCTTCCCTCAGTCTTATCAATACATCAATATCTAATGCCATACTCGCGCGGTACAGGGAGACTCTTCGTTCAAGTCACGTTCGAGCAACAAATATTCCATACTAGCTGAGTACTGCATAGTATTGGTAGGGAGGTATATTACACGCCAATAGAAGACCATTATATACCGCAGCTCTCATCTCCTGTCTGTTCGTAAGGTACGTTCTTCGTCCAGCAGCCCTAAAACATCGATATCGTCAAATTTCTCCGCCTCTGCGACGGCAAGATGATCGGTAGAACTCCAGCCACCCCATAAATCCACGACCCGCTGATCTGAGCTTGGGGTTTGAATATTGATGGTATGTGTGTCGGAAGTATCCGGTGGAGCAGGTCGCTTGGAAGGTGGTCCTACTCGTGAATGTGGATTAACGAAATCCTCGTCCTCCTCGTCAAATTCCAACGGCACGGAAGGAGAATGGTCGTCGGCCTTGGGTTTCAGCCGTGGTGATCGGACCTTCTGAAGCTCTCGACGTATTCTTCCAGTCACGTTGTCGCTGATCCCGGCTACAGTACGAATAGGTATGGAGTTTCGAAGGGGTGGTCCTCTGGCGGCCGGCCCATTAGGATACATCGGGAGTACGGTCGGCGAGTGAGGTTGGTCGAGGTCGACGCCCAAAGCTGAAGCCAGAGGTTCGTCAAATGAAGAAGATACGGTCCGATGTCGGCTGTCGTGGGGTGACGAAAACCCTTCAACGAATGATTCACCCTCTCCGGCAGAATATGCCGAAACTTGAACCTGCTTCCGAACTTCAATGAGGTTCCCAATAACCTCCAGCTGATAGCGTCGAATAAGAGCGTGATAATCCTCGCCTAGGGTATGGAAAAGGAATTGATGAGACAAGTATATCGGCCGGGGTATTGTTGTCTTCGACCGTGAATGTGTTGATAACTCGGCCAGCGCCAGCCAACTAATGCAGACCGTTAGTCTTCTGCTTCTGACAGATATTGAGAAGAACTTACTCTGCTCGATGGAGATCCTGCGCACATGATCCAGGAGGTAATCGAAGGGATTTTCTCAGCTGTGATCCATCCCATGGTCGACGTAAGTTCCATGTCATGACAACTTGCTCGCTAGTAGCCAGCTCCATAGGGATATCGGAGGGTTGGCTGGCATTAGCGGATCGGCCATGAAGCCTATGCTGGGAGGGGCTGACTATGCCACCGGACGAGGGGCTCGAGCTCTTGAATGAAGATGATGTACTTAGGCGCGAAGGGGTTCCAATTCCGGGGAAGGAAATGCTCGTCCCAAATGCTGAAGGAGCTGCAATGCTGTAGTTGTGTTCCCTTAGTTTCAGGTCGAGGAAGATACGCCGAAGGCTGAGAGAAGATGATATATGATCAAATAGGAGGCCATCGATGTAATTGGGTGCACGACGTCGAGGATGTGGCGAATGAGGAGGGGAGGAACCTGTATCCGATGTTACGCTTCTTGGAGGAGAAACCACCGAAGATGGCTGAAGATAATCTGAAGCATTGATATAACCGAACGAGAACGATGGGAGCAGTTGCTCTTGGTCCACGTTTGCAGCACGGATGCGAAGAAGAGGGTACAAGTCCGTTGGTGTTGAAATCTAATATAAGAGAGTAAGATATATGTTGAAATAAGAGCATGAGGGTGAACGTACCAGCTCGTCCACGTCTCGAATCCTTCCATCGGTATGACTTCTCACATCTGTCTTGCCGCCGTAAGGATTGATAGCGAAGATGTGGCCAGTCCTCTTCCTCGTCAAGACAGCCAACCATCTCCCATCTTCGGACCATTCTATGCACTCTACTATGGCAGACGTCCTCCCGCGACGAAGGTTATACACATGGAGGGGTGACGCCTTATCTGGCGACGGCTGTGTACCATCCGAGCTCGGGAGGGATTGTTGAGTTATTGTTCGTGAAATGGGTGAAGGGCGGAGCTTGTAAACCTTGATTGTGTGCCCGTTGTAAAGAGCCACAGCGAGGGAACATCCATCAGAAGAGAATGCGATCGTCGCAGGCTGCTTCTCCCTTGACATGGAAAATTCGGTGACACGGCCAGTAGAAGAGCCCTCCACGTTAGCGAGATCAACGACGACAATTTGGCTTCTCAACTCATTGCCGCCGTGCACTGGAGTTGACGGTAACGTTGAGGATGCGTCCCCTGGAGACGATCCCGTCTTGCCATCCCGTCTTTCTCCTCCTCCCCATTCTCCTCCATCGATCACGTTCGAAATACCTTCTGGTGCACTCCTTGAGAAGAACCTGCCGGTCGTTTCTGCGTTGGGCACTCTCGTCGCCTCTCCAGCATTCCCAGCCACTCGGTTCTTGGCGGCTGAGAGTGCCATACCACCAAGGGTCCTCATGCCTCCCCACACGGAGCCTCCGACTCTCAAGGCTGCGTTCCCAAGCTCAGCCTGAGTTCCAGGGAGACCGACGGGGCCAGAACCCATTCCAAGCCCAGTTCCCTTCCCTTCGCGGATATTGTAACTTGAAGGTGCCGAGTAATCAGCTGGGGTGGAAGATCGTGACGCAGTGGCCAGAGGGGAAGCGAAAGCGATAAGGCGGTGGGAAAGAGAGAAGACGGGGGAAAGATGCGGCTTGTCGTAGTATGATGTCTCGTGGTCATCCGATTGATTCACATTCTCTTGAGCCACGATATCTCGGGTGACGGCTTCATGACCCTGCATCCGGGCAGCCTCTTGAGCATCAAGACTGCGACCATAACCATGGCCGTACCGCCTTTCGGGAAATCCAGATCGTGCTTGAGAAACGACTGGTGAAGCTAGCTGACTGTAGGCAGCGATCTTCGATAGAACAGCGGCACCAGCGCTGGAATGAAGTGGTAAAACCGACTGCCCAGCAGGCGGAATATACGGTGATATTTGCGAAGACTCAATGATGTGGTGTCGCTTGAAGGTGGTAGAAGAGTAAACGTGGATTTGAGGGGGCGAAGTAGTGCTCTGTACGTGACAGTCAGAAAACTCGGGGACTTCATGAACTTGGGATACGTACGATGGCAATGTAAGATGAGCTTGCGGAAAACTTGTCCACCTTTCCGGCACCCTCAATGTTGATCTTGTTTACTATCTTCTTGGCGTAGAGCGAGTAGACGAGAAGCTTCCCTGCGCTCGAAGATTCTCCTTCGGGTCTAAACGAGGCATGAGCAATGGTTTCGCCTCAACGAGAGCAACAACATACCCAATCAAAATACCAACAAGCGGGCGATCATCCGGTAGGTCCACTCCTACTCGAGGAACGTCAGGAAGGATCCCAGAATGACAGATGGTCCATTCTCCAGAATCCTCAATGAGGCTCCCGACGTCAATACGGAGAATCTCCACCATCGAGTCCAGCTTCGTGCAGTCCCAAATACAGAAGAACGCGGGGTCTTTGTACCCAACGAACAGGAGCTTGGCCACTGATGATCTAAAGGAAAAAGAAAGGTCAGCTTGGTCGACTTTCGGAAGAAACGAAACTAACCCTCTATGATTCTGAACGGTGTCCCATTTCGACCACAGAACACGATGGGACCCACTGCGAACCTTGGACGGACCGACTTCCTGCTCATCACCCGTAACTACCTCCAACCGGCCCTCAGCCCTCGTAGGTGCGGGTCGTGCTTCTTCATTCTTGCGTACACCGGAAGACACGCTCCCACGCCGTGCAGTCCCCAAATCCACAACAGCAGCAACAGGAGGCGCAGTTGTACCATCCAGCCTCGTAAGCTGGGCCGGAGCGGGATAGCGTTTGGAAACTATCGGAGTTGGCGGGGAAATCGGCCTTGAAGGGTACTTGACCGATATGTTCGGGATGGGTGGGGAACGGGGAGGAGATGGCGCCGAAGGGATAGCAGCAGCAGCCGGAGGACCTCCAGGCGAGAAGGGAGGCGTTTGGGCATGTTTCCTGAGCGAAGCACTGAGGGAGGATATGACCGGAGGCGATGACGGCACAGGTTGAGCTGCGATGGGTGCTGTTGCCGCTGCGGGTTCGTTCTCTTGGGCAGAGGGAAATGGCGGGGATTGGTTGCGGGGAGGAGGTACGGGGAGAGCTGGGGAGCCAAAGGGAGGCGATATAACGCCAGCATCACCCGGTTCGTCGGAGTCGAACGAAACGAGGTCAGCGGTGGCCTTCTGATCGGCGTCCAGAATTGAGTTCGCTGGCCATCTGGAGCTGGTCGGAAGCGAATAAATCCTGTGTGATACGTCAGATTGCGTGTTCAGGTGAAGAGCGAGGATTAGAGAAGCAACGGAAAGATAGGGGCAATTGTAACGCGAAAGGAAAGAAGGATAAATTTGGAGATATTCGTCAAGGGAAGTAGGGATAGATGATATGACGGGAAAGTTGAAGTGAAAACGTAGGTTTAAAAAGGTATGGATCCCGAAGAACGTAGGCATGATCAAAGGAAATGGACATACGCTGGTGCTGCAGCCTGTTCGTCCAACTCTCCGGTGTCGAATTCCACAAGCATCCTATCCTCCTTTCCACCAATATCTCCTCTCAGAACCTCGTGTCTGGCCTCCGAGTCGCCAGGCAATGGAACAGGCGCGGATGGAAATGGGCTTGAGGCTGGGGTGCTTTGCTGTGATATCTTCTGCTCGGATTTGTTGGATTTTGCATTCTTCCGAGACTTGGGGGGCATTAAACGAAATTTATAGTACAAGGTCCGACAGTGTAAGCAGTTGCAAGCAGAGAGCGAGTCGATGAGTCAGTGAGTCAGTGAGCTGTCGTAAGGCACGTATAAAGGGGCGCTATGCCAAAAGTGTCGTTGTAACCAAATGCAACGACGACTAGCGCAGAATATATGATAATCTAGTATGTCGATGTTGTTAAAGATGGTGGTTTGAGTGTAAGCTTGGAATGCGAAATGGTTGACACGAGTATCGGCGTGCAACGAAGGAAACCCCAACGATTGCCGGATTCAGTCTTGTTATCATCCCCGCCTATGCCGGATTTGGAAACCTCCGATCATCCATCAACAGACCTCCATCTGCACTGCGCCTCCGTTCGGCGTTTCTGAGGGACAAACAGCTTTCTTTATCGCGTTCGGCGCCTTCCTCGACAGCATACTCGGCTTAGAATGGTCTACGTCTGTCCTCCAACAGCAAAGTACCAGAACATTCCCTCTGTCCGCCAGTACTCGAATGGGCATACTGACCCCAAACCCAACGGATCTCCAGCTATGACGCTCATATCCTCGCTCCGTGGAAACGAGGCGGACTCCAATTAAACGTTGTTGATTTCATAATTTACCGTGGTTTATGCCAGCTACCTAGTTCCAGCTAGTCCAAGCGCTTCGGTTCATGCTGGGCTCATGACGTCTTTCGCCGAGCCTCAGTTCCGAGCGCGTTTTGAGATAACGGACGACTGGCTAAAACCCGAAGCCATGGATAAGAATACGGTCTAGAGCAGCGGAGATATACAGGATATGCTTGAATATCCGCGTAATAATAGCCACATATATAGCGTCGGTAAATGCCATCAAGCAGAACAGCTCTCGTAGTGTAAGCGAGTATGAGTCGATTATGCCACACGAATGAATCGGAATTCAAATGAGTTTAGCTAGATCACACAAGAATGACTGTTTAAATCACTCGGATTTCGCTATCGTAAAGAATACAAAACGAGGTCTATTAGGAAATACGATACATATCTAATACATGGGAATATACATCGTTACATTACCGCTGTCTAATACCTGAGGAAATATGTACGAATCCACCAGAGATTGGTTGCAAGGGGATATTACCTGGAGGTAATAGCTATGACGGGGTTGCAACGAGCTTATGTTTGTCATAGGTGTGGTTCTAACCTAAGGCCGATGATCATTGGTCGGTTATAACCAAGGTCATGACCATTTCGTTGGTGGTCGTAAAAGGTTATTAACTCGGCGATCTGATCACCACGGTTATGACCGGCCATGACCCATCATGATCTCCTGATTTTTTTTTCCGACATAGCTGGAAAAGGTTCGAGCCCCTGCCACAATAGACTTGACGATGTAGATATTTTGGTTTATATAATACTCTATTTGTCTGTTCAAACAATTTCTCGACCGTATTTGTTGGACAGACCTAATATTAACATTGCTTCCGTTCGCCTCCGTGCATGGTGCTAGTACCTGACGCTCGGCTTTTTGGATTGTGCGCTTGCTATTCCAAAATACCCGATTTAAGGTTCCAATGGCGGCCTCTGGCTGCGGTTGTAATTTGATCACGCCGACTATCGAAAAATTACGATTGCTTCCAGACAGATCTCAAGGCACTCTATTCGTCTACTACCAAGCCCCGATTCGAGGTGCTTCAATGGTGCTCGTGCTAATACTCTAGCTGTACCACCATACTGGCGGCACCCAATGAAGCTCTGATGTAGCCAAATGTGAGGCGTATTGTGAAGGGTTAGCGCTGTAAGGGTGGTTTTTGCAATCATTACTGCGAATCTTTAACAGTTATGACCTTTAGGTGTAGTGGTTAGCACTCGCACTCCAGCTACCTTACAGTTTTGTCGTTAAAAAAACACGGTCGTTTCCCTAAACTGACGGTGTAGAGCCCTATACTCTAAATTATGAATATCGGAGACGGCCTTCGAGCCTTTAAACTATCCTCTGAAGTCGTTCGCAGCCGCGTCAGAGAAGTAGACGAAACCGCTATGGAAGGGCCGTGGCATACAGTATTTTGGTGCGATCGCGCACGCTGCCCCAGAAATCGTTGTGACGTGATAACGCGTGACATAGTAATTGAGTTTGGGTTTAGTCCCACGGTTTGTCAATCTCTCACTTGCAACCATGGCCCCGAAGAAGCGCAAAATCTCTGGGCTAAGCGGCATCGAACTGGAGCAAGCTATCCGTTCTTTGACCTTGCTTAAACAATCTATAGTGTTGAATGAAGAAGCAGAAGGAAATGCTGACGACGACGCCGAGGAGGCTGCCACCGGGGAAATATATGATTTCCAAATGGCTCAAGGTTTGACTGACATGATTGCCATGTTGCAGTCAAGGCGAGATGGACCTCAGGTAGTGAAGCTGGCCCGCTTACATATATACTCTCTTATCTTCCCTAGGCCCTTAGCTTCTCCGGCGTAAACGATAAAGTACTCCAGCAGTTGAACATTGTTCGTAAATGTGGTCTCGAACTGAAGACTGGCATCGAGAAGCTCATTGAAGAGAGCCGACTCGTCGGGAAAGACGAACTCTGGTCCTCTGCGAACATGTATCACCACCTCACTCTATTAGAAAGGCTTGTCCCAAGAGCAGTCGGTCCCATTCTACCTTGGCTGGTTTCCTACTCACACGATCACATCGGTAGAACGAAGCAGGTGCGCGTGTATGGATTGATGCGTTCTTCTTTCGTGCATCTGCCATGGTATCGACCGGCCACCGGATGGTTCTCAATATCGAGTATAACATACCTGCCACCAACATCCATCCATCAAGTCTGGTTACATTATCGGGAGCCGCGGATTATACAGCTGTCATAGCAGAGGACGCTCAAGCAGGTGAGTATCCGTTACTCTGTCGTTTCGTCTACTCATATAATTCATAGATCAGTACCTCGATGTCCCAACACTCGAGACAGCCCGGTCTCTCTGCACAGGTTTCTTTGTGACAGAAGCCAAAGGAGGTACCGTTTTCCAGCACATCGCTCAGGCTCTCTGCGAGATGTACGCAAGCGGCAGACAACTCGGGTGAGCGGCTCCCTTTATCGATATATTCCCGGCTCTAAATGGTACTAAAGTAAAGATACAATTCGCGGTGCCCTGACCAACGGTCATGACTGGTTCTTCCTGATCCTTACCTTCAACGAGGACGGTAAAGGAGCTTCCTATGAGATTTCCCCTCCTATTGGTTATACGGTTTCTCTCAACCTGGCAAGGGAGAAAACAGTGCAGCAGCCTTGGCCAGATATTATCGCAGGTATTCTATCGCACTGGGTGAGTTAACTGCCTGCATTGTCCGTTCATGCTACTCACCAATATGATAGATCCAGAGAAGTTATGACGAACTCGATGATGATGATTGGCTTAGGAGGAAACCTAAGAATTGATCATGATCACGAGGCTGCTGAAATATTTTTGTAAAGAAGTTATAAGATTGCATATCTTTTTACCCATGTGCGAGGCAACTTATCCAGTACATTGTATCCCTCGTAGCCGAAGAAATGATTATTCTATAGGAGTAGGTAGCTGCTTAAGGGAGGGTTTGGGGCTTGAAAAAGCTTGGAAAATGGCTGAAAAACACTGCCACTGTAGACACGCAGATGTACCTATATTTTTGTACCATGAATACAGGGTGGATAAGGCACAAGAGTCTGTCGTAATCAGTGAATTGTATGGCCAGGAAGCCGCGACAGCACATGTGAGAAGTCGCGGTAGAATAATCACTCAAAAGATCTGTTCAGACAGTGAATTCTTCGAAGCAGATGGGGTGGAACGATCCCTCAAATCGCCGCGGTATCACACTTGTTCAGTGGCGGCATTTAACCGTTAACGATGGGGAATGCGCCAGAGATCAGATCACGTATGCGCCAAACACGTCAAATAAACGTGAACGGTCAGAGACAGGGAATATATCATACAACATTTTGACCGGCCATGCTACTAAGGTACATGATACAGCTTCTCTAGTTACACAGATCTATATTAGATATGGATCCCATTTGCAAGAAAAGTGTGTTGAAAGCCCCCCCGGAAATGTTGAATCAGACGTGCCAGTCGGTGATTGAACTTAGGCTGAGGCAGAAAAGACTTTGTGTGAGCGAAAGACCAGACAAGTCCGTTGTTGGTGTCAACGGGTGAGGACTTTCGCCTTTATATACTCTACGAGGTGTCTAATAATACATAGAATAGAAAATAAAAGGAATAACTATGTCGAGAGTTTCCAGAACTCTCGACGATCGGACACGACTGGCGGGGGAACACCTGAGGATAAACGGTTCGTGGTGACCAGAGTCACCTCGGCATCCGATGATGGAAACCCCATAGAATATTGTCATCAATTCGAAGAACTGCGAGGAGATTTAAAACTATTCGATCAAAGATATCATCCAGCCGTAACAGCGAAGAGTTCAACTGTTCTCTACGATCAGTTAGGGTATATAGAGGAAAGTACTGACATTCCGCGTACCATACATCTCTGAATCCACCATACTCTCGCTATTCCGAATCCTCCCCGATCTCCCAGCCCATCACTACTGCTCATTTAGCCCTCTGCTTTGCCATATGCCCGCCTAAACTGTGATCATGGTCCAGCCTCGCTCCATGCTGATTCGTTTGGGTGATGCTTCCCTTACCTCAGAGCTTATATATGATTGAAACGAGTCTTCCACCGCCCTCCTCATCAGATACGATATCACAACGAAGATCCGAAGAGGAAAAGCCATGATAGAATCCAGGAAAGTTCGGCAGTTGAAATAATGGCCAAGAATGCATGGTAATCATGATTGAACAAGCAGACGACGCTGAAATCGACAAGTTCCCGTCTTTATCATGAGCGAATGGGAGTAACGGCGATCGGGGAAACAAGGTCGCCGGTAAAGTTTACCATAACCGTTGAGTGCAAACAAACATGTGATTTCCCCAGCCAGCGTTTATATCGACCACTCGGGTCGCAACAAGAACAGATTCGTACTCCTTCGTCCTCCAACCACCATGTCACTCGCAAGCTCGTCGTCGTCGCCAGCAAAGGCCAAGATCCTACAGAAGAACGACAACGACGTCGTTATCGTCTGCGCCCTCCGAACAGCCATCACCAAGGCAAGGAAAGGCGGCTTCAAGGACACCCACCCTGAACTTCTCCTTTCCCATGTCCTTCGCGCCGTTTACCAGAAATCTGGCCTCGATCCCAAGCTGATTGAGGATATCTCTGTTGGAAACGTCCTCCCCGCTGGCGGAGGAGCTACCGCTGCTCGTATGGCTGCTCTTTATGCAGGCATCCCTGCTGAGACTTCCATCAACACTGTCAACCGACAGTGTTCATCTGGTTTGAGCGCAGTCAACCAGATCGCCAACGAGATCTTGACTGGTCAGATTGACATTGGTATTGGTGTGTATTTCCTCCGCCGTTCTGTCAATCCCGTCTTCTAATGACCTTTTCTATTTATAGGCGCTGGTGTCGAGTCCATGACTAAGGGCTATGGTCCTGGTGCCATGCCTTCGGAATTCTCTGAAGAAGTTCTCACCAACGACGCTGCCGAAGACTGCCGCCTCCCCATGGGCATCACCTCCGAAAATGTCGCCTCCGACTTCAACATCTCCCGCAAGGACCAAGACGCCTTCGCAGCCCGCTCCTTCCAAAAAGCCGCCGCCGCTCTCAAAGCCGGCAAATTCAAGGATGAAATCCTCCCCGTCCAGGCCAAGGTTGTCGACCCCAAGACCGATCAGGAGAAGGAGATCGTTGTTGACTGGGACGATGGTATTAGGGAGGGCGTCACTGCTGAGAGCTTAACCAAGCTCAAGCCTGCGTTCAAGGATGATGGCACAACGCACGCTGGTAACGCCTCCCAGGTGTCTGATGGTGCTGCTGCTGTTCTCCTTGCTAGGAGGTCGACGGCCAAGCGATTGGGTCTCCCCATCGTTGGCAAGTACGTCGCTGCTGCCACCGTCGGTGTTCCTCCCAGGATTATGGGTGTCGGCCCTGCGTACGCTATCCCCAAGGTTCGTAATCCTGTTCATGCATTTCCAACATTCGTCCTGATCCAATTTGTCGTAACAGGTCCTTGAGAAGACCGGCCTCACAACATCCGATATCGACTTCTACGAAATCAACGAGGCATTCGCCAGCCAGGCTCTCTACAGCGTCCGTCAGCTCGGCATATCCGAGGACAAGGTCAACCCCCATGGTGGCGCCATCGCTCTCGGCCACCCTCTTGGCTGCAGTACGCCATTTCCATATCATCCACCTTTTCTCCCTATACTGACATATCCTTAATAGCTGGTGCTCGTCAAGTCGCTACTGGTATCAACATCGCAAAGCAGTACGGCTCCCGTGTGTTCGTGACTAGCATGTGTATTGGTAGCGGAATGGGTATGGCCGCTGTGTTCGTTAGCGAACAATGAGTGGTTGTGGGCTAGGAGTAATTTATGTCACATTTTTGTATAACCATACGTGTTTTCAATTCGTATTCACGACCATGTCAACCACATGATCCTTAATTGCTCGCGAGATCTTGAGGGGAATTGTGCACCGTGAGCACATTCACTTTGACCTCCGTGGCCATCCATCAGAATCATGGCCACACCGTTTCATTGGTCTCAATAGATACCATTGTTCTCGTGGTCGTATATATATACATGTTGTAGTCTAGTTTGAGACAGTGTTCGTTATCTCCCTTTTTACGATCCCTCGGTAATATCCTGCCCGACTTTTCGTCTCTACAAGAGAACCTGTTTTTTACGCCAGCCTTGAATGTGAACCTCTGGGTCATCCTCATGGTGACATTACCAGGAAATTGAGGTTCGCTGGTCCTTTTCCGACCTGCCTGTGGAAGTGAATGTACTATGTCATTGCTGAGTACATTCTCATCAATATCAAGCGAATCTGGAGTCAGAACGAAGTGCTTACTACGCCTTGCGACAACTGGCAGTGTCCTTAAGGTAGAGTTCCATCTGGTTCGACATCCATGGATATTTAGCCATCTTCGCGTGGTCAAGAGCCGTCAATCCGTCAAAACCAGGTGTGAACAGGTCCGCACCGTGTTCCAACAAGAAGTAGATCCCGGCCCATGTTGTCTTTGGTATCCACATATCATCCTCAGCGTCTGGGCTCGAATCCAGTCCTCCAATATCCCAGTCCAACATTGCCACGCACTCCACTGTTGCCGCGGTGACTAGGGTACGTCCATCCACGTCTTTTGTGTCGATTGCCGCACCACATTCGAGGAGGTACTGCAAAACATGAATAGGATTGGAACTGATATTCGGCAAGACTGCGTGAGTTATGGATGTTCTCCCGTAATGGTCCTTCGCATGAATGTCCGCGTTCCTTTGAACAAGGCATTTTACTTCCTCCGCGTCTCTTTCCGCAGAAATACGCATGAGCAAAGTTTCTCCAGATTGATGATCTATCTTGAGGTCGATCATCGCTGGGTTCTAAGCCAAGCAGAAAGTCGACGCAAGCCCAGTTCCTGGCATTAACTGCTTCCGCGAGTGGAGTCTCCCACCAGGAATTGCTGAAGTACAGCTCCTGTGGGTTGTGATCCAATATTCCTTTGACAACGGAAAACCCATCCAAGGTTCTGGAAGCACTCGCGGCTACTGTCTCGTTTCTGGTTTGGAAGAAATCGTCTCGGAGGTATTTTTGGAATAAAAGATGGGTCGATTCAGAGATAATGAAGCAGTCAAATGAGAACATGTTTGCTATATTCCTGATTTTGGCGTCAATCCGAGGGTGTGATAGTAGGAGTGGAAGTGCAGGTTGAGCAAGGGATTCGCTTAAGGCTATATGGAGGGCCGTGCCTCCGTTTGAGTTCTGCACATTGATATCGAGGCCAGGATGACGCAATAATCGATCAACAACCGATAAATGCCCTTCCATTAGAGCATACGTGAGGGGTGTAAAGTCTTGAACCGGTCGCGACCGACTATTCACCTTGGACATATGGACCCTATATCTGGCGTTGATATTGGCGCCTTCTTGAGATAGCAATTCATCTACAAAATCCAGAAAACCGCAATACGACGCAAGGGCCAAAAGGGCATACCTATCTGCCCCATCCCACTCCTCTGAAGTGCGAGAATGCTTCCAAATAATTTCAGAATTTTTGAAAGCACGGCTTCTGAGGGTGAGGGGAAGTGCAGTCTCCTTCTTCCCTGCAACTTTGGTTCGGGTTGCCTCGCCCTCGCGGATATATAGACCCAGGACCGTGTGAGGCAGGTTCAACGCAGCAGCCCAATGTAGGCCATATAGTCTGCGTTCACCAGTGCATGCCTTTAGAAGGAACGGCAAGACGTGAGAGTAAAAGTTGGGAAGGAGAGAAAACGTGGCATGGAAAGGAAGGTTCTTCGCAAAAAGTAGAGCCTGATGTAGGGCGGTCCGCAAATCATCAATAACGGTTGTACGTGAAAGAAAAGTGCTCTCGCATTTGCGAAGAAGAAGATAAATCCAGAATGTGGAAATATATCCCGAAATGTGAAGGCTTTTGTATATGAGATTGGGGTCGATGGAGAAATCTTTGAAGGTGGCAAAGTAGGCAAAGCAGCTTTTGAGCAGGGTGATCTCGGCCTCGATAAAATAAGCACGTCGAGCAGATTCGCTGTCGAAATATTCCTGAGGTGTCTGGTCTGTGAACATGGCCTGTAAGTGCATGTGGCCCCAGAAGCCAAGAAGCATTCGTACGGATGAATCGAATTGTCCCGGTTTCGGAATCTGAGACAACAAGGCCAAAGCAATATTAAAAAATCCTGTCCAAGGGATAGATATAGTCTTCAATATCGTCTCTCCCAGGCTCAATTGCGATCGCCTGCTGGATTTCGGGGATAGTGAGGGGCCTCTGTACACAACCAATCCAAAGGAGCGCCCTAAGTGCACACCTTTTGGCTTGATCGTTTTGCCCATTGATCTTTCCAATCGCCTGCTCGTAGACAAAGTTGATATTGTCTGAGAGTCGGTTTTAAGGCATCGCGAATGTTGCCCCAGCTATCCAAGTCATATATGGAACTTATATGGAGTTGGGCGAGTAGAAATCTGTAGTTCTTGAGTCAGCTTGAAGCACGAGATAGAGATCAACCGCTTCCTTCCACTTGTGGGCTTACCGTCCTGTAGAGGCATCTCTAATTCTCTCAACCACCGTCTTGGGCTGTTCGGGGCTTAGGGATACGCTTAGAGACTGGATGCGTAGGCGCAGAAATAGTTCAATATCCTGTATTGAACTATGAAAATCCAAACGTGTAGACCCCACCGCAGGAAATCCCGACTCCAACTGGTCTAGGTAACGAGATGTAAGCATGAGCTTGAGCCTCTTGCTGGGTACAACATCGAACAAAATGCTCATAAGCCTCAATGATTCCGATGCAGTAGAATACTCGTCCAAGGCGTCCAGAATCAAATAGATACGCTCGATTCCTGTTACCGTTCGACGTAATACTTCGCGGAGCTCATCCTCTGAGGGGTAGGACTGCTTGGTGAGGTAGTGATTGTATAGAGATCCGACGTGGTGGGTTGTTGGGAGCGCCCGGTTGTAAAGCTGTCGCAAAATAGACGCCAGGATTTGAGATATACTCATCGTCGTCTTGTAGTCGAAGAATAGAATGTTGGTAAGAAACGTCGTAGTATTTTTAAGATGTCTGAATGCAAGAGATCTGACAGTGGCGATGTTAGTAATGGAAGTTAGTCCACTGCGATTCACGCACGAAATGAAGGTTTTGCCGACGCCATCTATAAAACCTAGTCAGATATGCATTAAAGGTTTGTGACTTTGTTAACCACCTTCCCCAGGACACCAGAGAATCTGAGTACCATCGTCCGAGATCCATTTCTGGAACTCTCCAGAACGGATAAACCAATCTCCGGTACCCTCGACGTAGGCTGAAAGTAAGTTCTTGTGGGTTAGGCCCGGGTCAACCTGGAAGGGCCAGTTCTTCATTTTCTCCTCCTCTCCAGCTAGATTATCTTAAGTCCCGAAAGGTCTTACTCGTGGAATTTGACTCACATTTGTTCTGATTCATTTCAGTCAGGTTACAACCTTAAAGGTTCATCTTTTGGACCGTGCCTATGTCACCAAAACCCGTAGGGCGATCTGAAGGTATGGATGTCATCCATAAGGACTCTCCAGAGGATGTACTAAGCTTACTATTCTCGCCAGTTTCGGAATAAGTAGCCTGTGGCGAGGCTGACGATGTACATCTCGGCGATATCATCCAAGCCAATCGAGGCAGCCCAGCCTACCTGTGTGACGGATATCTTCAAAAGACCCGCTTCCCCAGCATCGCAGGAGTACTTTGCGTACATTGCCATCCTGGGAAAAAAGTCTTTCGCATTCTTCCCGACAAGATAATCCTGGTTCAATCTGCCCTCCGATTGCTGACAAGCTCAGCCAGGAGTGCAGCTTCTAACTTGGGTTTCATGCATTCGGGAGTTCCGACATAGGGCGACCATGGGTACTCTTCCAGGATGATTTTATCCATGTTGCGCATCAGTGTCGAATGTGAAGATTGGACAGCACGTGCAGTGCTTGTCGCCTGCTCTCGGTGGACACCCATCAGACGCTCACACAGCATTAATGTATCATGTACCTCCAAGCCCTGGAATAAAGCTCAGCGCGCATTCTTCGTAGAAATATGTAGAGCTAAGCAGTAGGGGTGCAAAGCTCGGGTGTATATGTATGCGAATTAGGTGAACGAACCAGACAAAAAAGGTTCACCTTGGGTTGACGACTTGTTAGAGAAATAATAGCACCGCCGGGATACAAAACGGGAAAGCCAGCATAGTTCGATACATGGACAGATAAGATTGGAGGGAGGATTAAATCTACAGTACTATTTGCTAGCCTCCCTTCTCCGTTCTATCCGTTTCCGAAATCATCAACGAGGAGTACTGACATCTTGTTCTACATGGAACGCATTAACTAGCATTCTTTGAGGGTGGCACGGGCCTCACCATGGCTAGAGGGTCCACGAAGTTGATCACTTCGTATCACACTCATGTTAACCGTGCCGGAGTTAATGGGCTGGCCGGAGCTCGTGACTGAGGTTGCGAGTGGGGCTGAACCATAAGAGGAATTGGGCTGAGGGTGTGGATAGTATGCCACTCCTCCGATGTTAACCATAGCCGGATAGACTGGTGTAGCGATGGTTTGATTATTGAGCAATTGAACGGGATAGTTGACGGGTTGAGGTGCGATTACTGGGTCGAGCCCTCCTTTCCCGTAGTCGATTTGCTGTTCAAGCATCCTTCGTTCTCGTGCTATAATATTTATTATCAACCAGAGTAGAGAAACGTGCGACCCTCAGTGTGCTCACCTTTGCGACGAAAGAGGCAGACCCACAGAATCGCCACTACTCCTGAGAGGAACGTGGCCACGATTGGTAGAGCAATCACAAGAGCGAGTCTGGCGCCATTGATATGGATCCCGCTGTTATGATTAAAACCACCGTTATCACCGTCGCCCTCTGGCCCACTTGCGTGAAGTGTTGTCGGGAACGACAAGGAAGTTGCGGGTGGCGGCAGAGGGGAAGTTGTCGTGATGAGTAAGTCTGAGAAACGACCAGAACAGGTAGTGTTATCGCTGGGCTTAACGCAGACGGCGGCATTTGAGTCCCTAACACAGACCCACAATGTGTTGTACGAAGCCGTTTGATTTCCCCTACAGTATTCGCTGTAGCCTGGGTCGTCGTTCCCTGTATTATCCGACAGCGTGCACCACTTGTCGTCGCAGCAGTACGACCCGTAGTTGCGGCTTGAGAACTCCCCGGCGTTGCTCAAGAGATCCCTAATACAGGGAGTCGAGGATGTGCCAACTAATTTCGTGGCGCCGCAATATTGGCCGACTGCACATCCGCGCTGCTGGTCCTGTGTCTGGATGCAGAGTGTCCGATGATATTGCTCGCATGTGTTGAGGAGGCCCCTCGTGGGGTATGGCATGGTTTTGTTCGAACATTGGAGTATCCAGGGAACGGTCGCCCCGCTGAGCATAAAGGCGTTCCCCACTGCTGGGTTGACATCGTAGGTGGTGCCGAAGGTACGTTCGAAGCAAGTACTGTTGAATGGCTGAAGGCTACTCATCAGCCAAGAGAACGGAAGCCGTCGGCTTTTTGGAGATCAAGAAAGCCAGCTGGAGGTGGTCGGAGAGGGAAGCATGGAGAGGGAACGAGTGAGAAAGGAAGCCGCACCCAGGTGAGATGGCTATCAGTATTCAAGGGTATGTTTTCGTTTCTTTTTGAGTAAGCTGAGGCGCCCGGTTCAGGGCCATCATCACGAATGAATGCAATTGTGACCATGGACGTTTCCTGTCATACAAACGAAGTCTCACGCATCACCGGTGCATCACCAGATGTGAACCTTGTGCGGAGGAACGAGGGTTTGGAACAGCAGTTTGTGGTCGTCACAGCACGGCGCCTTCTCTCCGAAAATAAAAGGATAGAATCAAGCAAAAACCCTTCTGTACGGGCAAGGACGGAATTGATTGAAGGAAGTGGGGAAGCTAGCGTTGCTATGTCTAAAGATTTCTGCAACCAACAAAATGAATATGCATCTATACGAATCCCAGAGTAACAAAAGTAAAGCCCAAGTAGAAGGAAGGAATACGAAAGGCAAAATGTGACCAAATCATGCTACCACCGAAACAGCTTCAGCCTTCGACTCTTCATCCAATTTTATTCGTTTGGCTTCAACGGGCACATCTCCAGGTGCAGGGCTGCTTGTACTTGCGCGTTTGGCTGTCGGTCAAGATGAGTAAACAGTTCGAACGAGGCTGAGGAATCTGGCTCACCCGGAGAGGACTTCACGTGCTGGCTCTGGGGCTTGGAGTTGACCTTTCCATTGCCAGCAGGCGGCTTCAACGGTCGAAAGTATGGTTGCGCAAGCCAGTGCGGGAGCAGGTCGAGTCCCGTGGGGGGCTCCTTGGTGACGAGATCCTCAAGACGTATTCGGCCATTATCAGTGGCAAGCTTGGCGTCTCGCTGTCAAAGGAAAGAACGTCGTCAGGACAGACAGATAAACAACAAATGGTGAAGCGACGAACCTCCATACGTTCCTTCATCTCTTTGCAGAATACGATGTATTCGTCCAGACCTGGACCTGGATTCTTAGATTCGACCTATACATACAGTCAGTATCCGCTATCCCATGGCTGGTCAAACGACGAACCTTTATACGACCCAGACGAGCCCGCATATCCCATTCCGGTTCCCGGACCAGTGCCGGTCTCATCAGCTTGAACAAATGGCCCTTCACAGCACTGACGCTAGTCTTCGTTTTCAGAGATTTGACAATATCCAGATATTCGAGAGCCAAGTCCGCATGCGGCGGGTTGGTGTACTCCAGCGGCAGCTGCGAGGTGGAAGCTGTTGGCTGGTCGTCGCCAGGTGCTGTTGGGTCCGACGTAGGCAGTCCACGGAATAGCGCAGGGTTGTACAGGACGCCTTCCGCGGACATGACACCGTCAACCCCTGTTTCTTGCAAACACCTGGTGACATCGCTCTGGAAGAGGATATTGCCGTTGGCGAAGACTGGGACCTTGACAGCTTGTTTGACAGCACGGATATGTTCGAATGAAGCGAGGCCCTAGAAGGTACGTTAGGGCGAGCGTTACGAAGGTGGAGAGCATGCTTACGGTATTTTGACCCCTCTGCTCCTTGGTACGGCCGTGACAGGTGAGAATTTGAGCTCCTGCATTTTCGAGCATCTTGGCATACTCGATGGTGCGCTCGATAGAGGTAAATACCCGGAACTTGGCAGTAACGGGAATTGTAAGGTTGTCGTGCAAGATTTTGACTGGAAGGATGAAAATCAACTCCAGTTAACAGACAGAGGGTACCAAGCCAAAACTCACTCATGCTGTGTATCAGATCCCATTCCTCGCACAAAAAGGAACCATAGTGTCCTCGTCGTGCGATTTCTTGTGGGCAACCAAGATTGATGTCGACAGCATCACAGTATGGTTCTACAATCTTGGCTGCTGCCAGAAGCTTCTCTGGCGAGTTTGCACAGAACTGGACGATCAATGGCCGGTCTCCTTCCGTCATTTCAGATGGGAAGGCGCCTTCTTCTGCTTTAGGAATGTCGAAGTTTTCATCCCGGAATTTCGGGTGCGGACCGTCGACGAAATTCTAGGGCTCTATGAGACGGCCGCAATATGAATATTGGGCCAGCAAACACACCTTGGCATGGATCATTGGGGTATATACCACCTGAGCGCCGTATCTTCGAGTAAGTCTCCTATACGCCTGCAGATTCTGGGTCAATCAGACTTATTTTGAGCAGGGCACTGAACGCACCAACTCACTCTGATCCACCATCGGTGCCACGATGTATTTCGCTCCCTTCAGCACGGTGTTGTAGAACTCATAGCCTCCAAGCTTCTTGGGCACGTCTTGAGCAGAGCTAGGTGCAGTTGTTGAAGGAGATTCCATCGTGCGTTGAAGCAGGAGCGATCGCCAATGGCGGATCCAAGAGGTTCTAAGCAGTCGAGCAGCTATCGTGGTCGAGACCAAAGTTTTCAATTTACTGTTGTTGAGAATGGAAGCTGGCACCGGTTAGACCGGGAAGGGTTCCTCTTTTGGAATGCGGACTAAGTCCCGAACATCCGGAGTACCGGCACGTGCATTGCCTGTCTCGGCCGAGTCCCTTAGATTTTCCGAGCCATCATTTTACGACCAACCTCCACCATAGCTGCTCGTGCTATCCTACCCACAGTCGCCCTCTTTCAATCCCTCAAGGATCCTCCAACACCCTCCAGAACCTCGAAGACATGTTCAAGGATACTATAGATGATCCTGGTAAACGTCGTGTAGAGATGCTTGAAGTGGAAGATGAGGACGACAGACTCAAACGGATCGGTAGGTCTACGAGTCATGCATCAGTGAAGCAAAAGCTAATATCTCTAAGAATCCTCTCTTTTTAGATTAAACACACCTGGGCAGAATATTGCGCAAGATGGGCCTCAGTTTGCCTTCGGTGGTACCTCTAAGCCTCATTTTGTTGCTCCCCCAAGTGAACGTATGTTCAAATCATATTCTCCCATGCCTGCAAATCCCCTAATATTATCCACAGTACTCTCTCGTGTGCAAGCCTTTCTACCAGCATTTGCTGCGTCAAACCAAGATATCACCCGTAAGGCTCAGGAGGATCCAGATAGCGTCAATATGGAGGTCGTTACCCAGACCAGCGACCGGTACATCCAGATGGTACGTCATTCCTGCATCTCTTGTCGTTTAGAGTTTCTCTCATTCCCGTATCCAGAACCTCGGTCTCGGTGTCTACGAGCAGCGTCGTCAGGGATCCTCAAGCTCCCTTGATCAGGATAAGGAAATGTCGACTTCTAGCTCTTCTTCTGCATCATCTCGTACCCATTCAGACGCTGACGACTCGGACTCCTTTGACTCAGATGAAGACTCTGACGACGCAGAGATCATAACTTGCTTCGTCCCCAGCCGACCCATTAAACCACTTCCGAAGCGTCGGTTGGCTGGACGTCCCCAGATTGTGGTTCTTGGGCAGGGTGATCTTTCTGATCCATCTGTCGCGTTCTCCCAGGAGTAGGTCTTGTGAATCTACGTTTCTGTGCTTAGTTACTCTTCGTCCATGCTATCCTTATGTGGCGTATTATCACCATGTACAGTATTTTGCCTCGTAACGCCAATGTACATCTACCAGCAGCTACAATTCATTTACTTTGCGCTTAATTGACGTGTCGACGTGCCTTGAGTTGTGGACATCCCCATCAGGTGCACTGTGGCTGATCCTGATTAGCATGCCCCATGCTCCACCATCCATTGCCACCATCATCGATAGCCACCTCGTCGTTCTCTCCATTCAATCCGCAGTCATCTGAACTACGACCATGCATCTCTCACCTACGGCTGCTTCGAATTGGGTTCGCAAAGAACGCCGGAAGATTGCTCGACTCTCAGCAGAGATTGTTCGCTCCAGATCGCCTTCTCCCGGCCCGGCTGCCGCATCTCGGGTAGTGCCTTCGTCTCAAGCTATACACGCGTCCGTTCAGCAGGATGAACTCGGGGATGGCGCGTCGAACATTCCGCAACTCTTACTGGTGGGAACGGAGATGACGAAAGTTAGGTCGAGGGAGGAGAAAAGGCGTATGTTTAGGCTGGATCCTGACGAAGGCAAGATCGTTTTCGTGAAGGGAGGGAAAGATGGAGCGAGTGAGTTTCCCGGGCACTCATTTATTCCACATCTCAATCTGGTATAGTTGCAATTGAGAGTATCAAAGAAATACGAAGCGGCGAAGATGCCCGTTACTATCGTGCTTTATTCAACTATCCAACGGATACCGAGCATCGATGGATTACCGTCGTCTATATTCTTGACAGCAAATATAAGACGCTTCATATGATCGCCGATACCGAGGAGATATGCAAGATGTGGGATACCTCCCTTCGGAAGCTCTTTTCTATTCGTCAGGGGCTCGTTAGTGGGTTCGGGGATGTTGGAACTCGACAGGCGATTTGGGAGAAGCAGTACTGGAAGAGTGCGGATAAGAGTGGAGACCGGAAGTTGAATTTTGACGAGGTGAAGTGGCTCTGTTGGAGGTTAAATGCGAACCTGGAGTCTCAGAACGCCAAGGCTCTCTTTGACGTGAGTTTTTCGTACACCTCGAGTGATCCCTTATTCAGATTCTACCACAGGAGAATGACGTAGGAAAGAAAGGATACCTGGACTTCTCCGAATTCCAGAAGTTCGTCAAGAAGCTCAGACGACGACCAGAGTTAGAGGAGCTATACAAGAGGATATGTGACAATAATGGCGGAAAGCTGAACTTTAACGCGTTTGTCAACTTTATGCAGAAAATTCAAGGCGTGAGTTTAAATCGTTACTAGGAACCGGGTATAGCCACTAATAACCTATCCAGTCAACCCTCACAAACGAAGAGCTGCATGCCGTTTTCACGAAATATGCCTCTTCCTCGAAGGATCCCGCGGCCGGACCGTCTACGTTCGATCTGGAGGCATTTTCGGCGTTCCTCCTATCCTTTGATAATACCGCATTCGCCCAAAAGGACAGACAAATCTGGCAGGATATGACTCGGCCTATCTGCGACTACTACGTCTCTTCCTCCCACAATACGTACCTCATCGGGCATCAACTCATGGGTGTGAGCACGATTGAGGGATATATCCGTGCACTTCTTCATGGGTGTAGATGTGTCGAACGTGAGTGCTCCTTATTAGCGTATCATTGACGAGATTGACCAATTCCATCCAGTGGATATATATGACGGCAAGGAAGAACCTGTCGTATTCCACGGCAAGACCTTCACCTCAGCCGTCACCGTTCGCGACATATGTACGGCCATAGCAAAATACGGTTTCACGACCTCTCCCTACCCGATCATTGTATCGGCGGAGATACACTGCGGTCTTGCCCAGCAGGATAAGCTCGTGGAGATTATGGCTGAAGCCTTTGGGGATAGGCTTGGGAAGGCTCCAGTCGAAGGTCGACCGAAGCTGGAACAGCTACCAAGTCCCGAGTCTCTGAAAGGGATGATCCTGCTAAAGGTCGGTCGATAAGGACTCTCGATGATTTTTAGCTGACACCATTTGCTAGGCGAAGAATCTGTATGTCGTTGCGCAGTTGGATGCCATACGCCTACAGAAGGCCATCGAGAAACAAGCTGTGCTGGACGCTGAGACCTCCTCGTCTTCCGAGGATGACGAATTTGAGGAGTCAATCAAGGCGAAGCTCAAGGACAAATGGCGTGGTCTCCGCGGAAAGCCAACAACCTCTTCGCTCGAAGAGAAGAGGGCTTCTTTCAACAAAGCTCTTATGTCCCTTTCTCTTACTTCTCTTCTCGTATACACCGTCGGGATCAAGTGTCACGGATTCGACGGGACCGTCGAATATGAGCCAGAATACATGTTTTCGCTCTCCGAATCTCAGGCAAATCGAATGATTGCGAAGGCTGGCAGTAAGCAAGAGGCTACCCCTGACGCAGTGAAGACTGTCGATGGAATGCGAAATCTCATACGACACACCCGAAGCTGTATGGTCAGGATTTATCCGAAGGGGCTTAGGTTCGACTCGAGCAACTACGAGCCCAACCGGTTCTGGGCGGCCGGCGCACAAGTTGTCGCAGTTAACTGGCAAACCTTCGGTATTTACTGCTCAGTTTCGGCGTGGTTACGTGCTTACTGACGGGATTCTAGATATTGGTTACATGATGACACAGGCAATGTTCCTACGTAACGGGAGAGCCGGTTATGTTCTCAAGCCATTAGCACTCCGTGAGCCAGAGGAGACCTTACTGGGGAAGAGGACAAACCACATCTTTGAGGTCACGGTGAGGGGTTTGCATTGCGAGCTGCTAAATGGATTAACTCCGGCCAACCTCAGATTATATCGGCGCAGCAACTCCCTCGCCTGAAGGACGAAATCGGTCAAGAAATTGTTGAGAAGTCGGTGGTAGATCCCTCCGTACGAGTTACGCTTCATATTCCGGATTGGAATCACACACCGCTGCCAGCGGATGGGATAACTATATCTGGATCCGTTGGTAGTGGCCAGGTCTCCAAAGAAGCCTCCTCCCTTCCGACATCAGGTGCATCTGCGAAGAATGCGCATACCGCTGTTCGGATGGTTAGCGCTCAGACGAAGCTAATCAAGAACAACGGGTTCAACCCGGTCTGGCAAGATACTCTGTCGCTCCCGTTTGACTGCGTCGGTGGGACAGAAATGCAGGATCTCATCTTCGTGGAGTTCAGAGTTCTCCAAGAGGGCAAGGATGGCCACGACGATAGACCAATTGCTAGTTACTTCACACCGCTCTCTTGCTTACAACCTGGTTAGTCGTTCACGATTTCCACAACACACTACTTGGATACTGACTACCTCCTCCCAAGGCTATCGCCATCTTCCCTTACACGACACACAACTTATGCCGTATCTGTTCTCCACGCTTTTCATCGAATGCAATGTTCGAGAGCAAAGTCACTAACTCAAGCCTGGCACATTAAATCATGTACCTCTATATGTATCGTGTCTATCTCACAACTAGGTTGCCATTGGAGTCGTCAAGCTACCTGAGACGGTGACGGCATGAATATCGCCCAGAGCTTTCCCATCACCACGGGTTTCATTAATAATAATATCCTACGGCGCCATTATCGAAGTTGCTGGCCCGCTCTATGACCGGGCTCGAATTCTGAATATAAGGCTACGTACAATGATCTAGATCCAAAATATATCCAATTACATTCCTCCCCAGACGTCGTAAATTCAGACCGGGTTAGGTATGAAGATACCTTGTAGGATGATATACGTCGATAGCTGGGAAAAATGGATTCAATGGATCCATCAGCAGCAGCTTCTGTGCTTACCGCGGCGGTTTACAGGGTTGCCACTTCATGTCCAACACTCTATCGTTCCGCTGGCAGTCTCATCTTTCATCCCTGAAAATCGAACGTGTGGGTTCTGATGACGAATCAGGCTAGACGGCGTTTTCATTAAGTGGTTGTAACTTGTAACTTGTCGACAACGTTGACGCCACTTGTAACAGTTTCTAAGCCGAAATAGCCTGCAGGCCAAAGCAAGGCGTCCGCTCCCTCTCTTCTCCTTCCTCATACCTCGATGAGTGGATCAAGCGACTTGCACCTGGAGAGGTCACTTTACTTCGGGGTTATCTTTATGTCAATATGCTACGGTACGGTTCGATTGTTGTTGGTATATGATTTCGGATTGATCATGATGTCGTAGGCTTTGAACTTTATATGTTCGGGCACACCCTCAATCGTTTCTGCCACTTACCTCCAAAATCTCGGAAAGTAAGGACGTGGTACATGGTTATTTCGTCCCTCTCGGTCTGTTTGACGGCTATCGTCGTTTTCAGCAATGTTGTTTTCATGGAATTTATGTGGATTGAACATCGGGATGTGGACGGTGGACCTCTTGGATATCTTGCCGCCAACAGCTACGTTTGGTGGCAAACGCTTGGAACTGCGGCAAATCAAGTGACGAATTTTCTTGGAGATGCAGTTCTGGTACGTTTTTCCTGCTAGCATACCGCCGTTCTTCTTTTAATAGTTCCTGGTCACACAGATCTATCGTTGCTTCATACTTTGGCAGAGGAACTGGAAGATTATTGCCGTACCTTTGGCACTATACATCTCTTCTATCGGTGGGCAGCAATTTCTTCTCCGAATTTCGTGCGCTCATCTGTACTCAGTGATGGCCTTGATCATGCTGGTACAGAGCGCATCTCCAGGTAGCGACTTCTTCAAAGGCGATGCTGTGAACTTCGGTGTGCTTTGGGCTAGCCTTTCTGTCTCGGTCAACATCATTGTCACAGCAGCAATCGTTGTTTCTCTATATCAGATTCGACGCGAGCTCAAAGGGCATCTACCAGACGATACATTAGATCTCTACACTGGGGTTTCCGCCGTTCTCATAGAATCGGCTTTACCTTTCAGCATTCTCGGAATACTGTTCTCCATAACATACGGAAAACGGCTGCCCGTAAGCCCAGCATTCTTATTCGTATGGGCGACATTCTGCGTACGTTTTTTTGACAAGATCTCATTATGTCACATGCGGGAAGTAACTACGTTGGACAGGCACTATCTCCTCAGTTCATAATCTTCCGGGTAATGAGCGGTTCGTCTTGGGCAAATGAACCGGTCTCTCAGGAATGCCTGAGCGATTTTAAAGCAATTGGTCGACTCACGACGGGAGTTAGTCGAGTTGAGGCGGCCGAAGCTATTGAAATGACGGACTGTACATCACTTGGGTCTGGGATAGATAGAATCCCCTGATTTACTTCCTAGTAATCAGTAATATGTATAAAATAGCATAGTCTGAGTAAAGTTGAAGCGCCTTCATCTTGGCCGGATGCACTGCGGGTGCAGTCATCACTTGAACTTGAGAGGTTTTTGCGATTTTGGGGAAAGGGTGTGGGGAACCGGCTAGCTTAGTTCCCGGTCCCAACGATGATATAACCGAGGATGCCAGCCTTCGCTCTCAATCACCACCATGTCCTCTAGCGCTCAAACATCTTCAGCCAGGTCTCGTATTCTGCAGAAACACGACAACGACGTTGTTGTTTGTTGCGCCCTTCGTACAGCCATCACGAAGGGCAAGAAGGGCGGATTCAAGGACACCCAACCTGAGCTGCTGCTTTCCCATGTCCTTCGTGCCGTTTACACTCAGACTGGACTAGACCCCACCCTCATTGAGGACATCGCGGTCGGAAACGTTCTACCCGCTGGCGGTGGAGCTACTGCTGCCCGTATGGCTGCGCTGCATGCCGGGATTCCCAACACCACCTCCGTCAACACTGTGAACCGACAATGCTCATCTGGTCTTTCTGCAATTAACCAAATTGCGAATGAGATTATCGCTGGCCAAATCGACATTGGAATTGGTATGTGGTTTCACCGGTGGCCGAATCACGCTCTTATGAACCATCTCAGGCGCCGGCGCGGAGTCCATGACCCTACACAACGGAAACCGTCCTAGCAAGTACTCCGATGAGGTCTTACAAAACCAGGAGGCCAAGGACTGCACCATTCCTATGGGGATCACCTCCGAGAAGGTCGCCTCCGACTACAAGCTCTCTCGTCAGGCTCAAGACGCGTTCGCTGCCGCATCATACCAGAAGGCTGCTGCTGCTTCCAAGCTCGGAAAGTTCAAGGCCGAAATCCTACCTGTCAAGGCGAAGGTCGTCGACGAGAAAACGGGCGCTGTGAAGGAGATTCTGGTTGATCACGATGATGGAATCCGGGAGGGTGTCACCGCCGAAACATTGGCTAAGCTGAAGCCTGCCTTTTCCAAGGAAGGTTCCACCCACGCAGGGAACGCTTCTCAGGTGTCAGATGGTGCAGCAGCCGTACTTCTTGCCCGCCGTTCCACTGCTCAGAGGCTGGGTATTCCTATCCTCGGCAAGTTCGTCGCCGCAACGACCGCTGGTGTCCCTCCTAGGATCATGGGTGTCGGTCCTGGTTATGCTATTCCCAAGGTGCGTCCCACGCTTCAGAAATAGTTACATTCATACTGATGATGTTCTTGTTCAGCTTTTGCAAAAGCTTGACCTCGCCCTTACCGACGTCGACTTCTTCGAGATCAACGAAGCCTTTGCCAGCCAAGCGCTATGGTCTATCCAGCACATCGGCATTCCAATGGAGAAGGTCAACGTACATGGCGGTGCCATCGCAATTGGTCACCCTCTTGGCTGCAGTATGTCCCTTTCGTTTATATCTCCATGTAACGTACTGATGCATCTTCACTAGCTGGTGCTCGACAGGTTGCTACTGGTTACAACATCGCACGAACGTACGGTGCAAAGGTCTTCGTCACCAGCATGTGCATGGGCAGCGGAATGGGCATGGCGGCGCTCTTCGTCAGCGAACTATAGTGATATCTGATATCCATGTGTTCTATAACCACCTCCAAAATCTACTACCATCGTTATGGGGAAATATGTATCTAATGCTTATATGTATACGCTTGCCAAGAATTTCGGAGGAAAAAACCGAAAAATAGTACGGAATAAATGAGGTATATAAGATATGAGATCCAAGTTAACAAGACGGAGACTAAAATACACAGGTTTGATTTTGATAGGTAGAGAGCGTCGTGATAGGTATGGGTAAGAGTACAAGAGAGCAGGAGCAAGGACAAAGAGCGATAGGACGGATGAGCGCGAAAGCAATACAGGAACGAATGTGAGGATGTATGGTTGTTGCTCCGGTCCGTGGCGGAGATGATATGCAATGTGAGCTAGTTGCTAGCTGTTGTGGTATTGGCATGGGATCCCAAGAAAGGGAAGGGAACTCTTGAAGCCGCTGATGCAATAGTTGTTGTTGATGGAGTTGAAGGTGATGATGGTCCACTGAGGCCCGAAGTGGTGGGCGCTGCGGAGGTGGGCTCGGCGATGGTGATTCGGCGAGTGGCGGCAGCGGCAATTCGGTGGGTTTTGTTGTACCGCCGGCCTTTCTGTGTCTTCTTTCGTTCCCGACGGGGAGAAGTAGACGCTTGCCCTTCATCACTTGAACCGCAGATGGTGCGGTCTGAGTCTGACTCGTAGTCCTGGGAGGTAGAAAGGGGTGTCGCAGGTATGGCAGGTGACACCGTGGGCATAGACCGAGGAGATTTGGAAACATGTGCTGTTTCGGCGTCACCATCAGTGGGGGATGATGAGCGCTTTGAAGGTACGGATAGGGTGGATAGGGTGGTGACCACGGGGGAAGAATGACTTGAACGGAATTGGGAGCTCAAGCGCGGTCGAGTTTTAGGGGACGCGCCACGGATGGTGCCCTCAAGTGTGGGTGATGACCACTGGGTATTGGTCAGCACAGACAGAGCCTGCTCTGTGAGAGAAGGCTCCATGTATTCGAGCTCGCCGAGAGACGCGAAGGATTGCGCGCGGAAAGACGGAGGAATAGTGCGGGTCGGAGGTAGCCCTGGTGGGGACCACGGCATCTTGACATCCTATACGAGCGCTGTTAGACGCAACACATGCTCGGTATTCGATATTACATACCCTCCAAGATAGGCCATCGAGGTCACTGAACTCCACCTTGACGGATTGGAAAGACTGGAAAAGTATCTGACGTTCCTCCTATGTGGCGTAAGTAAGCAATGGGAGTCGTTTCTCAACTGGAGGAAAAGAACCAACCGGTGTAATTTTGAGAGCTTCCGCTTCTTCCATGCGCTGCTCATTTTCAATCTCGAGAAGTCGCTGCCTCCGCTGGGCAGCACGAGACTGTTCAGAGTTTGAATAGGGTCGTAAGACTGAAGTCATGATGTCCAGGTAAGAAAATGAAGCAAGGGACGCTCCAGACGTCGTTGAGAGATGAGTTCGTGACAATAGAGATATGTTCTAAGCAATAGATAGCACAGTTAGGGGCGCGAAAGCGTGAAGACAAAGGTTTAGGAGGGAAGGGTGGTCGAGTGGCTAAACCTTGAAGAAGGAAATTCCAAAGCTGGCTTGGCCCCAAATCTCGTGACTCGATTACGCTTTGAAACTCAGACGCCAACGAGCCCACGTTGTCACGGTTACAACGATGTAGTTGATGGAGATCATCCCAGGCGAAGAAACACCGAGCAGGTTGACAGGACATGGGAAATAAAAAAGTAATGCTGCCTCTTATTGGCTCTTTATGGCTAATCTAACAAGTCCTTGTCGATTAGTGGTTAAATCATCTCGTTGTGGCATTGCTAGCTCCGAGAAGCCGGAAGTTCGAATCCTCCCTGGGACAATGTTTTTTGATTCATTTTCGGCCCTGACGTAGTTGTGAAGTCTCCAACAAAGAGAGCACCATTTGAACCTGGACTTCCACCTTCTTCCTCTCCACGGCCGAAGATATATATCACTTTGACGTCGACAATTCAGAACAACCAAAAACTGCACAGAGTCTGACTCAACATCAGCAAACACAGCCAGCTGAACCGGTTCATGTCACGTCGACTCATTCAAGCGCTTCCGGCTTGTCGTAATCTCGGTATATCACTTCACACAATTTCGAGATATCTACATTATTCAACACCAGCGTCTTCAAACGCGCAGAAATCACGCAAAATGGGTAAAGGCAAATCACGCACGCCTCCTGAAGAAAACCTCTACCTGCCCACACCACCATCGACATTACCGATCGTGGACACACATACGCACTTAGCCTCAACATATGAATTCTACCGTACAAGATACAAGGAAGGAAAGCTCCTGGATGCCTTCGAGTTTGCCAGGAAGATGTACGAGGGCCGGAATGTAACGTCCATCGTGGATGTCTGGTGCGAAGCTCCAGTGCGGAAGGCTCTGTACAAAGAGTTCGCAGACAGTGCTATAAGCGAAGAAGATAGGCGGACGAAATGGAACGGAATAGAATACTGGTTTGCCATAGGTATGTTTCCTGTTTGCACTGGTCGCCGAATAGCTGGTTAACATCCGTGTGGTCTAGGTGTTCACCCGTAAATCTACCAAATCATGCGTCTTGTGCGATAGCTCATACGTTCCTATGACCAGACACGAGGCAAAGTCTTATAACGATGAGGTAGAGAAAGACCTGTGCGTACCTGTCGCCGATTACCTACGGGCAGCATCTGACATTCCTTCAGGCTTGAAGCAATGCAACACCCTCGATGCGTGAGCTGGGGCGAGATGGGGTTGGACTACCACTACGACCTCTCCCGGAGGGACATACAACGCGAAGTCTTCGCACGACAGCTCCGGCATGCGGTGAGGCTTGGAAAGCCCTTGACCATTCATACCCGAGAAGCGGACGAGGACACTGAGAGGATTCTCAAGGAGGAGGTACCGAAGGATCATAAGGTTAGCTTTCGTTTCTCAGCATTTCAGGCGCAGTTTCTAAACCGATACCTCAACAGATTCACATACATTGTTTCACGGACACGCCTGAGTTTGCTGGACGATTACTTGACCATTTCCCTAACCTGTTCATCGGCATCACCGGTACGCCTTTCTCGACCTATTCTCGTTAGAGCTTGGCTCTGACTTCATCCCCAAAGGCGTCATTACCTACGGCTCTAACGAGAACACCTCAAACGTCATCCGTAACATGGTCGCCGCGAACCCTGAGGCTCCCCTACGAATCGTCTTGGAGACCGACGCACCATACATGGTTCCGGGGAACATCTACGAATCACTTAAAGAGATGAAGGGCAAACTCCCGATCTGTCATACGGCTATGGTGCCTTGGACGGCCCAGTTCGTGGCGAATGTTGCTGGAGAGGGCTGGACCGCGGATAGAGTGATGCAGGAGTCGATAGAGAATGCGAAGACGGTGTATGGGATTTAACTTCCGATTAGATGCCATCTCGGCTACCTCTATATGATGTTCTTCGCAGACAGTAGAGAATCTCTAGATCTTTGGTTTTGACTTTAACATCGTCGTGAAATCCTGAGTGGTATCGAATACACGGGTACAACTACATCATATCCATCCTCTCATGCACCGGTGGCGGCTATCCGAGCGTCGACATCTGCTGAGGTGGTGCAAGTAATAGACTACGAGAATTTATTGATCAGTGCTTTGCCAATACGAAGCCATAGAACGACTTACAGTTCCGGCCTTGTTCACCAACGGTAAAGCCGCACATACAGTACCACCAGCACACTGGGTAATCGCGAATTTGCCGCCAACACACTGGGCGAATCCACCGGCGACACAAGCCTGCTCACCGTCAGTGCAGGCAGAAGCAGCGGTCAGGCCGGCAAATTTGGCGTTGAGTGCCTTTGCGTCTTTGCCATTTTCTAAAGGGAATAAATTGAGAAAAAGGGTATATGGAATGAGTGAGGAGCTTACGGAGGGTAAAGCTCTTGTCGCCTGCTGCAGGTGCAGTGACGACGTTGACCTCAGTCTTGGGAGGCGCAGGGACCGACGGTGAGGAAGAGTCGTTACTTGCGGGAGGTGCAGCGGCTCTACAGCTAAGTCAGCAACATCCACCACACCGGCGGGAAAGAGTCTTACCCTCCAACACCAGGACTCTTAACAAGCGTGTTAAGTTGGATACCATCCGGAACAGGACCGTCCGCCTTCGCGGGACACGACCCAGGCGGGCTCAGGGCAGTCACGCCCAGAGGAAGGTTTCCAGTTTGGTCGCCGCTGAACTTTGTGAAGTCGGATCCCGCGAATTGGCAGTGGAACAATCCGTTGAGCTCCGCATTCTTAGGTGCGGTTTGACAGTAAGGGACTTGGAGGCGGTCAGGCTAAGTTGTGAATGAGATATTTTATCCCGTAGAGTGGATGAACGAAGATGGCTTACAGCGTTCCTCGGCTGTTGTACGAACAACTGAGCGAGCCTGATCATCTCTGACTCGTTGTTGAGGCTCTTCGCGAGGTCGATCATTTGATCAGCTGCGTCTTGTTGGTCGCAGTTCTTTCCCGCCGCAAGGAGGCTGGTGAATGCGGTTTGAGAGATGGGGTTGCATTTGCCAGCTCCACCGGCAGCGAGCTGAGCGTCGAGGGGATTGAATTAGACGGGGAAATGAAAGTGAATAGAGTGAAAATGAGATTTACACAAGCCTGTTCCCAATCCTTGGTGGCGTTAGAGATGACTTGAGCGATCCTCTTATGGAGAGGAGCGGCACAAGCGAAGGAAGCGAGAGCGGGGAGGACGAGTGCGAGGCGGACCATATTGAAAGGGGATTAAGAGGATGAATAAGAGTAAGATTAGGAAGTTGGAAGAACGAAGGGTGTGATGTTAAAGTCAAAGAAGAAAAAAGAGCGCTAGGCTCTTTGAAGAAACGGAACAAAGTAGAAAGGTAAGAAAGCGAAGTAAAGTGAGGAGGAGAAGCTCGACTCTCGAGGTTTTTATACCTCCACGATGAGTTATTACCTCATGTTCGCTGTATGGTTGGCTCGTTGACGAGCGGCATCCTCTCCCAGAGATCAAGTTCCAAGTTGGAGAGTAGCAACACGATGGTTCGATCGAGGTGTGTTGTCGAGGTAAGAGAGGATCTGTCAGGCCTGTGTCAGGCAGTTGTTATCGAAGCAGATCAAATTTAAAGTCGGAAGGCGAGGGGGCGGAATAGTTAGCTCCGATGGAGGAACCTTTCACAGTACATTTTTGAAGTAGATTACGTTCAGGTGGGAAACCATACTGGGTGCAGCGAAGACAAAGAAGCCGTCCGAACAGCTAGATGTTTGAATAACTTTAGGTGAGGTTCTTCTGTGCGCAGCCGTCCGCTCAAGGTCAAGCTTAGGCTACCCAGTCGGCATCTTAGCGTATGATAATCTACGCCTCGGTTAATCAGAGAGCACGAGGATGCCTTGATACCGTCGCCAGCAGGCAGAGGTCAAGATGCAAGTAACCTTTCATGCTAGATGCTCGCCTTGGTGATCATCTGGCCGTCATCCGAGGTACCCGCAAGGAGTTTTGCTCTTCTGTGTGGTCGCTGGGAGGTAAAACTTGAACATGCTTCGCCGGTTGAGTCAAATAGTACTTGATTCCAAAGCAATGACGCTCACTTGCAATCCCATGGATGACTGAGTACTGAAGGGTCTATTTCACCGTCAGGGCTGCTGATGGTAGATTCACTAACGTCGCCCTGAAGTGGAGGGGAGGCCACGTTAAACTAGATCCAGAAGAGAAGCCCGCCGTAGTGACCGTCCCGTGGGCCGTGGGCAGCTCACATCATGATGAAGTCGTGGATCTCCACATGGTTGCGGGGTTCCCCGTTTTCAAGAGCCACCTTTGGCAGTACGAATGTAAAGGTACGATATTCGTCGACGGTACAAGGCAGGAAGTCGCTTTAAATGGCAGAAACACATGACATGGTTCGAGTGCCCAAGGCCAAAGCCTCGGCCCCATTCAATCAGAGCGCTGGGTATCGCCGTTGAATGGAAGTAATCGATGATCCGGTTTTGAGCACCAATTCCGTGATTAAACACAGAGTACGGCGGGAAACACTCCCAAAACGTCGGCCACCCGAATATCCGACCTAGTTCTTAAACACCTTGCCCACTTTTCGGGAACAAGGTTGCTACAAGCAGCATTTTAGAGGTCCCTTACTCTGTGGCGGCCACTGCGGTAAGGTGTTTTATGGCCGTGTGGCGAAATGGCATCGCGTCTGACTACGAATCAGGAGATTGCAGGTTCGACCCCTGTCTCGGTCAAGAAAGCCTAGCGGGTACATTTTTGTCAGCTTTTAGTTCAGTGGCGATTACGTAAGGAACTTGATCGACTGTGAGAACATTTTTTGATGTGAGTCCTTGGCTTTCCATTCCTTGGTCGTCGTCGCCAACAAGCCTTTGCTCATCATCTTCCTCGACCAGACCTCCGCTCACCGTCGCGGATACACCGCTCCTTTATTCTTATTTAATAAATAACCATGGATCCGCCCCCTCCACCCCCTGATACTACTAGTAAGCCCAATTATTCGTTTCTTCGGAACAAGACTAACATCTGGGGTAGCCACCACGACCACGACGAGCTCGTCTTCGTCGTCTTCATCCTCCTCATCGTCGTCCTCAACATCAAGCTCTACCACACCTCCCCCCGATACCTCTACATCCGATACATCCACATCATCAACTACCAGTACCACAACTTCCTCCACCACCTCAACCCCGACCCCAACCCCAACGCCTACCCTGTCCCCAACCACCTCTCTGACTACCAGTTCTAGTAATATTGTTACTATAACTTCACAAACCACGGTTACGCCCATTCCAACCAACACTGGAATCTCAGGCGGAGCGAATGGTGGCAAAGACAAAGGGTAAGTCAATTCGATTTCATCAATGTGTATCTCGGTTCTAATGTGTCAAACAGGTTCTTTGATAACACAGGAGCAGTGGCCGGCGTTTTCACCGTCGTTGGCCTTGTGGCTCTAGCAATAGTCATCGCTCTTGTGACCAATATCATCAGGCGACGACGGGCCAAACGGTTCGACCAAGAAATTGCGGAGGCAGCGGAAGAAGCTGCCAAAGCACCTGCACCGGTCTTCTTGGATGACGATGATGATAATTATCGCCCAGGTGGTGGTGTTGCTGCTGGTTATGGCGGACGAGGGGATTACGACGATTATAATCACGGTGCAGGAGATTATAACCACGGTGGAGGATACGGCAATGCTGGACCTTACTCGGATGTTTCGTCCCATGGAACATACTCTCAACCGCCTATGTCAACCGGCGAATCCTACAACATGCGTGATATGGGTGGCCATACAACTGGAGGTGCTCCAGGCGAGCTTTATAATCCGTATGGTGCCGCGGCCACCGGCGCAGCTGCTGGAGCTGCAGGTGTTGGCGTCGCTCGTGCAAGGAGCACCCGTGACCCCGGAAACTTCGCTGCTGGCTTGACTGAAGGTTCTGCTCCTTATGCTGCCTTCGCTGGTCCCGGCTACAGCCAACAGCAAAATTACGGAGGTTATAACAACAATACCGCATATGCTGCTGCTGGAGGAGGAGCATACCAACATGGACCCGGGAGCCCAGAGTACGACTTGCTCGACGCTGCTGGAATGAACAGCGCTGGTAATGGTGCTGCAACTGCGGCTGGCGCAGCAGGTGTTCAACGGGGAATTTCGCTGAACCACCAACCCGAATCTCAGCTTGCCTATACCGGACCTCAACGACACAATTCTGCTGGCAATAGATCTGCAGAGAGCGGCAATAGTGCCAGCGTCTACACGACTCCCAGCGCCAATTACCCCAGTAGTGCAGCGGCGCCTCCCATGCCACACCAAGAATCCTATGGGATTGCTTATGATCAAGAAGATCCCTACGGCGGATACGCTGGCGACCAGCATTCTCGGTCTGGACATGGGCATCCACAACATGTCGTCGGAGACGCGGAAAGCGACGGAGAAGATGACGCGAACCGAGGACCAAGAGTTCTGAGGGTACGTGAATTTCACGCCTCTCCCAGAATTTCGTGCTGACTCGACTTGCAGGTCGCAAATGAGTAAACACTGACGACCGGATTTACGATTACCATAAAAGGAAACCATCTGGAATTTCGGAAATTTGCCGTCTTGTGTAGGCGGCCAAAAACTTTACCTTCTTTCACTTTCGCATGGATCCTTGCCAAGACACTTCCTTCCTCCTCATCTCGTTGTCTTTGACCTGTGATGTTCACACCTTTTCTCATACCGTCACGCTCCCCCTTCCGCCTGTGCCCTTATATCTGCTTTAATATTCCCAAATATCCCTTTTCTTATACATATTTATGCACTGCCCACGCTATCATCTCCTGAAGTCTCTGTTCTTCACACCTTCGCCCTTTCACCCGCCCTTTGCCTGAGGAACCTCGGTGGTGACTTTGATGATGATCATTATGGGAGACGCATCACGTATCACCGGTGCATTTCCTGATCATCATCTACAGCGACGACGGAACATGTCCTCCAAGCACCACTGGTGCTGCTCGCCGTCATCAATGACATCCTTGTTAGTGGATGATATCATATGACAGTGACTGTGGACGTGTGAAGGTCCCCGGCGAAGGCGTTTGATTATGATCTGAGGCGCGGTGCTTTGCTGTATTCACTCCCTTGTATGCCCCTTGAATGTCGAGCCTGTATGTGCTATTACTCTGTACTACCTGTAACTCCCTTCTACGCACTCTCTAACTCCCTACCCTCCATTTTCCCTGTCACTTGTTCAACAGTTCTTCCGAAAGATACCCACCCACTTACATTTGTTCCACTTTGCACATACTGTTCTTCATTTCGATGGCGTGCATATCTCGCCCGTACTAATCATTACATCTTGTTCTTTATTCATTTTGGTTTTCCCAAGCAACATTTTTTTGCTTCTTACGCTTGAAACCTTCTCTGTACTGCCTAGGGACTTTGCTACTGCAATATACAATCCTATTCTACCCAAGCCATTTCTCCGCCAGGACGTCGCCTTGGTTCCATTGTTTTCGAGTTATCTTTATGACTCGGCACCGAGCACGAGGTGATGGCTCACGGAATCGGCGTCGTGACACCAATACCGGACAAGCTCCTCAGGGAACGGAGGTTGGTGAGGGCACTTGAAGTAGGATGGCGGTGACTCTGGTGAGAGTTCACCTGGGCGCGCTTCAACTTGCCACGCGGATCGTGAACGCTATTCAAGATTGGCTCCGTACCTGATTCGCTCATATGGCGGCGTCATAAAGGAGTAGGTCTGAATATGATCTCAACTGAGAGGCACTATGATGGCGTACCGGCGCAGGCTTCAAGGTCGGTGTGGTATCTTTGACTGGAATCTAGGATAAAGAGTTTGCTGGACGGGTATGCTGCACCTGGGCCCGGTAGAAGGAGAGATCGCTAAACACTCTCAGTTAAAGATTTTTAAGGATACGGTAAAATCTAGTGAGGTTAAAGTTCAGATTCTCATCATCAGTCAAATTGCTGCCCATCACTGGCGAATACCTCACCTCAAGCCTTACGAGTTGGACAGGCTCTGCCCAGATGCGAAGGCGCAACATATTCACACCTATCTGTTTACTGCATAGACTCTTCTGTCTGGGAAAACTGCTTATTCATTGCGCTCGGTTTGCGCACTATTCAGTGTCTTCACTCAAGACCCCCAATGTTATTCTTATGCTACATTGGCCCTGATTGGAAACTTTTGATCATGATCTACTTCTTTCATGTTTGTGTGGCCCTTGGCTGTGCCATTCTCCCGGCGAGCATATTCACCTCGGATGAGTCTTCCTTTAATAGGAATTAATTTTATGAGATCCTTGCATGTGGACGAATGAAATTGTTGTATCACCCAGACGCTGCGCATAACCGATGCAATGCCGCAAGAATGGCCGAAGAGTTTTGAATCATTTCCGGTGAGGCGATGATCCGATCACCTACTTTTCGACGATAATACTCCTCGAAGACTCCAATTCAACGTAGCTTGCGCGTCTTCATCTCATCACCAACATGCTAGAAATTCTCTGTTAAGACAGATTGCTCTCGAGAGATCGATCCTACATGGTATCCACCTGAGTATTGCTTCGATACGATTGCCAGATTCAATGTCGAAAACGATCAGTGACAATGGGCATGAACACCGTGAAACCAATGACACGCTCCTCATCCTGAGCAAGAAACAAGGCCTTCCAAAGAGAGAAATAGCAAACAGCGATATAGGTATAGACAAATCCGGCGCTTGATGCGTAATTCTTAGGGGTGTATGAGTTTGAAGTGCAGCTAGCCGTCAACCGACCCTTTGGCCTCTCTACTTTCGGGAAACGGGCCAGATGCAGTCCGACGATCACCTTCAACTGCGATGTATCGACTAGTTAAGCTCTGCATTCCATGCTTGCTCGACGTAATCACGAGTCAACGTTATGGGCGTGGCTGAGAATAGGTTCGACGTTCGTGGATGCTGGCGTACCAAGCACAGGCATATATAAGCCGCTGAGTCTTCCGCCTGGTGCCCTCAACTTGTTTCTACTCTCTTATCCTCCTCGATCCTCAACGACCTCTTCATGTCCCACACCCACTTCATGTCCTACTCATCCTTCGACTTCACTTCGTCGTCGAATGCTCTCGAGGTACGTATTGCCCGGCTGTCCATCGAAAACCCTGTTTAACAGCACTTGCAACAGAATCATTATATCTCAACTTCGAACGGGTATCAAGGTCAAAGCTATCTTGGCAGCCCTGTTCCAGGTCTACAACCTGCACCTCAATTCTTCGGGTTCCAGTTCACTGAATTCTCTCCCGACATCACCAACTGTTCGGTTTTCAACCTCCAAAGACGAGAACGAGTCCTGAAGGTCATATCAAACCCCAACACACCTGGTTTTACTACTCTCCAAAAACCGAACGGAAGGACTGCTGGAGCAATTGGCTGGCACCGCCCAGCATTTGTTGAGCTGGAGGGAATCATAGAACGGCAGACCACTCAGCAGTGGCTTCCCGTCTCGCCTAACGGAGGGTACGTGTCTACTTCATCAGTCAGAAATAACTTATTTACACGCTTGATAGCGCTCGGTTTATGGATATCCTCGGTACCAGGTACTGCTGGGTTTGGAAGAGGAATGTTATCGGCGTAAGTCCCAGGCCAGTGATTAAGTCTAGTCCTAGTTCTAAAGCTCGAGTAGTTATTCCAGCAAACCTCACGGGATCCCATCGCAAAGATTGTAATCGGGGACCAGGAGACAGTCTTGTATATCTCATCGGAAATCATGCGACCTGGCTTCCTTGAGATCTGTGCCGTCGCTACTGTTCTTTTTGCATCAGGTCGCAATATCAATTAGGTCCTCATGGGCCTAGTATGCTCTTCCCATTAGACATCTCTCTCTCATTTGTTACTATTGGTCGCGACTGTTCCTAATTACTACTAATTGTTTTGGCCTTGTACTCTCGAGCCTCATCTCTTGATTGAATATTAGATATCTCTGTTTCGTTCACACATCAATAGATCTTCAGGTGCCCAGTTGCAGGAGGAAAATCCAGCGGCTTTAATTTGCCTAATTCCGTTGGGTCTCGTCTGATCACAGTCGATCGGTGCCTGGGGTAGCGAGTGCCTCGATGTAGATAACGGACACTCTATGAGGCTCGTTTCTACAGAATGGCATTGAAACGGCGTGCTTTCTGCCAGGGTTGAACGAACCACAGAAGGCGGCAATATCCGCCAACTTATCAGTGCAACCGTTCGAGATGTTGACCTTCGGTTATTTGATCCCTCCAATTCATTCCTTATGAAACCACATGGCGCTATCATTGACGTATGTGATAATGTAAGGGGGTTCCTGGCGGATCTTCCACATATGTGTGCAACTGATAGGTAGCTGTGCATCGAAACTGATAGTGTGGCTAACAAACGTTGAACGTCATGCCCCTCGCGGGCCCGGGCGGCTCGGAAGGACGTCCGGAGCGTATTCCATCCAACCTCCCCGAATCGGGCTTCTTTCATTGATGAAGGCTGTATTGGTGCAATGCGCATCACGATAACACACACACGCTGAAAGCCGTTACCTGGTCGGCAGCCTGTATTGTATGGCTTTCATAGTGGACGCAGGGATAGGAAGTCTAGCAAACGAGGCAATCTTCCTTGAAACTAAGGTTATACATGGTTTTATCCACAGTCTTCTCAATCTTCTTCCAATCCGACCGGCGTTGAATGAACTCGTAAATATCCTGGAATAGGGAATATAAATGAGCATCAAATCAGTAGGCGCCAAGTACTAATATGACGTACCTCGGGACGATATGCACCACCATACCGAGTAATATCGCGCACAATTTGAGCTAGATCTTTGGCATCCTCGACCACATACACATGGCCCAGCATCTTCAGGTGTGCGAAATCTGAAGTGATCGAGGCAACCTAGACCAGAAGTGAGCATCTTACCAATCATGGTATGAAAACACGAACCTTCAAAGATGCGATAAAGTTGTGATACGTGTTCAAGTCGGCAATAACTTGGAAACCGCCATTAAGTGAGATGATCTGACGCTTTATGTGTTTCTGTAATATCCTATTCAGACAAGGAAAGCCGATCAGGTCCGGGCGCGCACAGAATACCTACGAGGCACCTACGCAATAAGCCGAATCCCGACCTCTTGATAGAAGACCTCGAGTACTTCTTTGCTCGTGCTGCCTTTGAGGAGCTTGCAGTGCATGTCGAGGCATTTGATGGCTTCTGTGCATCCCTTCGTAGCTCCGAGCTCTAGTGGTCCATCTTCGGGAGGGTAGTATTCACGGGGCTTTGTGAGCGTTAGGATTATGTGTTCGACCTTAGTGAGTGCTCGAGTCAGTTAGCCTCAAAGGAGGGAGCCACATCAATGTACCTGATTCATCAGAACTTCTGTTCCGGCATTCAAACCTGCGGCAACAGAGTCATCTAGAGCATTTTCAAAACGTTTCTTCTCTCGCACGACGGCATTGAGGAAATCCGTGCGATCGATATATTGCGCCTGAAACCCATTGGCAATCAATCAAGTGGGTTGATGTATGGCGGTATGGACAGAACGAACCAGTTCTTTGTCGAAATAGACTTGGACCATGCTTTGTATCGTATCTCCAATATGAACCAGCTCGAAAAATTGCATGAGAGGTGCAACACTTGTTGTAAGGTCGTGTTCTGCGGGTTTGTAATTGTGCATCTCTTGCGTAGCGCTATCAAAGGGAAAGCAATTAGCCACAGTCTGAAACAAAACAAAAACGAAAAGGCATACGCTCCGAATCCCTTTCTCAGATGACCGTCTCCCAGTCGCTCTAACATCAGCACGAAAACTTCTTCAATAGTATCCCTTACCCTGTGTCCGTAATGCCCGGGATAGCCAGCAAAGGTCTCGACACGTTTGAGGGAATCTCGATCGGAGTGGATCATCTCGAGCGCCACGTCCAACGAAAGCAAAAGCTCCAGTTTGTTCATCGTCGCCGTGTTGGATCCCGGGGTGGCCAGCGTCGCCGATGACGGCGAGGGATCGACTGCAGTATTGGATGTGCTTACGGAGGTGGTGGAAGGTGTAACAGATACAGGCCGCGAATCTACATGCCAACAAAAAGATTAACGTCACATTCAAAGACCCGGTAACCCAACGAAACACATACCATTGTTCTTTGTTTTCTCCTCCGCAGCCCACGGATCATCCACGGCCTTCTCCCTTCCGTCCTCCGTCTTTGCCTCATCTTCCTCATCGTCATCCTCCTCGCCACCAACCTCAAACACGACGTTCTCATCAACGCCAGGAACGACTCCATTTCCACCTCCGTAGACCTTCCCGTTCGCTTTTCCGCTGGGCTGAGGCTTGTACCCAACACCCCATCCGGTCTTGCTGAACCGTTCCACTTCTTGCTGATCTCGCTGCCCGGGCGTCCCACCCCACTTCGCTGGGTTCAACATCCCTAGTCCGGCACCGATACCTTCCGCAGCGGTTTTTGTTCCTCCGACGACCGCAGCACCGACGGCACCAACAGTGCGAGGAACAATTGTTACGGGAAGTAACAGAACGGAAGTAAACGATGCAAGCACGGTGCGTTTGACCTGGGCTGGGTTTTGGGATGACAGGAAACGGGGTTGGTGGTGCGAGGGGAGGTGAGGAGACGAGCTGGCCGGCGTGTTTGAGCTTGACGGTGCAGATGACGGGAAGTTGGTTATCGACGTTGGTGTAATGCCAGACGAAGTGAGCTGAAAGAACAAAAACATAATCAGTCAAATTTGTTAAATATGGGGATAAGAGAGTAATAATGACGAACCTCCCGATCCCAGTTCTTGTATATCCCCTCAAGGCCAAATTTGACAGCTTCCACCTCTTCGTCTAGGTATTCGTCCATGTGAGGCTCGAACATCTGGTAGACGACATCCTCGGCCCGAGTTCTCTGCACCACGGACTGCGCATTGCCCTTGTCTGATGCAGCAGCAGCAGCGGCCATGATCTCGTCCACGATTCTCCAGGCTTCCTTGAATGATGCAGCAGTTGCTTGGAGGAAGAGCGTGTTGGGTGCTCCGCCCTCGCCCATGGTGACAGCACCAACATCTCGGGCTTTTTCGAGTAGGTTGGTAACGTATTCGCCGAGCTGGATGAAATGGCCATTAGGGAGCTGTTCAGGAAGGAAATGAAGGAAAATGCATACCACTTCATTTGCAATCCTCTCCGCGAAGAATATGATGACCTGGCTCTCTGGAGGGAACACCCGGACGGCTCTCGCACCATGCTCTTCAATGGCCTTGAGAACGAATGTCATGAAGGTATCCATGGCGTCAAAGTCGAGTTGACCTTCAGCCCTAGAATAGCATGTACATTAGTGACGGCAGAAGAATTGAACACCACAAGAACCTACGTGATATTATCCAGCGCATTAAACCTTGACCACTCGTAGAAAATCTCCCTCTTTTCCGCCCACACCTTCCCCATCTCCCAATCTGCCGCTTCCTGCCCCTTTTCCTTCGCCACTCTGGTATCTGCCTGTGCCTCCCAGACCTCCCAGCTCGCAGCAGCAGCTTCCTTCATACCAGCTTCATCGCCTCTTCCATCAGCGGCATCGAAAGCCGTGAGCATGTTGGCGTCAAATCTGTCCATAGCGGCTCGTAGCGTATTCTTCAATTGGCTCCATAGTCGGAGTGGCTGTATGCTGGGTGAGAGGAAGAGGGCGAGGAGGTGAATGATTTCTGCAGTTTGGCGTATGTTGAGGTTGGTCGATGTTGACGATGCAGATGAGCCGGAGGAGAAAAACGCGTCCAGCGCTGAGAGGATTTGATGTGGTGGGTTTGAAGAGAGGGAGAATGCGAGGGGCCGGAGGAGCGAATGTGCTCGCATGTAAAGGTGCTTGGTTGATGGAGCAGTCGAAGCTGCGAATAGGTTGAACCCGGTTGAGGCTACCGGATGTGGTGCTCGCGGGGATGGCATCCTAGGAGACGTAGGTGAGCCAACGAAGTCTCCAAAATCTCCGTCTGGCATCACGGCGGAGCCATTCAGCTGCAAATTCGGTGCGGCACTGAAATCTCCAAAATCGTCCTGCTCAGCGACAGGCAGCACTGGAGGTGCTTGCTTTCGTTTCTCGGTCTCCTTGCCCAACTTTGCTTTCTCTAGCTCGTCCAAAATGCCTCCTAGTCCGCATCTCTCAATACCCAAACTTTTCCACTTCTTCTCCCAGAAACCGTCCTCCTTCACCAGCTTGTTCAGGTTGCGGCACGTCCCTGCATATGCAGATATTTCATAGACGGGTAAATGCAGGAGGATGAGGAAATGGAGGTCTATGGGAAGCCGCCCAATATAGGGTACTGTTGGTGGGGCGACCTTCGCATTTCGGTTCAATATTCGAGCACCAAAAGATGTTGGAGCTGGAGAAGAATGCAGCCGGACTGGCTCCAGGGTAGCAAAGCGATCCATTGCTCCCTATGCTTGCGTCGCAGAGCCGGCTACGCGGGAATGCAAGAGTACAGCTCGTGGCCGAACTTGAGAGATCCGATGAGGACCTGGATGTGTCAAACGAAGACCCAGGACAGATTGTTCAAGATTTGGGCGCAGTTGCGCTCGCCAAAAGAATGCCTACAAGGCTACCGAATGTTGCCTTCAGGTTTGAGCTCGCTGCCAACGACAGCGATGAAGATCGAAAACGCCTGCGGACAACGTTGCCGTCGATGCCGAGAGGAATTCGAGGGGGGATCACATGACTGAAATGAACCGAGCGAACCGGTTCGCTGCTCCTCAGGTTCTCAGGAGTCACGCATGGAGTTTTTGACAATTTTTGTTTTTGCCTCCAGCCTCGAATTCAAGTATGTAGGTTTCCCTCGAAGTCCTCGCAGCCCTGTGAGTGGAGGTTGGCATGCTACACAATATATTCTGAGGCCGGAACCGGGTGACACTACTCAGGTGAGAATCTTGAGCTTGATGCTAGTTGAAGCCAACCAAGCTATAATTTGTGATCGTCTTTCCTCTCACTCACGGGTTCGTGTCAAGTCCAATAGATCTTCCAACCGAGGCTTGTGTCTACATTTGATACTAGTAGTCGATAGTTCGGGCTTCCGGTCCGATATTTGTCCGTTTACAATGTCCCCACAGTTCTGGATCATTTCCAGTTTTTGTCAAGAGCACTTCTTCTTTATCATTCAATAACCCACAACGGAAAACGGGGATCCATGGAATCCAAACCGTTATGGTGTTGGGACGTCTGAAAAGCTTCTTTTATTATGCTCTGGGGAAACTGCCTTGAAAACGCCGGTGACATCCAGTTTCTCCCTCAGCAATCTTGGCCCGGGAGTGACTGTCTTCCTTGGCTCTTGGGGTTTTCTATCTACGCAACGGGAGCCACGCTGGTCCCTGCGAGAAGTGCTGCAAAATCTCTGCAATACACTAGTCTGGCAACCGAGAGTGTCCTCCGATAATATCTGCTGCTCTAAATGCGTGCTGGAATGGGTGAACCTCCATTCGCCGCACTTTGATGCATTGACCGCCCCACGCGGCGCTCAGGACTTGACCACCCATGACGCCATGAGCGTCTTCAATTGTCCTCCAAGGTCTATTTCCCCGTCCTCGTGAGGTGTTTGAATGCGATTGACTTGGTTGATCCGCCCTGCAAAAATGCCTCTCCAACTCCGTCCAATATTCCTACTCAATCAATCTGGGCATCAACCGACGAGCTTCTGCCCCATTGATTCCACCACCTGACTGGAGGGTTCCTGGAATGATACGCTTATGGGGAGGCTTCGAACTCAGCACGGGACTCAGAAAAAGTTCAACCTCGATGATATTTCGGCATCTTCGCCATTCAGATAACACTTGCCAAGCCAATGGTTTTCAAAGGTAAATAGATCTCTTCCGACGGTTGCGCCTAAATCTCGATGATTAATGCGCTATTTAAGCTGAAGTGGATAACGGTGAGACGGATTGACACCGCCGCATTTCAAGATGATGTTCAAATCTCTCTTCGCTCTTGTCAGCCTTAGTGCTTCCCTCAATGTCGCCACGGCTCACTGTTAGTCCGGGCAATGAGAAAGCACTCAGCTGTTCAGCTAAATCTCTGTATAGACACATTCCCTTCCCTCGTCGTCAACGGGGCTACCACGCCAGCGTGGGCCAACGTTCGCAAGACAAACAACTTCAACAGCCGTGCGCCGGTATGAGACGCCGTTTAAGCCCTGACTTAGACCACAGACTAACATAAATTCCTCCTAGGTGACCGACGTCAAGAGTGCCGATTTCAGATGTTATACTTCCCAGACTGGAGCGAGCGCATCTACTGTGACCGTTGCTGCAGGTTCTACCCTCGGCATCAACAGTGACGGTACTATCTACCACCCCGGTGTAAGTCATTTATGGTCACTATGCGCAATATCTTCTGACCCAGTTGTAGTCCCTCAATGTGTATATGGCCAAAGCACCCGGAAGCGCCGCCTCTTTCGCTGGCGATGGAAACGTTTGGTTCAAGGTCAGAAGATAGCTAGCCTACCTTTAGCCTCCCGAATGCTGACTGTGATTGAATTTGAAGGTCTATGAGCTTGGAGCGATCACAGACGGTGGCAACACCATCGACTGGCCGGCCTATAGTGAGTATACATGTTATCGTCAAGTGCCCTTAATAACGCCTCTCCAGACAAGGCAGGCGTCTCGTTTACGATTCCCAAAAATCTGCCGAGCGGAGAATATCTTGGTGAGTTAGAGTGTTTACTATCACTCTAGCATTATCTAAAATATTTCTCTCTTTCCAAGTTCGCATTGAATCTATCGCATTGCACTCTGCTTCATCATTTGGTGGAGGTACGTATCGGAAGCTTCTAGTTGTCTTTTCCCCGCTAAAACTAGTAATAGCACAATTCTACATTAGTTGTGGACAAATTAACGTTACTGGCGGAGGCAGTGGCACTCCTGGCCCGCTGGTTGCCATTCCCGGCGTCTACACTGGAAATGTAAAAGCTTTTTTGACCCCAATAACTCGATGCTAACCTCATTTTCCAGGAACCGGGAATCCTCATCAATATCTACTACCCCGTTCCTAAGACCTACACTAACCCTGGCCCGGTAAGTAAACTTCTGGAAAGCGAGGACCCTGCCACTGATCGACCATCCTTATACTTCACTTTTAGGCTGTGTGGAGGGGCTAAAGCGTCCATATTCGGCATAGCGGTGAATGTGGTCAACTGCAACGGTTCATGGTCAATATATATTCGTGACGAGGCAAATTGGTATACTAAGACTACAAGTACAGAGGGGAATCGAATTATTATTCAACATGTTCGCTACAAACATATACTATTCATCTCTTGATCGCATGTATGAGCTAGCTGTCAATGGCTGTAACTGGAGGGATGACTTTGATAGAGACCAGGCGACTGTACCAATGTCTACCTCGGCTTCGCCTGGGTGGTCCTTCCTCAGGTTGAGTGCTTCTAGAATTCCGAAGTAATGTTTGGAGAGTTTTGACTCTGGACCGCAATCGGAAATACCAGAGTTATACCAGTCGGGATACTCCAGGATCACGGTCAACTTCCCGTCGTCTCCTGCTGTCGGTGGCTCGGCAGGCCAGTAACGTAGTCCGAAGTTTGCAGTCATGTCATCTTGGGCATAGATGGTCGCAGCGTTTAGTCGTGTGTTGTGGGTTATATAGTACAATACAGTGGCACCATCCTGACGTCTGCGGGCCACGCTGTAGTACACGAGAAGACCCCCTGGGGCGTCGTAGTGCGGGAACGTGCCTGCGTATGGGACGATTGCGGGGAGAAATTCATCGCTGAGGATCAGGGTTAACGACCTGTGGTGTATGTCTTCTTTGTCAAAAGGGAGTTGCTGGAGGAAGTGAGGGACGACGGCATCCAGAGCGATGCGCAACAATAGCGAGGTGCGAGACGACTGTTCTGGCTGGCTCCACTTGTACATTCGGAAGAAGGCCAAGCCGCCTTCAGCGACAAGCCAGATGAGTAAGCGCCACCACTCGGAGCTAACGAGCGAAACAAGGCTATAACAACCAATATATCCCCCAGTAGCTGCGATGGATCCAATCACGATCATGAACTGATAGGACCGGAGAGTTGTAGGGCACCAACGACTGGGGTTGATGTTCGTCGAGGGTTGCATTTGTTCAAGAAGAGGTTCTGTGAGGCTGGTGCTTCTCGTAGGCTCACGACGACCGTGTCTCAAGCGAGGTGCTTGACGGGGTGGCATTCGAGCAGGTCTGCGCTTCCATAGGGGGAGGATTGAATCATCGTGTTGTGGAGCAGCGGATGGTTTGGACACGAGACGACTGTTCAGTCGTTCTAAGCACCTTTCCGACATCGCTTGAGGATCCCAGCGAGGTCTTCCTCCCACTTCCTTATACATGCGAAGTTCCTCCAATTCGCATGTCATCGTTTCGGATAGGCGGAGGAAACGAAGTTTCGCTGTCAGAATCTGGAGCACTCTTCTCCGTATGATGAGCTGGGTTCCGACAACGGTGAGGAAGGATCCGACCAGCTTCAACAAGGGGAAAATCCATCGACGGGGGAGGGTAAATGGATTCTCGCTGGCGTCGCTGAGAATGAGGGGCAGGTAGGGAGCCACGCTGAAGAAACAGGAGGCAGCAGTTTTTGACACCATATGAATGATCCAAGGGTCATTACTGGCTCTGACTGAGAGCGACCTGAGGTTGAAGCCTGCCGAGTGAAGGGTGTGAAGAAGGTCGTCAAAACGGCTTTCCGCCAAATATCGTGTCGGGCAGTCGGGATCCATCATGATCATACTGAGATCCTTCCCAGAGGGCTTAAAGCCTGCATTATGGAGGCGTTCTGCCCCACATACACCCCAATTCGTGGGTGGGAGACTGGCTGCGACAGCTTTGACGCCGGCAGTGATGATGCCTGGCGTGCCAAACGTCGAAAGGGGAGTGGCTGTGGCGTATGACAATCTCTCCGTCAAGGCTGATCCTGCGTTGTCTTCGCATTGTTGCTGTTGCCCGCCAAAAAGTAGCAGTAGACCGGTTACGTTTTGCAAGCCTGTAGCTGCTATAGCGAGGATTGGGGGAGACGACATCGCACGTCTGTGGATGGAGGAATATTAGGAAAAATTCCATTAAATATATACAAAGCTCAAGAACGCCTGCAGAGTTCCCGATCGCAGAACCTTCCTTGCGGCAGAAATACAGCATGGTCCCATCAATGCGACCAAGCCTGTTTGGCTAGCCTGATGCGATGCACACACCCATTTGAGCCTGAGTCACAACCTACAAAGACGCCGAGCGCGGACTTTGATCGAACTCTCAGTTTTTTTGGAAAGAGTCATGATTTGTGCTTTAAGCAATCGAAAAACTTTCTCAGTATACTTTGATGCAGCTTGAGAACAAGTGGTAGCCCGACATAGGGGATAAACGCCTGTTCGAGTACTGCAAATAATAGCGTTTAGACCAGTTCTCGAGGCCATCGGGAGAAGAGGCTATCGACCCTGAAATGACCCCGGCTTCCAGAAAATTTGCCCAAGGATGCCATAGCTCGCTTGGTAGCTCGTTTGGAATTTCCAACGGTCAGGTCCTGAGCAGTTCGATCGGTGAGCTCAGAGGAAAGGCAACGCCCGACGAGTCCGTGCGTGCAGTGAAGAAGATCTTTATCTGAGGCCTTGACAGAAAACGCCAGCTCTGACGGCGACGTCAAGAAAGACAAAGTTTGGAAGGATGATACACGCTGATGATCCTGATTGGCTGCACATGGACCTCGAGGACAGTCTCATGGACTGATCACGTATTCACGGATCACTTCGCCGAACATGGCGTTCCTGGCTAGCGACCAGCTTTGTGGGCTCGCGCGATGAGTGCCTCCAGGCAATGCAGGCCATCATGGTTCTCTCAACACGTTGTCTAACCCCACATCTTCCTCTCACCAGAGTTTCTAGAAGATACGGGCACAGATATGGCTGAACCTACTAGCACGGACATTGTGGACCCACAAAACTCGGGGGACACATGCAAGTACTGGATGAGCTACGCTCTCGATTATCATATGGACCCCAATGAAGTCATACAACCCGACGTTTTTCGGTTGACGATTATCCTCGATCGCCAGCTGCACCAGAGCTACTCCAAATTGAGGCTGCTCATCGTCTGCCAGGATCCGCTCGATGAATTGCGGAAAGTGGTGAGTACATTTAATTTCATGGTGTTTGGTGGGAGATCAGACAATGAACGGGACTGATCATGATCTATTAAGTCGATACGGGCTACTCCGTGGAATACCAAGGCTTGGAGGCATGGGCCCCGTCGAAGCTCGGGGACCGGGTTGATTCAAGAACGCCGAAAACCACGGTGTAGCTGGACTGTGTCCAAGGCAGGAGACAAGCGCTGCACGGTCGTGTTGTTACTGAAACTACGCGGCGCGGGCGGGCATGTGTATTGCGGTCTCGAGCCGTTTCCCAGAGAGAAAATCGCCGATTTCTCCAGGAACCGTATTATTCTGGACGAGACATACGGTAGCGTGGACTTCGTACCGTCCCTTTTCCTCTTCCTCGAATCCTCGCACTTATTCAGTTTCGGATATCCGATCCCACCCCTACGACCTACGAGTCGATTTCATTCAGTGATATCGCCGTCACGAGCTACGATTCGAGTCTCACCAATTATTTCGCCTTCACGAGCTCCATGTCTTTCGCTCCCACCATATATCCTACGCACAATAGTGGCAGACGTACTCGTGGACCTCCGTGACAAGCCATGGGCCAAAACACTCCTATCCTTCGCCACCATACAGAAATCATGGCTTCACCTTCTAGATTTGTTCTACGAGAATGCCACGGACAAGAACATCGCGGAGCCACACATCCTCTTCTCCACCCTGCAGAAGAACATCACCAAAGCGTCACTCCTTAAATCGTTCAACATCAGGAACGCGAACCCATACGAAAACCCGGGCACTGGAGAAGAGGATAGTATGACCGAGGAGCAACTAGAAGAGTTGACGCGTCACATCTTCGACATCTCGTTCCTACGCTACGGAACCCAGATAACGACCTTGACTCTCAACTGGGATTTCTTCTCGTTTTCGTTGCAGGGGCATGTCCTGAAGGAGCTTCAATCCGTTGAGAAGTTCCATATAACGGCGTGGAATAGCGACGAGGAGAATGGCTATGCACCGATGAGCACGATTTTAAACGAGATTCGGGAGTGGACGAAGTTGAGGGACTTCATGGTGAATCGATGGGGGAGGGAGGATCCAGCGTAAGTACTTCTCGTCTGAATCGGTCTGAATAGTACCTGACCCCGTTTCAGGAACCCACCGTCGTTACCACCCTGCTCATACCAACTCCAAACCCTCAACCTATCCTCAGGCGCTGCCGCTCACTCTGCCATCTCCCACTTCGTCTCCCACCCACGCCCCGCTCTCACCGAGCTACACCTCACCTACGTCACCACTCTGAACTCAAACCTACACGTTCTCTTCGAGGCGACTGCACCGACGCTCGAGACTATTGACATCTCTGACTGCCGCATCCCAGCACCAAAATCGCTCGCCGAGGAGGAATTCGCTCTGGAAGCTCATATAGCTAGGATGATGAGGCTCAAGAGTGTCGTCATCCAAGGCAGCTGTTGCAGCTATCGCATTCTCTCTCGAAAGACGGAATCGGTGGATAATCCCAAGTGGAGGAACAACGCGAGTATACAGATTGAGGACGCTCAGTGGAGTCTGTTCTTCAGAGGGCAGAGGGATGGGAAGGCATTGATGAAGGAAGCTCTTGAGACGACTGGGTGGAAGAAGATTACTATTGAGCCTGGTAGGAGTGAGAACTTTTGGAGTAGTGTTGTGGATAGCTCCGTGGAGGATTTGGCGAAGAGGAAAGGTATTGTGTTGATGGTGGGGGGTGCTGGAGGTGGAGGAAGTTACCGACCAGGAGGATTCTTCTAATTGTTTTCGATTCATCACGCTGTACATGGACGATATGAATATGTAGATCTATAATCAATTATAACCGCTCCTCGTCGATCGGTGCTACTGAGCTGAAGCAATCCTTAACGGCACACGGCGGACTTTATTGTATTGGGAGATCGACTGTAGACGCCGTGTCGTGTGATGCCAGATGCTCAGATAGGCATGCTCGGTGATGTAATGAAGATATTCAAATACACGGACCGGGGCTGCGTCGCCTGAGCGTCATCTATCAAGGCTGTGCTCAAGAACTTGCAGCCAATTACCAAATTCTGCCATCTTCCACGGAAGCTTTACCAGGGCCCGAGATACAGTTCAAGATGCAGGCAAGGAAAAAGTGCAAAGATGGAACCAAAGTGGGTATGATGGGGGCTTAGGTCGTGTGGGGATCTCCAAAAGTGCATCCCAGCCGAACGCCCCGAGTGTTATCTGGGGTATTGACAATGATCCTTCCGATTGAGTTCCGTATCAGCAGGACAAACGGCGCATTAATTACATGTGAAGTGCGGAAGGCAGATGGAATGAAGCAGAGCGAAAGACGCGTTGCTTTCCTGAACGAGCGAGTTCTGCTAGAAAACGAGGGGAGGGAGCAGAGTCTAGGCATGGATGTGGCTGTGTTTTGCGCGGACCAATTACATGTGTTTGATTTGATCACGATATTGCTAATTTCGGACAATTATTCCATCCAATCACGGTTACTTTTCGGGGCTATCGGGTAATGAGCCATCCACGTTGGTTGCTTAAGCACTCGACCCGATTTTTTGCAATACCCGCAATCTTCATTCTTGACTCTGGACGACGACGACGACGACCTTCAAGGCCCATTCATAGAATATACCCCTCCAGATTGTTGTAATTTTACACGGGGACTTGAAAAGGATCGGTATGTGGCCGTTGACACGTTCGGGGAAATCAAAATTTGCTTATCTCTGGGACGCTCTTAGGGCCATTTTGCTTATCTCTAAGGGATTGACGTCCGCACCTCCACAAGCAGACCAGCGTTGACGGGGAGAGAACACGCTCCAAAGGGCAGGATTAAATAAAAATGTCACACGGCTCGTTTTCGTCTCAGTCTGGGTCAATCATGACCGAAGATGAGGAGGATTGGGAAGACTACGTCCAGGGTGGTTATCACCCCGTAAAGATTGGCGATAAATTCTCAGATGGAAGATACATCGTCGTTAGGAAATTGGGCTGGGGTCATTTCTCAACAGTATGGCTCGCAAAAGACATAAAGTGAGTTTATTTAACCCACCAATCCCAGCCAATCCTAACCTTTCCGAAAGGATGAATCGCCACGTAGCCCTCAAGGTCGTCAAATCAGCACCGAGATACACCGAAACTGCACTGGACGAGATTAAACTTCTCCAACGCCTCATCACTTCGTCAACACCACCGACCTTGCCGTCACCCTCCAACCCAAACCCTCCTCCCTCCCCTGCGCACACACATCCTGGCCGATCACACGTCATCTCCTTCCTGGACCACTTCCGGCACAAAGGGCCCAATGGAACCCACGTTTGCATGGTGTTCGAGGTTCTAGGCGAGAATTTGCTCGGCCTGATCAAGCGACACCAGAACAAAGGTGTTCCCATGCCCCTCGTGAAGCAAATCGCCAAGCAGGTGCTTCTGGGCCTGGACTACATGCACCGATGTTGCGGCGTGATCCATACCGATCTAAAGCCTGAGAACGTCCTCATTTGCATCGACGATGTCGAAGCCATTATTGACGCCGAGCTCCAAGCTGCTGCGCTCCAACCTCCGCCCTCATCGTCGTTCCCTGGCTCACAGCAGCCCGGAGCGCCTGGTGGCCCCAAGCTAACTGGTGTCCCACCATCGAAAGGACGAGGTGGAAACCAAACTCCTCGGTCCGAATCTGTGTTCATCACTGGCTCCCAACCGCTCCCCTCCCCGTCGTCCATGACTTCGCTATCAGCGTTCATGGCTTCTGCTGGCTCAGGCGGCAGCGGCTCACAGTCCGTTAGCTCATCATACGGCGCCGGGGCGAGCAGTACCAGCCCTATGATGGACCGGTATGCTTTCGGCATGAGCAAGATAGACGCCAAGGTGGCCCAGAGCGTCAGCAGCAGCACAAGAGCCACGACATCTGCTGCAACTGCTTCGTCAAGTACACGTGAGGACTCTGCGCCTGGGTCGGGCTCGGGCTCGCGACCACCTGCAGCTGAGATCGTGGAGGGTGTTGGGAGTGTCTCGATTGTGGGTGATCATGCGAGCCCACCAAGGCACCACACGCCTGCTGCTCTGAAAGGACCTTCGCTATTGTCGCAGCAAGCACCGGGGAAGCCAAGTCATACCTCTCCCGTGGCGATACCTTCTCCGCAGAGCATGATGGAGAGGGAGAAGGCGACGAGCATGAGCATTGACACTGGGCTACCGGACGGACCCCGAGGAGCAAGTGCGATGTTCGATGTTGGTGGGAATGTGGATATGGGGGAGGAAGGGGACGAAGACGAGGATGACGCGAAATGGGCTGAGCTGGCAGAGAAGATCACGGTCAAGATTGCTGATCTTGGAAATGGTTTGTGGCTTTTGCATATGGTGTAGGCTGATGATGCTCATACAATTTTGCAGCTACCTGGGTGGAACATCATTTCACGGATGATATTCAGACGAGGCAGTACCGGTGTCCTGAAGTCATCCTAGGTGCGAAATGGGGTCCAAGTGCCGATGTATGGAGTGTTGCCTGCGTCGTGAGTACCTCTCTGGTCGCGGGAGCTAATTGCAAAATTGACGAATCTCCTGTCCAGATCTTCGAGCTGATAACAGGTGGCGACTACCTGTTCGATCCCGCTGCAGGATCGCGGTACAGCAAGGACGACGACCATATGGCCCAAATCATGGAGCTGATGGGCGAGATGCCACGTAGTATCGCATTTTCGGGAAAATACAGCAGCGAATTCTTCAACAGGAAAGGTACGACAGGTTGGTTTTAATAGTCTTCACCACGTCCGTCTGATGACGGGGCACCCTTTAGGTGAACTACGGCATATCAGCAAACTTCGGTACTGGCCGCTCAACTCGGTCTTGCACGACAAGTACCTGTTCTCCATGCATGAAGCGGAGGAGATTGCTTCCTTCCTGGAGCCTATGCTTCGACTGCATCCCGATAGGAGGGCGAAGGCTACCGATTTGATTCACCATCGTTGGCTGGATGGTGTAGTCGTGCAAGGCGAAGTCGACGTCATCCGAAGGGCAGAGTTTGAGGAGCAGGAGAGGAGGGCAGCAATCCAGAGGATGGAGGCGGAGTCACTACGGGGTCGCACCCCTGCAGTGGGAGAGGATGGCGATATCAATGGGAAGGGCAAAGGGCGGGAGACCAGTTCAGCACAGAGGTCGACCTCTGGTTCGGCGAGGCCTGGTGGACGAGGCGGCAGTGTGAGCACCGCCAGGTCGGGTGCAGGCGTCCCTGCCTCGGCTCAGCTGACGCAGACGGAGAGGGATGCGATGAAGCCTGTTGGACCTGTTGTGCCAGACTCGACGCCTGGTTCGCCTTCAAACGTCAGCCATATGAGTCATCATCATGGCCATGGTCGTGGCCCGCGGACTTCGAGTGCGCATGGGAAGGAGAATGCGAGTTAGAGTCTCTGCTTCCACTTGCTGGTGGCACGAGCCGATGAACAGGAGGGTGGAGAGCATGGATCGGTGGAAGACGGAATTTTCCTTGACCGCTTTTTTTCAATTTCTCATACTTTAGATGCGCTTCTTGTTCCGTTGCTATTAATTGCTACGTTCATATTCCAAATCATACCTCTACACACTTACAGTACTTGAAAGGGTCCAGGTTGACTCTTCGTTATGCGTCTTCTGCGTTCCTTCATGTTTATCCCGTTCAACCAAACCTTGCGGTGACCTCCTTTGCTTATCGATGTCGTTGCTTCCCCTAGACCCTTTCACCGTATCCATTCACTGCTCTCTTTGCGGTACATGTTCTCCTACACTCCGCCATGTCATCCACCTTTTACCATTACGACTGTTGATACCTTTCTCCACATTACCATCTTCATCCTCATCCCTGTTACAAGCACGCAAATATCTGTACCTAACGAATTTCATAACTGGTCAAGAATATTTTCTGCTATGTTTTGCATTGCCTTTGCGCTCTGATCAGGTCTCCTGGAGCCGATCGCAGAAAACCAAGTCGTTTTACCTCCTTTGACCGGGATGACGCGTCGGCGCGTTTTGGTCACATGCTCGGGTAGCTCAAGGAGGAGGACCAAACTGATAACAACAACGCGACGCGTCTTTACTTCCCTCCACTTCCATCTACTCGATTGTAATGGCCGAACACGAAGAAAAGCAGTATCTTGATCTCATACGACGCGTCTTGGACACGGGAGAAACTCGTCCAGACCGTACTGGCACGGGAACTATTGCGATCTTCGCGCCGCCATCGTTTCGCTTCTCGCTGGCGAACATGACTTTACCTCTGCTCACCACGAAGAAAACTTTCCATCGTGGTATTATCGAGGAGCTTCTGTGGTTTGTCCACGGAAAGACGGACTCAACGATACTGTCAAAGAGGGGTGTCAAGATCTGGGATGGGAACGGATCTCGTGCTTTCCTGGATGGACGGGGGCTCACCCACAGGAGAGAGGGAGACCTTGGACCCGTCTATGGCTTCCAATGGAGGCATTTTGGTGCAAAATACGAAGACGCGGACGCAGATTATATCGGGAAGGGCGTCGATCAGCTTCAGGAATGTATCACGAAGATCAAGCACAATCCTACTGATCGTCGCATAATTCTGAGTGCATGGAATCCCGCTGGTAAGTACCTTGAAATCTCTTCGCAAAAAGCGCTGTGTTAATGGAGTCCAGATATACCACAGATGGCTCTTCCCCCGTGCCATATGATGTGTCAATTCTACGTTCACCTCCCCCCTGCCTCCGACCCCTCCGCTCGACCCAAACTCTCCTGCCTTATGTTCCAGCGCTCCGCCGATTTGGGACTCGGCATACCATTCAACATCGCATCCTACGCCATGCTCACCCACATGGTGGCTGAAGTTACGGATACGGACGCTCACGAGCTGATCATCCAACTCGGGGATGCTCACGTTTATCGTGATCATGTTGACGCATTGGAACAGCAGCTGAAGAGGGAACCTCGTCCATTCCCCAAGCTACGCTGGGCACGAGAGGGTATCAAGGATATTGAAGAGTTTAAATTTGAGGATTTCGTTATAGAAGGATATGAACCCCACCCCTCCATCGCCATGAAAATGAGCGTATGATGTAGACTACTTGAGCATGTATGATTCATCTATACTGGGATGTAGAATTGTAATATACCCGTGGAGCTGTAAAATGCGCCAGGAGCTGATTCCTGCTGGACAACCTTCAGACGTTCACAACACGCAATTGACCATTCTCGGTTTAATGGAACAAAGTCGCAGGCATTCAATAACTTACTGCGGTGGTGCTTCTAAGGCCGTGTGGCGAAATGGCATCGCGTCTGACTACGAATCAGGAGATTGCAGGTTCGACCCCTGTCTCGGTCAACGTTTTGCTTCATATCGTATACTTTTTGTCATGTCATTTCAATCGTGCCAGACAACCACCTGCGCCGTATGACCGTATGATTACTTGTTAAGCTCGCAACACCCAGATCCGCCTTGTTCCGCGGGCTTCATATATCGTCATGTTCGACTCGGTAATGAGCTCTCAATTGGCATTCACAGGTCGAGCATTCGGCAAGTGTCATGTTCTGACGCGTATAAGATTGCATTATTGTACAGAGGTGGGCCAAGACTAAAGGGACCGAACGAATGGGATGGCATAGCCCATCCCCTATCGCCTGACCTGGGACCGATTAATCCTATCTTCAATCTCCAACAACCGACAGAACGCTTCCGTTTGTGGGTTCGGATACCAAGGGGCTGCAAATACTCGACAGTCAATAACCAACGTCACCTAAAACATAACAGAAAGACATACGTTGCCTAATACCCCGAGGCACAGTCTTCCCATCCCCAGGGTTCGCTTCGACAGGAGCAGTCCTTACAAAACTTTGACAATGTTTGACTTCCCAATTCTCTTCTTCATCCCCCGGGCCACCAGAGGCCGCATGTAGCTTCTTAGGAACGTTCTCCATAACCCACTGCAACTCTTTTTGCACCAGCCGATTTGCTGCTTCTTCCGTTGGTGGGAATGGGATTTGGTTTCGTGTTGTGGAGAGGAATGGCTGGAAGGCGCGGGTGATGGCTAGCCAATGAGGGTCGTAGAATATCATTGGAGGTTGGTCTGACGAGGAGGAGGTTGATCCTGCAAGTTGGTACGTTGATGCAGGGATGGTGGAATCCGAGCCCGGAGGCGGTGGGGCTATGTCGACCACCTGTGGTTATAGGTAAGTGGAAGTGCGAAGGTAAGGTGGTAAAGAGAGCGTACCTCCAGGAACTGCCTCCGAGGTATGCACTTGTCGAGTGCCAGGAACCTCGTATTTGGTCTAGACCGTGTAGGTGCGGGAGCAGGTGGTAGAGCAGCAGCATCCGGCACTGCGGGTGGTTCTTCATCATCTAGTTCTTCGTCATCCACAACGATTTCCTCGGGATTTGCAGGGGCTACTGTTGACGATCCCGCTGCAGAGGTAGGTGCTGCAGCTGCGGGAGCATCATCCTCTACGAAATCAATCAAAATCTCATCCGGATTTCCTAGCGCAGCCGAGGACCCAGGCGCAGCAAGGTCGTCTTCATCGAAATCAATCAGGATTTCGTCCGGGTTCCTTTGGACCACAGGGGGTGGTGCAGCTGCACTTGGTTGCGAAATCGAGCCATCCGCTCCGTGCACGACCATCGCCTCAAATCGCACGTGCATATGCGCGCTGAACCACCACCCTGGCTTCAGGTGCCTCAGCAGGCCCATCAGCGGTTGGGAGCCGAGCTTCCCGTCTTGGACTTCCTGCTTGAAGTATGGCTTGATTTTGAGTAGGGCTTGGAGGGATTGGGCGGGTGTGGGGTGGGAGGTACCAAAGGAGGTGATGTCTACGGGCCAGTCGTGCGAGAGGAAGACTTGGGGGAAGGGAGCTGCAAACGGACGATTAGTGACAGTGATTGGGTAAGTGGGGAAAATGGCGTACCAAGGATAGTCGACGGATACAGAACTCTCTTGTATGGTAGATGCTTCTCATAGTGCCCTTGTCGTAAGGCAGCTTCTCGTATAGACCTAGACAAAGAATGTAGAGGTAAGCCATAAGTGTAGCAAGCGCGAGGATGTGGTCTACCGTGTCTGAAGTCGTATTGAGCAAAGATGCCGGAAGTACCAGAAATTCGGATACCGTTAACGATGACGCTCCCAGCGTGACCGAGGAAGTACAAGTTGGGCGCCAGCCAGCCTCCATGATATCTGGAACAAATGTTAGGTCAATCGCAGGAGCAGCAACGTGGTCGACTCACAACTCATGCATGTAATTTGACGCTTCATGGTTCCCTCCAATGACGATGGTCAGAAGAGGAGCAACCCTTTCGCCCGAATAATATCTAGAAGTTCAAGCAGAATTAGCAAGGTTTCGGAATGGCAAGCTTGGAAATCATACTTGTAGAAATCCTTCAGCGCCTTGTATTTATGCGGGACCGCCATGCATTCTAGATCCGCGTAGTTCCGTACGGCTTGGAAGTCGCCACAAATGACCAGAAGGTCGACTTTATATCCATGCTTGGCTTCAAGAGTCGAGATCTGTGAGTAAATGGCGTCTAGGTCTCCGTGACAGCAACCCTCGACACCAATCTACAAAACCAAGTTAGCGAGCGTGTAGATTTGTTGCAGGAGATGTACTCGCCCTCATCGTGCAGTTGGATTGTCAGATTCTTTATGGTGTGATCGTCCAGATTGCCAAAGATTTGACCTGAGCCAGATTTAACCATTGTGGTGGTTCAGGAGTCATGTTTGCTCATGTTGACAAGTAAGGTCATCGGCTCCAGCTCTGGTCTGGTGCTGGCCTTCAACTTCGACTATCTACTTCCATGAGAATCCAATAGTGGTTTACACGACGGCCTTCACAGATAGGTGCTTCCCGACTGAACTCTCAAGGCAGAGTTTTGCGGTTCAATGGGTTTGTTGTGAGCCGGAGATGATACCAGAAACCTCACTAAGTCGGCTCCTGCCAATCGAATTTACTGTCAGTGTAAGGACTTCAACGAATGTCGCGGCTCGGGGACAAGGAATTCAGAAAAATCCTAGACCATCCTCTCGTAATTCTCAAATTCTTCTTACAAGGATCGATTGGGCTGGGAACGTCAATGGATGCAGGCAGAGTAGCGCATGTGCTACGATGAGGTCCTGCGCATATAGCTTCCATTTGAATATGACGTAGCAGTTCATACAGGACCAGACCTAGTATAAAAGCCTGGCATTCAACACTTTCGTTCGCTCATCTCCCTTTTCCCTCCTGCAAACTTGCCGATCTTCGAGTCTTCACTGACCCATGGCCTCTGAGGGTGACGACCCCGTCCAAGATATTGCCTTTCGGTATCATTTCCCTTCTATGGCGTCGTTCATCCACTTGTGCTCAAAGCGTCTCCGTCCAGATGCATACAACACATAGAACACGAAAGGCCTTTCTACGTCTTCTCTCTCTTCGGGATGTTGCCTATGTGTATCCTGGAGGAAACCTTCGGAGGAAAAGTAGAGTACAACTGCCCATTTGCTCAAAGGGACGCCAAAAGACGCTATATCCCTTCAGGTAGAGATTTCCATGACTAAATGCGTCTCACTAATTTCCTTCTCCATAGGCTCATCTCAATGAAATTCATACTAGGCGTTGGTTTACTGAGCGGCAGAATCGTTCTACTAGAGATACGTTTTCCATCAACACCACATGTCCCTGTGCAACCATAGAGGCTGTAAATGCGACTACAGGTAAACCCTTTATCCTTTCTCCCGAGTCCCCAAGATGTGACTTAAAATATTGAAGTTGTGAAACCCACAGGAGGCATGCTACGCAGTGGCGTCGAGTACACCTCTGGGGCGGTAATATCTGTATTTAAAAGACGCGGGGGATGGCTTTGCCCGTTCTGCACCTACTGCAACAGGGAGGAGAAACTCATAGAGGTAACTCCCTCATCGAATTCATTTGAGGCTTCGTTCGGCTTACATCCTTGTCTGGCTTTCAGCTTCATTTTAAACGGAGCCATTCGTTGGATGGAATTGGTAAACCCATGTCATCAATTTATGGGGATGACGAGGTCATGGGTGCGTATTTCAGGCTCGTAGCTTGTTCTGGCTGATACTTCGTAATGTATGGAAGATTTGACTTCCATGGAGCCTCCCTCTAAGAAGAGGAAGCTTTGAGGAGAAGCTACGAGATCGCGTTCACGCATGAGGAAGGATGGTCGGAGCTTGTTGTCGTTACATTGAGAAATGGGTGTACTGAACGAGGAGTTGTGGTTGTGTTTCTGTGGCTGTCCAAATTCCAGTTCATTAGAATCGCATGTATGTCATCCATCTCTGTACGATTTTCTGTCCCATTAGTAACTCTCAAATACTGTATATTGTTTACCCTAGGATTGGATGTGAAGATCGATAGTCTAAGCATGATGCCTTCAACCTCAATAACGATTCGCCTACAAGAGATTGTACCGTAGTATAGCCCATTCATTTCAGAGCGTTTTTAAATTGACGCCTACACAATACATTTAATTCGTCTCCGCCGTAGCATACCCAATATCGACCCCCGATCTCCACTTGCCGCCATATCGGATTGTCAAAAGAAGTAATCTGGTAGGTACCTCATGAGCAACCGATGCAAAGAGTTCCGGGGTGATCAAGACGTACATGCATCCCAAGGCAGCAAGGAAAGCCGAAATGGCGTCCGTCCAAGCTACACCAATAGTTTCTATCATCGGAAGAACGGCAGCGGCCGATATTGCTAGTAGCGGATTTCGTAGCCCGCTGTTACCCAGGAATGAGAATACCGACTAAAATCACGAAGAGAAATACACACTGATACGCCGCCATCGCCTCAGCGCTACGGTCATGCACGACATCGACGATATATGTTGCGCACGGACTCAACGCCATGTCAATCTACGCGCCCTCCACGTCAATACTGCGATATGCAAAAAATTGAGGTGGAACTTACGCCTAGACCATTCATGAAGAGACAAATAATGTTCAGCACTAGTCCAACTTTCCCTGGAACGAAAGTCGTGATCAATCCAGAGAATAGGAGTGATAGCGGGACCAGCGTTGCTGAGGCGAAGTAGCTGGCGCGTAGACGGTCTTCTGGGTACCAGACACCTCCCCGCTTTGCACGCCATTTGACCACGGCTCTGTCAGACAGCCGACCTGCTAGCGGTGCGCCAACTAGTGGAGTTACAGAGATTAGAATACGTCGGCGGAGAGGCAGGATTGAGAGGCGTACTCATATTTCCGATTCCAGACGGGATGAAGCAGAGGCCGACTATTGCTGGGTCTGTGATTCCGTAGCGTTTACCCTTGTTACGAAGGCGCTCAATGGAAGTAGGACTTAGCAGAGAATATGAGGTGCTTACGATGGTATAGGCCAATGGAACGAGGAGCACTTAAAGGTCAAATAGCGTTGGATCATGGAACTTGGAGGCTCGATACTGGATACTGACCGTAGTTCGTAGAGAGTATGGTGAATCCAAGGACGCTCTATGGGGAAAGATTAGAGGCGAGTCCTTCCCGACGAACGGATACAGGTCGTGCCGTACCACAGACAACAAGTTTGGACTTTTGAGAAGTAAGAGGGGTCGCAACGGGTTGATGAAGACGAGCTTGGACGAGCCTGATGGAGCGGAATCGATTCCCTTGCCCCAGGGTGGCTTGTTTCTGGAAAGAGTGCGACCATTAGGGCGAGAGCCAGAATGCTTGCAATTCCGAGACCGAGTTGAAGAATCCGCCATGAATAGTATTGCGCAGCAAAACCTTGATACGACCTTAGGGACTATTCTCAAGCACAACGGTAGGCTGTACTCACCACCGATGGGAGGAGCTATTGCTGGCCCCAGACAAATGGCCTAATAAACAGATCAGGCCTGGATCCTTTGGCTTTGATCCAAATGTCTCACCGCGAAGAATATGCCAATAGCCGTTCCCTCTCCTCCAATTTGTAAATGTCGCCGATTACACCTGCCCCGACGGACATCCCCGGAGATGCGCCGAGAGCTTGCAGGAATCGATGCACCATGAGTTCGGGCACAGTCCGAGACAGTGCCACTCCGAAGGATCCCAGACATAGGAGAGGCAGGGACGTCAAGTATGTGGGCCGACGTCCATCTGGATATGATATGAGGGTGAGAAGATGGGGACAACCCAAAGCGACACACAGTAGGTTGAGTATGTCGCGCCTATCAGAGAGCCAATACATCCAGCAAAAATTGACAAGCTGATGGCAAAGCTAACGCCAGAGAACGAAATTACTCGTTAACTAGGGTTGAATGGAGAGGAAGGGAGTATATCGCACCTGACCACGGTTGGCGTTGTTTTCAAATCCCGAGCGATTTCAGAAATCGATGGTATGAACGATCCAGAGGCAAAAACTATCATAGGGTTTGTTAAGGAATATGGGCGAGGAAGTAGAACAAGTCGAAGCTTACGAGGTATAAATGCACACCATGACACTAAAGATACAAGGACGCGCTTCCTCTGCTTTGGAAAGCGATCGTAGATTAAGTTGTGTTGCTTTACCGCATCCGATGCCAGCAAAGGGGTGGCCTCTGAGTCCGAGGCAGTCGAGATCGTAGGAGACGACATCGAATCAGATGATGGGCGCCTGTCAAGTACCATTGAGAGCTCGAATGCTGATACATCTCTTTTCTACTGGCCGAAACCCGGTCCATGATTGCCAGGTTTGACTCGATGAAATGACTGGAGTCCAAGTTTTGACCTTTGCGGAATAGCTTCGGAAAATGCCAAACAAGCCTCAATAACGCGTCCTCCAATTCGAGCGAGTGTCGAATTTTGACGTGGTTTAATGTTGATAGGAATCGGTACACGTCCGTAAAACAAATGGACAGGATGATTTGACGAGGAAAGTGACCTCTGGGCAAATTTGAGAGAACATTCGTGCGTTAGCCGTTCAAAAGTGCAAGCGTAAAAGGACGGGCAATCCTCAAGCGATTAAATTTATCGTGGCGAGCGCCCACCCGGGCCGGTCACGGACTAGCGATTACATAATCGACATCCTTCAGAATCAACCGCTTCCAGTTGGCGGTCCTTGTCATGTCGCCACATGCAGTCGCTTCTCTGGATCCAGCTTAGCAAGGGAATCGTTGTTACCGATAGTAAAGACATCACTACAAAGCCTTGACGTGGTATCCAAAAGCTTTGCGCTCGTCCCAAATCATGGCGGCCAACATGACGATTACGCCGTTTACGCTTGAATTCGGAAGCAAACAAGGCCCAGACATGCTCAAGATTACGGCTAAGCGGTACAGGAAATCTGGGTCACCAATGAACATGGTTTACTCTTATCTTTACGCACAACGTCGGAGCACGTATGTTGATGTTTCCAGGTTGAATTGATTACAACTAACGACGGGCGTCCTTGCAGACAAGGAACAATGGGAACCCACGATAGATAAGCTCCTGGACATTCAAAATTCTTGAGCGTAACTCATTTCAAATTAGGAAGCCTGGTCCTTTGACTGGCAAACCCACGGAGATGCTGGTGTACTGAACCGAGAGGCTTTCAAGAAACGTCCCCGGGTGTTAGTAAGGGTGCCAACTGACACCAACTATTTCAATCACTGACCACCCAACACCACAGCTATCTATGAATGGGCGGAAGCTATCGCAGCATTCATTGGTTCTCCAGAGATGCAAGGCCACAGAATCATTATGGTTGGCCACTCGGCTGGGGCAGGCACTATGTACGTATCTCGGCTGGTTGTGGTTTCTTATATCACGTTCTGAACATCTAGTTTAGCATCCTAACCACAAAATATCTACCTATGCCTCCGCCATATGCTGCCATCGTTCTCGTCGAACCCACGATCGTGGCCAAGGAAATATTCGACCAGGAACTGGAGGAACGCATGTCTACGATGGAGTTTGTGACACAGGCTACTGCGACCAGGAGAGACAAGTGGGATAGCCGAGAGATTGCGGAGAAATGGCTTGCAAAACGATACCCTTGGAATACTTGGGATGCTCGAGTATTCAAGGCATTCGTGGTTAGTCGTGTTGCCTGCTTTTCCCTCTGTTTGGCGATGTCCTGACTTATACCACAGAACCATGGGCTGGCGGATATCCAAACAGAGGTGTCATGTTGAAGTGCGACAAGCTCCAAGAAGCTGCGTCGTATGCTGCCGAAGGTCACTGGGAAGCGGCGACTATCCTCGGACCTGTCAGCCAGCAGGTGCCTACTCATCTTATATGGGGAACTGCCAACGACGTTGTGTAAGCTACTTTGTCGTTATTCCGAGATGGACTCTCACTTACCAGTCTAGACCTGAGTTTATTCAAGACTCGCTCACGGACACCAAAGAAGGCCGGCATATAGCGTCTATCACTAAGGTGGAAGATACTGGACACGCAGTGAGTTTAGATCGAATACTTGACTGTCATTAGTTGACTGACACATACCTCGTCGTGCAGATTGTCCAAGAGAACCCTGACAGTCTAGCATCCGCTATAACCCGGATCCTGGGCACGGTGGGTCAGCATATTTCAGCCAAACTATAGAACTATAGAGGTTTACATGTATCACGATGTTCCGTCGCAAATTACCCTTCACAAGTCTGAAGATGTGTCACAGATATGATCTCGACTGCCTTAAGGGATGATTAATGATTGACCACACGACTACAGATTGCTTCCGCTCGAATCAGTACAAACCTCACCGGGCTTCCGAGCTACTATTACCACTATGGTCCTTCAGGCCCTTCTGAGCTACCATTACCACTACAACCAACATGGCCACCTCACAGGACGGGTCGCATACCGTCCTCTCCGTGGAAGAAAGGCTCTTATTTCTCCGAGCAGAGAATGCACGACTCGAGCGAGAGCTGCAGGACTGTAGGTCGCAGTTATCCGCGATAGCTGCGGTGTCTATGGACGTCATTAATGGGGATTTAACTCAACGGATTACACCGGCATCAGACGATGACTGTCTGATTCGCGGCAGTGAAAACTTCAACGAGATGGTAGACTCGATTTCAGACCGCACTCAAAAAATTATGCGTAGCTGTAAAGGTGTCGCCTCCTCTGATCTGTAATCCCAGAAATGACATAGATACTTATTTCGAACAACGCACTTTCGCTAGATCTACAGAAACTCCTCCCGGGCCGTCAAACCACCCTGGATATTTGCAGAATTCTGGGCAGATGTTGGACACGACGTTGACAGGTGCGCATCCGACTACACCGGAGTCGTGGGTTCGGTGGCAAACGTAACGATGGAGGAGTCCGTGTAGCTGTTTTGTAATACGTCCAGCATTTGGTGGAAAAAGGCGTTATAGTATGGCCTGCTGAGCTTGAATCAGGTTCTGTATTATAATACAAATAGGACTGTTACTCCCGTGCATCAGGGAATCGACGCATTACAATGCCGATGGCCAGCTTTGAGTACATTATAATTCACGTCGCAAGCGGAACCGCTCGTATCCTCATAATATATTTGAAGAGGCACTACGCAAAGGCCTTGTGGCTTAACGGTTTTGTCGCGGGAGACCATTTTTGGGCTTGAGGGTTCGATTCCCCATAGTTGCAACCTTTTCTGCCTATTTTCATTCCTCGTTCATGAGGCTGAGCGATCTGTCTCAGACACGGAAGGATTACGAGCGCTCGAGAGGATCGTATTTCTACATATAGCTACTGTAGGAACGGCGGGGAAATCACATTTGTTCTGGACATTCGAAACGTACTGCCTACGGCACAATGACTACATTCATTCGCACAGACGGCCAACGAGGATGCGGAAAAGCGACAAGTAATGAGTAAAGGTAGTGAGTAGCATTAGTACCTCCATTAACTGCCCTTGGAATATTTTCTGTCTTTTGGATGGTGAAGTTCAGCTTCGAAGGTTACTTTGACCACAGAATGTATAGAAAACCCTACCGATCTTTCGAGCATCGTCTGACTTTTCAAATTCGCAGATTTGGCTGCGGTAAGGGCTAAATGACAGTGTACATATGGTATATGAGTGTAATACCGATATACGGTCGGTCTAAATTGAATATTTAGAGCTGGATAGGCAGTACAATCCGACTGAGATTTCGTCTGACGTCGGAGTCCACCGGAGTGACATTGTCTACTGATTGGCCATGCGGCAAGGCTCAGCCCTCATTGTGCGGCCAATAGGCTTGTGTCCGGCATCTGCGATCAAGCGGGGGCTCAATTCTGTCCCAGTGTGCCGCGCCTCCGTTCTCATTCTAAAGACGTAGAAAGCTTACAATAATACAGTTTCGAGGTAATCTGGAACGCATGATAGTGTATTATGAATAGAAGCAAACTGCAAAATTTTGAATTTCTCGGTGGTCGGATCGTACGGTCCGGTTCATATTCCTGCCCCCGCAATGCATTATAATGCATTTGCAAGCATTCGGCTGCATTATAATAGGTTTACCCCGGCAGAGAGCTTCAATTTAGGCTCACAGACATCAGTTATAATACATATTTGACTAGCTACACATGAAGATACATTATAATTCCCAACAACGGCCGCAAATACTATAACGCCTTTTTCCACCAATTGCTGGGCATATTACAACGTGACTACACGTACTGTTGAACGATGGAAGTTGCACGAGGTGATCTCTCTCCCAAGAGAATTTCGGGTCTTCGAAGAGAACCCAAAGAGAACCTGAGGCTCTGGAATCGGAGCGAGCCGTGAATGAGATGGTTCGCAGGTAAGCGCCATTGTGACTGAGCTGAGACTGTGAAATCAAATTTTGGGATAGTCTCCAAGATGTCATTTACGACCTCGTTGAGATCAGTGGAGGGTTGGTAACAGAGGAAGAATAGGCATTCAACTTATTTCTCCTCAACGGGATGGTGTTTGGGCACCATTGTATCAAAGCGTGAGGTTCTTTTTATTAGAATAAATATTTTTACTTAGAATTCGTTTCGTCCTTTAGATTAACAAAATGAGCGCGACTATCACCCAGCTTGTCCGGGCCATAGCAATTGTAACCACCGGTATTTCTCGGGTGATCTGACCCAAGAACTCGATATCGAAGTGGAAGCAGAGATGCACTCACTGAAAATCAGCATCAACACATTAGTTCAAAAACGGTCTACTTTTGCTCAACAAGCTGATCGAGCTGTCTCTGGCGAGGGACAAGTTGACATCGATAATCTTCAAGGAACCTGGCTCTCTTTTGCGAAGAAGATAAATGTGAGAGCTTTTCCATACACCCTTCATCGCAGGTTCTGATCTCTTTGAATTCAGCATTTTTCGTCGTGTAGAATGTCCAAGAGCATCCAGACACTCTAGCATGCCATAAATAGGATCTTGGGTGCGGTAGAGCAGCCTAGAACCATTGGGTCTACACCTATTACGATGTTTCGTCGCAATTTCATCCATTTCAAGTTTTGAACTTCGAAGATCTCGTGCGTCATGAATGCTGCCTCGAGGCATGGGCGATCACAAGGCTACGAAATGAATTCGTTCAATCAGTCCATCCCCTTTCCGAGCTACCACTTCCATATGACGTCGTTGAGACAGGTGCAAAAGTTGGCATCAGAGGCACGCTAGCTGTCCAACTTGGCTCTCCTCAGCGGGATGGTGTCTGGGCTGAACTGTTCCAGAAAGTAAGCCTTTTGATTGTAGTATATTCATCTACGTTATCAAGTGTTTCTCCCCTCCAGGTTGATACAATGAGCACGAATATCATCCGGCTTGTCCGAGCTATAGCAATCGTGGTTACTGCTATTGATCGGGGCGACCTCACCTAAGAACTCAATATCGAGGAGGGAGAGATGCTCTCACTAAAACTCAGTATCAACTTCATGGTTCGGATATTATCTACCTTGCTCAAGGAGCTGAGCTCACTCTCTCTGGCGTCGGACAAGTCGACGTAGCTGATCTACAAGGAACATGGCTCTCCTTGGCGAAGAAGATAAATGTGAGAGCTTTTCGCTTTATTCTTATATACCATTCAGCGCAAATTCTGACCCCTTTGAAGCCAGGATTTGGCATCCGGAAGTCCTCTTCGATCTCCTGCTACCATCGCATAAACGGCTTCTCTCATGCCAGTCAGACCCTTGGATGAGTTGGCATGTTATTTCAGCTCCGCTCGCTCTTGCAAATCGTGCACTTCCGGCCCGTGATGCCTATTTCCTCATCTTCGGACTGTCCTCCGGGATCTTGGCCAAAGCATCCATTCATCCTCGTGTGATGTCAGTTGAATATCAAGATAACATTGACCCTTCACGCACGCAAAGACCAGAGCATCTCGGACTCTCGTACCGAGTCCGTATTTGCGCACTCCTCTTTCTCGGGGTACCCTATTCAATCGTACAAAGTCAAAAATCAAGGAGTCATCCATTGACCTGGGCAGAGATTATGCCTCACCCGGAACAAGCGCGAAGCTCTTTTGCTAGGAACCATCTCGGGGTCCCAACAGAATACCAAATGGCTACTCCGACGACTTATCTCGATGTCAATCATGCCGACGCATCCACAAACACCTACACCAGGTGAACCGCGAATGTTATCTGGCCTCCTTGACTGCTCTGGCCCTCTCTATTGGGGATCTGCTATTCAATCGCCCGGCCTCTCACGGATTAACACGGTTCTCAGGTCAATGCTTCGGACTCATTGCACAACGTCACCAGTTGCGCAGAGTATACACGTAAATCGCAGTCAATGGTGGGAAGGAGTGTGAAGGCCGTCCTCTTCGGCGGCTTATGTACCTCATCCCCACCTCATCACCTACGGATCAATTATAGTGAGCGATACATGTGGTCTCTAGATAGAAGTAGGCATTGTCGTGCGAGTCTGTGTTCGTGGAAGAACAAAGGTTTAACATATTGGACGGCTTCTGCGCAGACCACCTACAGTTTCGTGAGAGAATCGGCGGAGATCATGTAGACACCTCTCTCTCAAAACCCGCACTCAATTCATTTGTTCCACACTTTGGAGAAGTGCAGGTTGATATTGGACGGGAGTGCCCATTGCCGAGATTGAGAGTTTCGATTCACCTACGGCACGAGTTTCAATTTGCGTTTTGGCATGTTTTTGGCACTGTTTCTGGCGGACATCTCGGCGACATGCCAGAGGGGCTCACTTGCGATGAAGATACCTAGTAGCCTGCCTAGCCTACCGAGCGGTAGCGACCTACTTTACTTGCATTTAGGTGACCTCACCGCGGCCAGTTCTAGGGTACTTTGACGTATACCTGGGCCCTCATGAAAGCGAGCGCAGAGTGTGATCGTTCTGGTGTATAACGTACAAGTCTGCCAAGGATAGTGGAAAGGCAAAAGAGATGTGGATGTACAGGCGTTTCCACGACATCGGTAGATACACTCGTTTAGGGCGGTAAGAGCCTCATGGCGCGTACCGAGTTCGTAACCATTGGATAATGAACCATCATATGGCACGAGGACACTCCGGTTGGGATTGACAATGAAATGTACGCACGGCACGATGTCCTCCGAGGCATGAGAAGCTGGGAAGGCGTCTATCAGGAAAGTCAGCTGAGGATATACCTGGGTTTTGTTGCCATTCGGACATACTGTGACGAGGTGGTGCGCTCGCTATATGTCAAGAATGATGCAAGGTCAGCCCGTGGTTTCACGGGCATTGCGCGAAGGTGAGAGATTCCTTTGGTCGCAAAGGGCTAATATGCTCAGCAGAAAAACGTATCTGCAGAAAAATGTTTCTCCACTGCAAAATAAACTCACCACGCCACCTCGAATACCGCCCAGCCGAGTACATAGGGTTTCAAAGTTTTTCATTTGCCTCCTGGTCTGGGAGAAAGTACCTTTGCGGGGTAGTGGCGTCGCTGAAAAGTCTGAAGTGAACAACCAGGCGATCAAAGATAGGCAGGAACGTGGCAGCGCAGATCATTGGACCAGCCAGCTGATTCTTCTCAAGTGCTCCTAAGTTCCGTACTATATTCCCTTCATCTCATGCCGAGTCAGCTGAAGTTCATAGGGGTTCTCAATACCAAGTATACACCAACAAGCCCAAGTTGAAACCAATCTCTCAGCATGATATCTGGTGGTCATCAGCTGATCATCACTGATACAACACCCACATAGATCCTTCGATACATCTCTTGTCCATATCTCAAAGGAATATATTTCTGATCGTCTCCATTAGTACAGCTGAAATTGTCCGATGGACTCGGTACCTAGTGATGCGAAGGGAGATTTCATTTCGCTTGCTCAAAGTGAAAGCAAGGGGTCGGACGGACGACACGGACGCCGGTGGTCAGGTGACCGTCATTTATCCTTACGAGGCACGGCGGTCGGCACCGAAGACCGACTTTGATGCAAGATTGACAGGCGTAACGGCATCTTTCTGTCAGGTTCTGGTCGAGAAGAACGAAGGAATGCAGAAATTTCTTGGAAAAAAAAATTTGACAAGTGCAAAAAATCTTCACACCGATGGCGAGAGGATGAAGAGAATACTAGATTGTACATTATATTTCACAGTGCTAGCTATTGCGTATTTTGGACGACAGGTGGAGATATAAAATACCGTATGTGTGTGCGTATGTAGCAGTAAAGGGGTTGTAGAATATGTACCAAGAAGAGAAAACAGAAGTATGTACACTATAAGTGGATGAGGTATGGTGAGTGAAGTATTTCCAGAGGTGATTAAGAGAGTCAATCAGCAGTCCGCGTCTGAAAAGGTGGCGAGGTGAAGTTATATAGTACAAGTAAGGTATGAGAAACGACAGGAGAAATCGACCTCGGCCAACGAAAGAGCGCGTGAACCCAAATGCCAAGAAAAGTGGAAGGAGAATTACAGGATGATAGTTGGGTAGGTGGAAACACGAACGAAAGATTACACGGGATTACAACAAGCAGAGAAAAAGCCCACAGAAACCGAAAAGAGTGAAAAATTAAACCCAACAAACACCATGTTTCCTTCATCGACGTTGGCGTCGAGACCTCTGGAATTCGGTCACGCTCAGAATCCCTGCCCATACTGGCCCTGTGGGTGGTTCTGTAGGTACTGCTGCTGATGCATCGCGAAGCCTCCTTGACCAACGAACGGGCTGACAGGGACACCAGGTGACCTCGGACCAGGGCTCGAAGTCCCTTGAGTGGATGTCGACAACGGGGAATCACGTCCGTGCTGCTGCTGAAGATGTTGAACTTGCGGGTGCGGGTGGTGGCCAGTAAGGTATTGCTGTTGAAGCGAGGGTAGGTCGTCGCTGGTGTGCTGGCGGCCGACGGCGCAGAGAAGGTAGGCGATTGCTGGGAGGGGTAGACACCGAGAGGGATGTTCATGTTCAAGCTCGGATGAGTTTGGTAGGGAGAGTAAGGCTGGGAGCCATGCCCGAACTGTTGCTGCGAGAACTGCTGCGAGATGTGTTGGGGTTGGTGGTATCCCTGAGCAGGGAGGCGTGAGGGTAAGAGCCACCCGCAGCTGCCATGGTAGGCGTAACTTCCTCGAAGGGGGCGTGTGCCTACCAGGTCGGTCAGGACGAACGCTCTGCCTTCCACCAGAGCCGCGACTCCTGACAGAAGCAGCGGGAGAAGCACGCTGGCGGTCTGGGCCAATTCCATTATGGACGTTGTTGCTAGCGACGCTTGATCCAGAAGGACTCCTCGAATGATCCCTGTTGTCGAAGATGGCGAGGGCACTGGCAGAGGACACAATCTGTGCCGTGGTAGGCCGACCTTCTGGTCCACCCAAGAACCCGTTCATCCCACCCAATCCATTGACTCCATTCATCCCCATCCCTCCAAGCCCATTCATGTTCATACCGAACATCGCATTGGGATCGAGCATGTTTCCAGCACCCGAGGTAGCGTCACCATCATTGCAGAGCTCAAGAACCGACAGACGGCGAGACTGCGGGCGGGATTCCGAACCGTATTCGTATGCAAACTGGGGTCCGCCTGGGTGGCTGGAGTTTTGCTGGGCGGGATAAGACAAGTCATAAGGACCATCTGGGGCATCAAACGCGCGCTTGCGAGATACACCAGCCGGGACTTGATGGTTCGCCGGTGGTGTAAGAGCCGCAGATTGGGAACGTGCCGATGATGCAGATGGAGAATGTCCGGAGGTAGAGCTGGAATCGTCTGGATGGAAGTAGAAGGGAGAGGGGTCCTGGTTTGAGGATGTCGCTGAGTCGGTCTCGTATCCGCCGAGAGTAGGGTAGGAGCGCTGGTTGTAATCATGCCAGATGCGCCATAGTACGAGCCAGGCTGCTTGGAGGGACCAGTCAAGTTCCCGTTCGGGAATAGCGAGGCAGAGGAAGACCCTGGCCTACCCGAAGAGGTGCCGGGTCTGGGTCGGATGGCAGAGGGAACGTATCCTTGCTGCTGCTGTTGATGATGAGCGAGCTGTTGCTGTTGGATTTCCTGAAGTGAAGCTTGTTCCTGCTGATCAGGGATGATCGCACTCAGTGGTGGAAGGGAGTGAGTTCCCTTGCCAGAGGCAGTTCCTGGTCGGGATCGTGGCGCATCGCCAGCTTGAAAGCCAAATCCGAGAGGTGGAGAGTAGGAGAGGTAGGATTGTGATGGAAGGCATCAGCTGCGTCATGTCGAAAGCCGTTCCGAGACGACGGTCGTTGGTGGTGAAGTGCATCAGCACCCGATACACCCCACGACGATGGGGTTTGATTATGGTAGATCAGGCCATTAGCATCATATTGCTGAGAGTCCTGACGATGGTGAAGGGAAGGCTAAGGTCTTCCTCTTTGATGAGACTCAGGCTGTTTTCGACAGAAACAGGGGAGTGGTTGGGGCTGCCAGAATGGGTACCGTTCGAGATTGGTGATGACCCAGCTGGTGGTTGAGGTGACGACTGAGAGATGGAGGTACGCTGCCACTGGCACGACGGCCACCCGCCCGCCGCCGGCCTTGTTGGCCGCAGCCATCGAGGCGTGCAACGAAGTGAGTTCGCGCATCATGCGCTCGTTCTGGTCTTGCTTGTCGGCATGTACTGTCTGAGCGTGTTGCCTCAAGTTATCAAGACGCGAAAATTGCTTGCTGCAATGACACGTAAAAGGCCTCTCTCCAGTGTGTTTCCTACGTGAAATGAACGTTTAAAAAAGTGTTCAGTGCGATGAAATGACGATGTCGTACCTGATATGCCGTGCCAAGTGCTCACTGCGAGAGAGACCATTCGACAGTCGCCAAAACCTTTACATTGGAAAGTTTTAGCTGGTGCAGGGCGATAACGTTTGTTGACGCCACCAAGCGTAGCACCACCAGGCATGTTTGCAGGATTAGGGTGAGCGACCATAGCTGCCATACCGTTGTCGTTGCTGGCGTTGTCGGTATTATTATAGGCAGTGCCTTGGTCTTTGAGAGAATCAGGGAGGTTCGCTCAGGGGACAACGATTGACGCTCCATGAACGGGAGGATGAAAACGAGGGTAATATAGGTGCCTGATCCTCCAAGAGGCTTATGCCAAACAACCAAGGCACGTTTAACTTCCAAAAATGATTTATCGGAGTTTGAACCGGTTATTTGGCGCTACTAGGCAGGTCCGGCCGGAGCGTACTTTTTAGCCGATCCCCTTTTGTCCACATTGTCTTATCGTGGCGGTTCCGACCTTGTTCTCTGGGCCGAATTCGCTGCCTTTCTGTGTCCCCGATGCACAGGCCATTCAAACATTGCCTTCGGTTGTCTACAGTTTATTTTCCTGTAGCAATGGGCACACACGTGTATGTTCTTCACACTCCAAGCACCCCATTCACCACCTCCCTATCTCCATCGCTCTAACTTCCCTGTTGCCCGTCAATCAACATCCCCATCAAATATGTAAAAACTTCCAAATCGCGATAGACGCATTTGGTCCAGTCTCCTGCCTTCCCCAGTCGTCTTCACCCTTATGATCCAGCATCATGAGTCTCTCATACTCATTTTCTCATCATTTCAACATCGCAGCTTGCGTGGGCAATTCTCCATCCAGAGAAGGGAGGGAGAATCGAAAAGAAGGGTAGGTCATAATGTACGCTAGTAGACACGTCGTAGTCCCTAGCAACTCCGTAGCCTTGACGTCCATATCTACTTCATATCAGGCCAAATTTGGAGTCAGACGCCATACCCAAAATTCGGGATATCCGACAAAACCGTACATTCGCTTCGAGTCCACCAACTCGCTTGCGCGAGACGGCGCACTTTCTCCTACTCGACGCTCTTCCCCGCACATATGGAACAACACTGGTCTAATTAACGGTGCGCGTTCAATATCCACCTTCCGTGTTCACGTACCCTTTTCCACCACCCAACACTTGATCAACTTCTCGACATCAGCTCAGGAAGAATCAAATTACCCACCGCAGCAGTAGCATTAACTACGCATGCGTTGGTTCGGAACCGCACCATCCCCACTCTTCTGGACCTCTCCCATCCGTTCCACCAGACGAGAATAATGGAAATCAACGCACAATGGCTAAGTTATCTCCCGAGTCTCATGTATCGTCATATCAAAGCAACCCTTCCAAGGTACCTGATGAGCTGAGCTATGTGTCCATCAGCGACCTTCCCTCTCAACCTAACCTATTGCCGGGGAAATCAGAACCCTGTCAGTATGTACAATCACCCGACTGAAATTCATTCAACTCTGTTTTTCGCATGTAATAATGAGGACGACAGATGTTGGCCGTGACCCTGGCTGACTCGGTCGATGGTCGGAGGGACGCGGTGGGCTCGTGCACTCGTGTCTTGTGGCTAATGTTCAAGCTATTTCAAGTCTATCTTCAATTAACGCTTCACAATTCACAATGAATTAACCATCATCGATCGTGTCTCTCCGTCGCCCGTTCTGTCGCTCAGAAGAAGACTAAACTATATCGGGGCGGCCCCGTGTCAGCTGGGCGTCACCTTCTTGGAGCTCTGAATCGCCTTTGCCAGGTATAGCCGCCTTTGTCAAACCCTCTTACCCCTGGGTGGCAGTGTCGTGAACCCTTCCCCTGAAAGTGCCAGTTTAATTCATGTTTCTGCTTCTCTGCCCTGGATGGATGAACGTTTGAACTTCTCGTAAAGGAGGGAGAGGAGGAGGTGGGCTTGAGACGACGTGTGAGACGTGTCCGAAGTGTACTATGATTAACCTGCTGGTGACGGTGACGGTGGAGAGGGTTTGAGCTGTCTTGCTTTAGGCCGGTTCTCATGCTAGCTTGACTGGGATTCATCATTCGGCCCGAGGACTCTCAGCTTCAGGCTCCAGCGACATCGTACAACAAACGCTTGGCCATAAAGAGACCGAACTTTCCAAGGTTTGTTTACGCTATGCCTCATCACATCGAGGTCCCGTTTATCCGACTCTATTCTTTTGTTAGATTTGTTCTCCCATATTTCTGCCTCCGTCGCTTGGAAGGCCTCCCATCCATCCATCAAGAGATCCAAGGCTTGTTCTGACCCTTCGCATGATCCTTCTCGCCTCCTATCACATCCTAATCACCACCACTTTCTGCCACAAAATCTATCTATCATTGCTTGAACAGTTTCGGCCTCGGCTTCGGTCATCGTCTGTTCCGTCCTCTCGTACCTCCGCAGGGGACCTGAGGCAAGTCTATTGAACTTTATGAACGTTGCCTGAAGCCTCCGCAGGCACGGATTAGCGTTCTCAACGTTTGCTCTCTATCCTCGATATGCCGATTCTCGTCCATTCCGGCTGTTATTCGCTGGAAGTTTGGTGGCACAATTGATGCTCGCGGCATGATGTTCTCCGTCCACTCTTTGGCCTCGTGCTCCTTTGTGCGACGCTTGTTGGACTGAGAGCGTCCATTCGAGGTGTCACATTGGCAAACGGAAGCACAAGAATGGCTCAATGGCTATCAGCTTTCCTTGACTTCGCATCAGTGACACTGACTCATGGGTTTCTGGCAGCTGCACAATATCATATCGCCGCATGTGATGTATCATTTCTATAGAGGCCTCATGTGTCTTGTGGTACAGATTATCATTAATTGGATCGATACTCTATTCTCGAACTCAGTGCTTGCCAAAGGTGCAGGTTTGGAAGGTCTGGACCCAGAATGAAGCGAGTCTGTCT
>CALYLX010000109.1:0-40382 GCA_944990035.1 Clitopilus passeckerianus | reverse complement strand
TCCAGTCGCTTTCGCTAGGGCTTTTAACCTTGCTACTCCTATTAACTAGCTGACCCATTATGCAAAAGGTACGCCGTTATTCTTAATCTTTATTTTTAAAGTAGAATTTCGACTGCTTATAGAGTTACTATTTACGGTTCTATTTCATCTAGAATAATTTAATTATTCTTTTTCGTTGTATCACTTGCTAATTTCATAGTTTCCTTTACAGTACTTTTCACTATCGCTAAATTTATTATACTTAGCCTTAGAGGATGGTTCCCTATATTCCGACAAGTTATCTCTCATCGTACTTGATTTTTTAATTAATAAAATAATTTTACAGGACTTTATTTTATACCTTCTTTAGTACAGTACTCATTCTCTGAATTAATTAAAAAACTAAAAATTCAAAGAATAGTATGCTAACCAATACATAATTAATGTTTGTTTTTATATATTAAAATTCAACTATTAATTATATTTGAGTTATTCAAATTATTTTTATTTAATTAGGCTAGTCCGATTTCACTCACCATTACTTTCGGAGTCTCGGTTGATTTCCTTTCCTTTCCTTAATAAAATGTTTTACTTCAGGAAGTAGTTATATAATAAGGTTTACCTTAGGATTTTACTTATTTTCACATTTATAATCTTTAAATTGAATTAAAGAATGTAAATAAGCTATTTGGCTATATAGCCTCCTTTAAATAAATTTGCTACTTCTCCATAATAACCCCTTTAAAATACTTTAAATATTAATATTATTAATATTATTATTTTTGATGTTATTACAATATTGTCATCGATACTTTTAAATTTGAAGATTTTTTATGAATAAATTTAAAATTAGTAAAAGATTATTTTTAATTCAGTGACTAAATTTTATTTCTAGTCCTACAGTATATCGAGGGGTTAATACTACTTCGTATTTTGTGTAGTGCTTCCTATGATTAATTAATTTATTAAATAAAGACTAAAATTAATGAAGCAAAGTAAATAATAAATAATCTAATTTCAGAGAACATAGAAGTATCTATTAAAACTGGAGCAAAGATTATAAATAATAATGATAATAAACCTATAGTAATATATAGTGCATATGTAGTTATTATACCTGTATCTAATTTAGCAATATTTTTCCAGTATTAGTGAAAGCATTAGCTAATCCGTAAGGTCCTAATAATTCTATTACACCTCTATCTATTTCTTTAGATATTTTATATCCTAATTGTAAACCTCTTTCTACTATAAAGTGATTATATATTACATCAAAATAATATTTTCCATTTAAGAAACTATATATTTTTCTACCTAAATTATTATTAGTTAAATTAATTAATATTTCAGGAGTTAAATGGTACATAAATATAGCTAAAGTAGCTCCAGTTAAACTTAAAATAGCTGGTAATAATTTAATTATAGGATTTAGAGAGAATTCTGCTTCAATAATAGAAATATTATTAGGGTGTATAAATAGAGAATTAGCAAAGAAATCTGAACCGACTCCTACAAATAAATCACTAAATACATAACCAAAGAATATACTAAATAAAGCTAATATTAATAAAGGTATAATTACAAATATATTAGATTCATGTGAATTTAAATAAGACTGTTTTTGTCCATTAGGTACAGTTAAGAATACTAGACTGATTAATCTAAAACTATAGAAGGCTGTTATACCTGCTGTAATAGAACCTAAAATATAAGCATACATACCACTAAAGCTATATTGACCATAAGCTAATTCTAGTATTAAATCTTTACTATAGAAACCTGTTAAGAAAGGTGTAGCTAATAAACTTAGAGAACCTACTAACATAACAGAATAAGTAAAAGGTAAAAATTTAATTAAACCTCCCATTCTTCTTACATCTTGTTGATCAGCGAAAGAATGAATTACAGCACCTGCACCTAAGAAAAGTAAAGCTTTAAAGAAAGCGTGATTTACAGTATGCATTAAAGCTACATTATATTGACTTAGACCAATAGACATCATCATATAACCTAATTGAGATATTGTACTGAAAGCAATAATTCTTTTTAAATCATTTTGTAATAAACCACAAGTTCCTGCAAAAAAGGCAGTAGTTGCACCTATTAAAGTAATGATTAATAATACAGTAGGAGTATATTCTAAAATTGGAGAACTTCTTAATAATAAGTAAATACCAGCTGTTACTAGAGTAGCAGCATGAAGTAAAGCACTAACAGGTGTAGGGGCTTCCATACTTCCAGGTAACCAAGAATGTAGAGGAATATTAGCACTTTTAGCTAAAGCTCCCCCTAATAATAATAATCCAATTAAAGATATAGAAGTTTCATTAATATAAGGAACTAAAGTGAAAACTGAAGAATAATTTAAAGATCCAAATACTGCAAAAATTGCAAAGAAACTAATACTCATTAACATATCACCACTTCTATTCATTGTAAAGGCTAACATTGCAGCTTTATTGGCTTGTATTCTAGTAAAATAATAATTAATTAATAAATAGGATACTACTCCAATAGCTTCCCAACCTACAAACATTACAAAAAAATTACCTCCACTAATTAAAATTAACATACCTCCTGTGAAAGCAGAAAGATATGAAAAAAATCTTTGGTTGTGAGGATCTGAAGATAAATAGTCTATACTATATATATGAATTAGTGTTGAACAATATAAAACAGCTAACCCTAAAGATACTGTTAATTGATCAAAATAAAACTCCCAAGAAATATTTAATATTTCAGAGTCTAACCAACTTCCTAATACAATATTAACAGGAGAACCGCAAAGACCTACTTCATAAAAAGCTATAGTCATTAAAATTGAAGATAATAAAAGGCATGTACAAGTGATAAAATGAGATCCTGTTTGCCCCACTTTTCTACCTAGGAAACCAGATACGATTGAACCCAATAAGGGTAAGATAATTATAGATAAATACATTATGTTCTTAATGATATTGTACCTCTTAAACGATAATAAGCAACTAAAATACTTAAACCTATTACAGATTCTGCACCAGCAATTGATATAATATATATACTAAAAGTTTGTCCAATATTATCATCAAATCCAATAGAACTAATTAATACTAGTAATGTTACGGCTAATAACATTATTTCTATGGCTATGATCATAAGGATAATATTTTTTCTATTTAAAATAAAACCTAGTATACCTATTAAAAATAAGAATAAGGATAGATTCATAGTTTTTTTTTTAATTTTCTTTTTAGAACTTTTAATAATTGTACTTTTCATTAGTTAAATTTAATTAATTTTATTTTCTTTAATAGAAAGTTAAAAAAATTTTATTTAGAAAAATATTAAATATTAGTTTTTTTTATAGGGAGGGTTATAATTTTATTAAATCACTCTTTTAATAAAAAAGTCTTAAAAAAAGGGGGGTAAAAATAAAATTATTTAATATAATTAATATCCATTAAAGTGTTTTCAATTATACCTATCATTGGCACTATTACTAAGAAATGTGCAAAGTAATATGCAGTAGCAATTTGTCCTATTTGAACAAAAGGTTCTTCTGGGTGTTGAGCTCCAATCCACATTAATAAAATAAACATAGAGAAGAAGATCCAATTTGCTAATTTATAGAAAGGTCTAAATTTACTTCCTCTTAATCTAGATAAATCTGTTAAAGGTAATACTAATAAAATTAGTAATGATCCGAACATAGCTAAAACTCCTAATAATTTATTAGGGATAGATCTCAATATTGCATAGAAAGGTAATAGATACCACTCTGGAACAATAGATGCTGGAGTCACCATAGGATCTGCTGGAATATAATTATCTGAGTGTCCTAAAGCATTAGGGAAAAAGAACACAAATACAGATAAAACTAAAAAGAATGCTAGTATTGTTACTAAATCTTTAAAAACAAAGTAAGGATGGAATGCATATCTATCTCCATTAGAATTTACTCCATTAGGATTATTAGAACCGTGGAAATGTAGTGTAATTAAATGAGCTACAACTAAAGCTGCTAATAAGAACGGTAATAAATAATGTAGAGAGAAGAATCTATTCAATGTAGCATTTGAAACAGAAAATCCACCCCAAATTAATTCTACTATATCTTGTCCAAATACTGGTATTGCAGATAATAAGTTAGTAATTACAGTAGCTCCCCATAGAGACATTTGACCATAAGGTAATACATAACCTAAAAAAGCAATAGCCATCATAAGGATTAAGATTATAACTCCTATAGACCATAATAATACTCTAGGAGATTTATATGATCCATAATACATTCCTCTAGCTACATGCATATATACGAAGATGAAAAAGAATGAAGCTACATTAGCGTGTGTATATCTAATTATCCATCCATTATTTACATCTCTCATGATATGTTCTACACTATCAAATGCAAAATCGACATTAGGTGTATAATGCATGGCTAAAAAAGCACCAGTTAAGATTTGTATTATTAAACAAACTCCTAATAAAGAACCAAAATTCCACATATATGAAATGTTAGCAGGTTGAGGAGAATCAACTAAATAAGAATTTACTAATCTTAATAAAACGTGTGTTTTTAATAATCTCATTAAATTTTATAAAAATTTTATCTAATAGTCTTTTTTTTTCCGGTTGGCTGTTAATTTATTTTTTTTTTATAGCTAATCCTTTAAGAAACTAGCTCTATCTAAAATAAAAAAAAATAAATTTAAGCATTTTTTAACGAGTTTAATTTTACAAGTACTGCAAAATAAATTAAACAGGTATAATGGATTATGTATATAGTATAATTTCATAATACAATCCATGATATTTAATCATAAGAATTTTTTTTTAATATAAACTTTTTCCTTATAAAAAATATTTTTAATATTTAAAAACCAAGGCACCGCACCAGCCCCTACGGGACTCCTGGTGCAAAATTTAATTTTTTATAATATACTAATTGTTTCTTTATTTTTTTTCGACTTTGACTTTAGGACTTTGAATAACCAAAACTAAGCAAAGCTAAATTAAAAACTAAAAAAATAATAGGCTTAACACTATAACAATTTAATAAAATTATCTCTTCACACTATATTAGCAATACATAATAAAAATATATTTTTATTAAGCCCAAGAAGATTTGAACTTCTACAGATTCCTCATCAAGAAATAATTCTACCATTAAATTATAGGCTTTTTTTTGCTAGGTGCTAGCGCGGCGCCTTCTTATATATATTATATTTTTTTTTAATATTTATACGCCTAGCTAGCTTTTCTATTTATTTTTTTTTTTATTTTTTTTTAATAAATTTTTATATATTTTTTTAATGTGCTGAAAATAAAATTATAAATTTATAGAATTTATAATATTAAAACTTAACTACTTTTATTAAAATAAATTTAAAGATTAATTCTTTTGGTTTTATATTAAAAATAAATACTGTTTATATTATTTTGAACTACCCTTTATTTATTTTATTATAGTTAAGCTGACCTAGCGTTAACGCCTAAAATTTGTTTGAATCTTTTCACTACACAATATACAGAGGGGTTATTTAAATTTATATTAAAAAATTAATAAGGAGAAATATCAAAAGCCACTAAAATACTTGGAACAAGTATAATAAATGCTACACAAACAGGCAATAAGTTTAACCAACATAAATCAATTAATTGATCATATCTTAATCTAGGTAAAGTAGCTCTGAACCATACAAAGAAAAAACAGAAAACACATGTTTTTAAACCTAATACAATAGCTTGTAAATTAATAAATGAATCATTTACAAATATTTCAGGAAAGTTATATCCTCCTAAGAAAAAAATAGAAGTTAAGCAACTAAATAAAACTATTGAAGAATATTCTCCAAGGAAGAAAAATACAAAAGGAACAGATGAGTGTTCAGTAAAGAAACCAGCTACTAGTTCGGATTCAGCCTCTTGTAGATCAAAAGGTGTTCTTGATGTTTCAGCTAATATTGAAATAAAATAAAATATAAATACAGGTAATAACGGTACAATAAACCAAATAGCCTCTTGACTTTCAATAATATTAGTAAAGTTTAATGAACCTGTTAATAATATTACTATTAATATTGCTGAACTTAGTATTAATTCATAAGAAATCATTGCTGCAGTAGATCTCAATGATCCTAAAAAAGCATATTTAGAATTAGCAGACCAACCTGCAAGTAATACACCATATACACCTAATGAAGATAAAGCAAAACTATATAAAACTCCTAATGAGAAATCTGAGATTGCAATTCCTTGTCCAAAAGGAATAACACCCCAACCTAATAAACTAAATACTAAAGTAGAAACAGGAGCTAAATAAAATAATACTTTATTAGATTGAGAAGGTATTACAGTTTCTTTAAGAATTAGTTTTAAAGCATCTGCAAAAGGTTGTAATACACCATAGTAACCTACAGTATTAGGTCCTACTCTTCTTTGATGAGCGGCCAATTGTTTTCTTTCTATGATAGTCATAAAAGCAACTGCCAATAATACAGGTAAAATAATAGCTAAAACATCTATTAAATTAAGAAGTAAGCTTATTATTGTTGAAATAATATTATTATTAATCATTTTTTATTATATTATAAAAATTTATTTTAATCACCATTCTATCTAATATTCAAATTTAGCACAGGAGTCCCGTAGGGGCAGGTGCGGTACCTTGATTTTATCATAAAATGATTTACTTGTTTTAGATTACAACTACTCTACTTATTTTTTTAATAAAGTATGATTAAAAAGTACTCTTATTTTCTGTTTTATAATGTAATTATTACATTTTACGTGATAGCGCTGCTACCGTAGAATACTAAAATAAAAAGATAATAAAGATTAGCTGGCCTTTTTAGAAAATTTAAAAATAAGATAATTGTAAAGCTCTAAAACAAATAATAGATCTTAATCTAGATATACTCTTTGTTTTTTTTTTCCTTCTTTACTTTCCCAATTTTATTTTAAATACTTTAAAACAATTTTAATATTTAAAAATTTAACCTACTAAAAATAAAATAGAGGAAATTAAAATTATAAGTTCCAGTTCTTTTTTTAACCTTAAATTTATAGGAAGAGAAAAACAAAAAAATTTTTTTGTTTTTAATAGTTAAATTTTACACTATAACAATATTCATACCTTTTTTTATCTTAAAAAAGCTAAGTTTCAAAAGTAATTTATATTTTTTAAACAAAAAAAAAAGCACAAATAGTATAAAGCACAAAGAAAATATACGTTGGCTGCTTTGCGCTAGCATCTAAAAATAAAAAAGGAAGCAAACAGAAAAGAAAAGATTTTATTGAGCCCAAGAAGATTTGAACTTCTACAGATTCTTTATTAAGAAATAATTCTACCGTTAAATTATAGGCTTATATTTTTAATATATAGTTTTGTGGACTAAAAAAAGTAAAAGATCCGAGAGATCTAGAAAAAAATAAATCGAGGTACCGCACCTGCCCCTACGGGACTCGCGTGCTAATAATTATTAATAAGGAATAATCCATTTAAACTAAACTTCTTTTATTTATTTAAAAATAGAATTAAAAACAAACTTTTTTTATATAATTTAATAGTAATAAAAAATTTAAATCAGCTAATTTTTATTTAAATTTCTAATATAGTAATATTAAGGTAAAACAGGTAAAAATTAAAAAACAAATTTGTTTTTTAATTTAAAAGTATATAAGCGAAAATTAAAGGGGCCCTTAGCTTAATTGGTAGAGTACCTAATTGTCGATTAGGGTGGTCCCAGTTCGAATCTGGAAGGGCTCGTTAATATATAAAAAGTTAAAAAAAGTATATATATTATTTTTATATAAATTATATTTTTTCTTTGTGCTTTGCAAGTAGCAGAGTATAAACTATAATTTATTATTGTTATATATTTAAATATAACTAATAACTAAAAATTTAATAAATAAATTATAATAATAATTTATTAAGAATTAATAATAAATACTTTAGATTACAAATAAAAATAAAGTTTATATTATATTTAAATTAAAAAACAAATTTTTTTGAATGCTAAGTCATCCTTTCTATAAAACAAGGCACCGCACCTGGTGCTAATAATATAGAAAATGCTTTTAGGTTAAACCTACTTTTTATTATAATAAAATTTTTTATAAAATTAGTCTTAAAGCCTTTAATTATTTTTACTTTTAAAAATTTATAATAATTTTTTAATTTTCCTAACTTCTATTTAAAAATAACTTAATTTTATAGTTGTATAATAGTTGTAGAATAAGGCAAGATGTGTAGAATATAAATATTTTAATATTTATATTTTAAACTAATTAAAAATAAAATTAAAATATAAAGTAATAATTAATAAGTAGGCTAAAAAAAAAAAAAATTAAAAAAAAAAATGACAAACTTATTAATAAATATTTTAGCTTTCGGTACTTTACTTTCAAGTATATTCTCTATTACTTCTAAAAATCCAGTTATATCTGTGATTTTTTTAATTTCTACTTTTGTTCAAGCAGCTTTATACTTAATTCTTATAGGTGTAAACTTTGTAGGTATATCATATATTGTTATATATGTAGGTGCTATTGCAGTACTTTTCCTTTTTGTAATTATGATGATTAATATTAAATTAACAGATATTTTAGAAACTGGAAGCCAATATACTAAAAATTTACCTTTAGCTATTGCTATTGGATCTTTGTTTATCTTTATTATATTCCAAATAATACCTTTTAATTTTAATAATGTACCGGCACTATCAATAATTTTAGATAAAATAACATATTTTAATAGTGTATTATCTGATTCTAATGTTGTATCTCTAGATTTAATAAATTCTATAGTAAACAATCACTTCTCATCTTCAGTTTCTGATGTTATTATTACAGAATTCCAACAAATAGAAGTTTTAGGTCACGGTTTATACACATATGGAGCTTCTTTATTAATTACTTTAAGTATAATTTTACTATTGGCAATGTTTGCTACTATTATTATTTCAAGAAATAATAGCAAAATGAGAAGCTAATTAAAAATAAAATATTTGTATTATAATCTTAAATAGTAGAAAATTACTTAATTAAATTTTTATTTTTTTTTATAATGCGAAGCACAAGCACCCCTCTGTGCTTCAACCTATATTTAACAATTAGAATACTAATATTAATACCAATATACTAAACTAGTAATAATATTATTGATTATTCTTATAAAATTTTGGTTTTTTTAAAAGAGAATATCAAATAAATAAGATATTAAAGTAAAATTAAAATTTAAAAATATATAATAAAAATAAAAATTTTATTATGTGTATTATATAATTAAATAAATCTTTTAAAAAATTTAATATGTTAACATTATTAATTCTAATACCTATTATAGGTTCATTACTATTATTTCCATTACAAGAAGATCAAGCTATTAAAATGAAAAAAATAGCTTTAACTACATCTTTATTAAATTTATTTATTTCATTGTTTATATGGTATCAGTTTGATTCAAATACTACTCAATATCAATTTGTATCTGAGTTTAATCAATTAAATTTTTGTCATTTAAACTTTGGTATAGATGGTATATCACTATTCTTTGTTTTATTAACAACATTTATTACTCCAGTAGCAATATTATCTAACTATGCTAATATAAATAATAATATAAAATTATTTTTAATTTCCTTTTTATTATTAGAAAGTTTACAAATATGTGCTTTTGTATCTCTAGATTTATTATTATTTTATATTTTTTTTGAAAGTGTATTACCAATTTTATTTATAGTAATTTTAGTTTTTGGTCATGGTATGGATAGATTCAGATCTGCTTTCTTATTATTTTTATATACATTAGCTGGTAGTTTACCAATGTTATTATGTATTTTAACAATATATAGTTATATAGGTTCAACAGACTTCCAATTAATCTCTTTATTTGAAATTAGTTTAGATAGTCAAAAAATTTTATGGTTAGGGTTTTTCATAGCTTTTGCGGTTAAAACACCATTATATCCTTTTATTATTTGGTTACCTAAAGCACATAGTGACTCACCTCTAGCAGGGTCTATTATACTAGCTGCAACTATATTAAAATTAGCTACATACGGTTATATTAGAGTATTAATAAATTTCTTTCCGGATGCTACTTACTATTTTAGTCCTTTAGTTCAAACTATTGCAGTAATAACTATTATTTATGCTTCATTGTCTACAATTATACAACAAGATACTAAAAGATTAATTGCTTATAGTAGTGTTGCACATATGGGTGTTCTAGTTTTAGGTTTATTCTCTAATACAATACAAGGTATTGAAGGTGCTTTATTATTAGCTTTAGCTCATGGTTTCGTAAGTCCAGCTCTATTTACTTGTGTAGGAGGTATTATTTACGATAGAACAGGAAAAAGAATAATTCATTATCTTAGAGGTTTAGCTACTTATATGCCAGTATTTACTATTTTATTCTTTATTTTTACTTTATGTAATACAGGAATACCTTTAAGTTTAAATTTCTTAGGAGAACAATTATCTTTAATAGGAATATTTGAAAAAAATCCTATTATTGCCTCTTTAGGTGCTACTGGTATTGTTTTATCTGCTTGCTACTCTTTATTCTTATATAATAGATTATCTTATGGTTCATATTCACCTTATTTACCTATATTAAAAGACATAAATAGAAGAGAGTATTCAATTTTAATTACTTTATTAATACCAACTATTATTTTTGGTATTATACCTAATGTATTATTAAACCCTCTACATATTACTACTTCTGCTTTACTTTATACTATATAAATATATAATTTAAAGTTAGAATTATTATGCGAAGGCGAAGCAAGGTGTCAGTACAGTAAAACTTTACTTTAAAATAATTTTAATTAGGCTGCGTAGCTGCACCCCCTTTGTTGAGAATGCGAATAGAATGCGAAGCCTCTGTTGATTAGGCTACGTAATTGTAATTGGAGCAGTGTAAAAAAATATAAAAATTTTATTTATAAATAAAAGAAGTATATTTTAAAGAAAAAATTAAAAAAAAGGGGGAATCCGATAATGGTAATCAGTTGTAGTTGCATTACAAAAATGATAGTTCGATTCTATCTTTCTCCATTACTGCGCCATCGTTTATGTGAAGCTACTGTATAAAAAATAAATTAATCTTTTTTTAGGGCTACTATAATTAATTATAAAAAGGTATTAATTAAGCAAATTTCATAATTTATTTTTTATTGCTTTTTTAAGCCTCGGTTGCTTAGTGGTCAAAGCGTGATTCTGAAGAAATTGAGATGGGAGTTCAATTCTCTCCCGAGGCAAAAAAATTTATATATATTATAATAAGTCGAAATAGTTTAATTGGTAAAACGAATTCCTTGTAAGATTTAAATATTGGTTCAATTCCAGTTTTCGGCAATTTTACAATTAAATAAAAAAGAGAAAAACCAAAATTGTCTATTTTAATAATTAGGCTGAAGTAGTTTAATTGGTTAAAACATATCACTCATGACGATAAAAAGAAGGTTCGATTCCTTCTTTCGGCTTAAAATAAAAAAGGAAACTTAAATTAGATTAAATAAACGCTCGTTATTGGTAAAAGGCGTCTTCATTTTTCTTTTTTAAGCTTCTTTTTTATTTCCTTTAGGGAACGTATGTATATCCTAAAAAATAAGCCTTAATATGTCTTATTAAAAAAAAAATAAAAAAACTTTAAAAAAAAAAGTTTATCTCATATTTATTCCCTCCTCTGCTAAATAGTATTTTTAGTTTTAGAAAAAGAAAAAATACATATAAATATAAATTAATTAATAAATTTACAGGGCAAGAATAGAGTGAACCTTATAATAAATTAAATATTTTAAATTTAATTTGCGTTTTAATTTGTAATAAAATAATATATTATTTATAAAAATACAAAGTTAAAATATTTTATAATTTTAATATAATATAATATATTAATTTATAAAAAAAAAAAAAAAAAAAATAAATATAATGAATAATAAGTATAGTATAGAAAATAAAATTATACCTTTATTTAATGTTCCTATTACAATGAAAAAATTATTTGATATTAAAACAAATAAATATAACAATGATTTAAATAAGAGTGAACCTTCTTCTTCAGTTTCAGGGATAAATAATAAAAATAGGGTTAAATTATATTCAAAAGTATTAGAAAAATATAATTCTAATTTAAATATAATAAATAAAGTAGAAGAATTAAATTCGTTTCACACATCTAGTGCTCAGGTGCTTAATAATAATCCAATAGTTGAAACTAGAAAAGAATTAATAGAAGAAATTAAAGAAGATAATAATTATAATATAAACAATATTTATAAGAATTACTTACATTTAATAAACAGATATTTACCTTATTTTGTATATTTTAATTCTTTCTTTAAATTAGGTTTATTTTTGCCGATACAATTATTTAAACCTCAGTTTTATTCTAATAAATATAAAAAACTATATTTCCCTGTAAGTACTGTAGAAGTACAGACAGTAAATAGAGACAACGCAAAAATTTCAAACAAAAAATCTATTTTACAAAAAAAAAAGGCAGCAGCAAAAATTTTTATTAGATTAAGTTCTTTAAAAAAAATTCTTCTTGGTAACTTATCTTTACTAATTTTAAAAAACAAGGGTGCAAATGCAAGTTTAAAAAAAAAAACTAGAGGAAATTTAGTAAAAAACTTTTTTAATTTAAATAAAAATGTATGCGCTGACGCCTTATTATTAGAAAATAATGTGCATAAAAATAATATAAAAACAGCGCACTCTACTATGACTATGGGGGTATCTTCTATTTCTAAAAAAAATAATATCAAAAATATAATTTTACTAGATAATAATTTTTTACCTTTAAATTCTTTAAAGAGCGCACACATAACAAGTCAAAAAGATATATCTGTAATTAGTAGTGCTTCGCATAGCGCCGGATATCCGTACGGGACAGGTGCAGTACAGCAAAGTAAAGAAGTAGTACGAAGAAATTTACTAAATATTATAGAAAAAGGAGACTCAATAATTAATGAATTAAATTCTTTAATTTTAGAAAAACAAAATTTAATTAATAATAATAAAGTAAATAATTTATTTTCTACTTTACATAGCGATGTTTTTGTAGGAAGAGAGTGCGCTGGCGCTACATCTTTAAATATTAATACAAATTCTAGTACGCTAATGTCTCCTGCGTTAGCACCTACACAAAGTAATAATGAAGAAGTTATTATTACAAACGAGGCTGGAGCTGGAGCAGCTATAGATTTAAAAAATAATTTATTCCTAGAAGAATGTTCTAAAAATGAGCAACCGTTAATAAATCAATATTTAAAATCAATGAGTATTTATAATATGAAAAAAAAAGGGATTTTAATACATTACAATAATCTTGTTGACTATAATTTTGTAAAAGGATCTTTAGGGTTTGTTAATAAATTAATTTTTAAAGTTTATAAATTATTACAAGCTTCATTTAAATCAATGTATTGTTTAATTAGTAAACCTATTTTCATTATTACTCCGGATAAAATAACTATAAGATTATTTTACTTTTTATTTGTTCCTAATATTTTAAAATATAAAAAATTAATAGCAAATAAAGCTTATAAAGGTAAAAATAAAAAAAAAAGATTAGTTCTAGCAAAAAAACAATATAATAAATTTAGAAAATTAAAAAAAAATGTTAGAGTAAAATTAAGAAATTTATCTAATTTTGCTTTAAATACTGTTTTCCATAATAAATTTAAATTATTGTCCTTAATTTTAAGTAAATTATTTAAAAAACCTGTAGAATTTGATTTAACTAGATTACATTACCCTTATAACGATAGTAATATACTAGTTAACCTATTAGGTATTATGATTAATAAAATTAAATTAAGAATTATTATTAGAAGACTGTTTGAAAAAGCAGTTATTAAAAATTTAAATAAATTGCCTTTAAGCGCTAGCGCTAAAACACAAAAAGAAAATAATATAAATTGGAAAGATTGTGTAAATATCCCTGCTTTCCTATCCGGAATAAAAATTAAAGTAGGAGGTAGATTATTAACACAAAGTGTAGTACCAAGACAAACTGTAAAAATTACACAAAGAGGTGCAACACAAAGAGGAAAAATTAACTTCTTAGATGTAGCAAGATACACTAGAAAAAATAAGAGAGGTGCGTTCTCTATTACAATAAAATCTGGACAAAATATATTTTAATCTTATTTTTATAACCCCTTTAGAATATTCAATAATCAATTAAGCGCTACATTGCTTAGTATTTGATTTTTAGATTTTAGTTTTCCGATTTTATACTTAAAAGTTTATAAAAATAAAATATTTTATTTTTAAATAACTATTAGGTAAATTAAACCTTAAAAAAGAGAAGAAACAAAGTAATAAATCGGTTACTCCTGACACTAAACTATTAGAAGTATTTTACAATCAAAAGGGTACATTCCATAGTTTTGTATTTTCTAATAATAATTTATTAGAAAATTACGATTTTCTTTTTGCTATTTTTGATGAGTTGAAAAACAATGATACTTTTTTTTTCAACTTCGGGGAATATAAAATTATTAATGTTACAGCTATTATTGATAATAAAAAAACATCTTTGTTCAAGAATAATTAAAAATATTTTTCAAATTAAAGATAAAATCTTAACTCTACTATTACATAGCAATTATAATTTTTATGTAATCAGAAAAATTAATATACAATTAAATATTAATTTTCAACAATTTACTTCACCCATTAAAAAGCAATGTAGCCATAGCTAGTGCAGGAACCTCCTATGCTAAAATAAATATGAAACCTTATATATTAAACGAAGGTGTAAATTTAATAATTTTATAACCCTTCTGTGTAGCGCTAGCGTGTAGCTCTAGCATAGTTTATTAAGTAATTTTGCCATTAGAAGTACCCTTATTATTAAAATAATATTATAAATATAAAAGCAGTATATTATACTAATTCAAGCAGCCCTATATTTATCGGCATCATTTAACCTTAAAAACTAATTTTAATAGTTAGGTTAATAAAATAAAAAGCTAATGCTAATAACTTTAATTTTTATAATTTAAAGTAAATTAGTTTTAGCAATATAAAATAAATTTTAAAAAAATTTATAAAATAAAATAAATAAATGAATTTAAATATAAATAAATTTCAACATTTTCCATTTCATTTAGTGGATCCTTCTCCTTGGCCTATCTATTTAAGTTTTTCTTTATTAAGTATGGCTATCGGAGCTGTTTTATATATGCATGGATTTAATAATGGAGGAACTCTATTATTAATAGGATTTTTAATAACTGTATTAGGTATGACTTTATGGTTTAGAGATGTAATTACAGAAGGTACATATTTAGGTCACCATACAAAACAAGTTAAAAACGGATTAATGTTAGGTATTATTCTATTTATTGTTAGTGAAGTATTTGCTTTCTTATCTGTATTTTGGGCCTTTTTCCACTCTAGTTTAAGCCCTGCTATAGAAATAGGAGGTTCTTGGCCTCCTTTAGGGATTACTCCTTTAGACCCTTTTGCAATACCATTATTAAATACATTCTTATTATTATCTAGTGGTGCATTTATCACATATGGACACCATGCTTTAATAGCTGGTAATAGAAAAGGAGCAATAGACGGTGTATTCATGACAATAGTATTAGCTGTTTTATTTACTGCTTTACAATATTTTGAATATTCTGAAGCTGGATTTACAATGTCAGACGGTGTTTACGGATCAGCTTTCTATGCTTCTACAGGTCTACATGGATTACATGTTATTATAGGTACATTATTTATTTTAGTAGGATTTATAAGACTAATTAACTACCAATTAACAAGACAACATCACCAAGGATTTGAGGCAAGTATCTTATATTGGCATTTTGTTGATGTAGTTTGGTTATTTTTATTTGTAGCTGTATATTTCTGGGGAGGAGCTTAATTAAAAAAGATTAAATACAAATAACGTATTTAATTATTATCCTCGGAATTTATTGCGATAGATGGATAAATTATTAAGTGCAGAATTTATATTTTTTACTTTAATATTAAATATCTCTCCTGTACAGGAGAGGAGAGAAGAAAAGATTTAACTCTCGTAGATTATATATAAATATATCCTTGATAATAAATTAGGTAAAATATTAACTAAAATAATAAATCGACATGTAACATTGTGGGCTGGGCCACGTAGCTGCCGCTGCTTAAATTTTAATTAAATTTTAAATTTAGTTGTGCGCTAGCGCCTTATGATATTTCTATGTGTATTAGTTTTAAAGTTATATTGTTATATTTTATTCTAATAAAAAAATTTTTTTTAATCCCCTTCCTTTTTTATAAAAATTTTTATATTTTAAATGGTGCGTTAATACCTCCTTTTTTTGGTTGCTTATACCTAAGGGCAAAGTTACGCAACTCCGAATGCAAAAGGATTGTAATAAATTTAATTAAATTTTAAACATTTAACAAAAAGAAAAAAAAGTATGAATCCAAAATTCATTCTATAAACTAAGAAGAGTGAATAACTGGCGCCTTATTTTTATAATTTAAATAATTTCATTATTTGTCTATACTATTAAAAACTTTTATTTATAATTATTTTTCCTAATTTAAAGCGCATATTTATTAAACAAATATATATATATATTAAACATCTTTTATGTTTTGTTTAAATTTTTCTGAGTATATTAAAATTAAAATTATTAAATTTATTATTAATAAAAAAAAAATAAATTAAGTAATTAGTAGATTAAAAAAATAAACAAGTTCTTCGTTTTAGCTTCGTTAGCAGAGGGGGGTTAAATGTTTTTATTTTCCAGCTGCACTTTCCAGTACAACTACCTTGCTATGACTTTTGAGATGTTACTTAAATGGGTTAACTGATACTAATTAGCTTAATTAAAGTGTTCGAATTAAAAGATTTTAATCATTAGAACTAGCTTTTTTCTAAAGAGATTTTGCGAATTCTAAAAAAAAAAGTAATCTTTAATTTAAGACATAAACTCGCGGCAGTTTCCCCCAAGTTAAGCTTCTTCCCAGCGACAGACAGTTAGTTCATCCCGAATGCATACTTCACCGTTGCGTAGTGATCAACGATTACTCGAAATTCCTTCTTCATGTTGCCGAATTTCAGGCAACAATCCGTTTTAAATTTAATAATTTAACTTTCTTTAATGATTAGCTATTCCTTATTACCTTTAATTAAAGGTTTGGTTTTGCATCACTTTGTAAAAGTTTTCGTGGCACGTCTATAGCCCAGTTCATGAGGGCCATAAAGGCTTGTCTTAGCCCCAAATGAAAATATGTAAAAATCATAAATTGTTAAGTATAAATTAACAACAGGGATTTCGTCCGTTAGTGGAGTTAACCTCACTTCTCACGATACGGACTTACGACAGCCATGCAACACCTGTAAACGAATTTCTTTAATTAAGAAATTACACAATCAAAAGATTGGCTATACAAGAACTGGTAAGGTTTTACGCGTACTTTCGTATTAAATAACATGCTTCACTTCGTTTGCTCCGAGACCGACTAATTTTTTTGGTTTCAGTTTTGCAACCGTACTCGCAAGGCGGAATGGTTATCGTGTTAACATCGTTACTAGTTTTATTATTACTAACAACCACCATTCATCGTTGACAGTGAGAGGTATCTGGGTATCTAATCCTATTTCCTATTCTCACCTTCGTTTCTCAGCGTCAATCATTATTAGATAAAAAGCTTTCACCGTTAGTATTCCCCTTAGTATCTAAAGATATCATCCCTACTCTAAGTATTATTTGGTTTATCCTCTTTATGATTCTAGCTTTAATTCATTTTATATTATCTATTTTAGTTTTTAACTAATAGAGCTATTATAAATAAAACTTTCAAAGCAGCCTACATACCCTTTACGCCTGATTAGGACGATTAACGTTTGCGTCTCTGGCCTTACCGAGTCTTCTGGCACCAGTTTTGGACAACACTAATAGTAAGGTTATATCTTTATTTTTTCCTTACGTTATCATATCACCACTATTAATGATTTTATGATTTCAGTTAGCTAGTTCACTCTTGCGAGCATTGACTAAGATTCTTGACTGCTGGTAGATAATTCTACTTGGGGCATTTCACTCCCAATGTGGCCATTTGTTCTATCAAACATGGCTTTTGATCGTAGGCTTGGTAGGCTTTTACTCCACCAACTACCATTAAACAAAATAAATTGAATCTTATAGCAGAAAATTTCCCTTTTTGAATAAATTAGCTAATTTATCTCTTATTTAATAAATAAGATTATCTCCCATTTAAGGAGTCTATAAGGTATCTAATTTATATTACTCACCTTTACACCTTGTTCTTATCTTTTTAATATTTTAGGAACAACGATTCGCATGTCTTAAAACTACTGAAAAACGTTCAATCAGAACCAAAATTAAATTCTTACTGAGTATTTAGACAAAAATTTTCCTTATTTACTTTAATTAGTAGAAAGGCAAATTTTATTAAATCCTATTTATTTTTTTTTTTTATAATTAGAATTAATAAAATTTATTTTATTTTTTTTTTGTCATATTTTATATGCTATTGCAATTTTTATTATCTTCTTTTATATTATTATTATAAAAATAAAAATTTTTTTAAACTTTACTAAAATACCAAATACCAAATACCAAATACCAAATACCAAATACCAAATACCAAATACCAAATACCAGTATAATTAAATATAAAACAGGAATCCAACATCACATATAGTTAATTTTATGCTTTCTTTTTTATTGCACACAAACACCAGGTGCCTTGGTTCTGTGCCTTATTACTATATTAATTACCCTTTTTGTTTTTAAAAGATTATATTATTAGAAATACTTAGAAAAAAAGGTGAGTTAGATTTATCTATAAGACAAGTTTTGTTAAAAATATTAATAAAAATTAATAAGTTGATTACTGAATTTAACCTAAATATTTAAAGTTAAGGTATAGGTCTAATATTAAATAACTTTATATATACTTTCCTCGCGCTAGCGCACACTAGATCATTAAATAAATCATAAACAAGCTAAAGTGTTAGATTATTATTAAAAAAGTAGATTAAAGTTTAAATTCTCTTTATATTTTACCACAAAATTTCTTTTGTTATTGAAATATACCTATATATATAACCTTGAACCTTCGCTTTAATATTATTATTATTTAATAATAATAATAATATTTACAGTATTAGAAATCTTAACTCTCTTTTAAATTATTTAAAATGTGCAGCTACCTTTTTTTTATTCTTTTTCTTTTTTTTTATGTTTAGATAAATATATAATTACGAGTTGGCGCCTTCTAGACATCTTATTGGACTTGAACCAATACATATTTGCTTCGAAGGCAAAAGCTTTACCATTCAGCTAAAGATGCTTAATTTTTTTTTTGTTTAATTAAGATAAATATATAATTACGAGTAAAGAGACTTGAACTCTTACAATAAAAATTATGAGTACCTAAAACCCACCCGGCTACCAATTTCGGCATACTCGTTCTATATAATAAAGATTTTTATATATACTTATTTTTCTCCCTATTTTGAATTAAAAAAAAAATAATTACTATCCTAAAGGAAAAATTTTGTATTCTACGCGTTACCTTTTTAAATTATTTTGAAGATCAAAACCTTTTACTTCTATTTTTTATTACACTCTTAAATAAAAATTTTTTTACAATTATTATATTTAAAAAACAAGAGTGAGGTGATTCGAACACCTACCAGTGATTTTGGAGATCATTATACTAGCCATTAATACTACACTCTTTTTTACTTTACTGTTAAAAATCTTTTTTCTTAAATATAATTACTAAAATTAAATAAGGATTACTTTTATAGTAAAAAATTTTTACTGCTAAGGCAAAGCATAGAGAGGGGTGTAACGCCAAATTATTTTTTAACATCTGTATTTATTAAACTAATTGCTCCTGATCCTATTTCTAGTACAAATCCTATTGTAAGAACAATAAAGAAAATAATACCTACAGAGAAACCATAAGTAGAAACTTGGTACAGAGTAAGAGCTAAAGGATATAAAATTAGAATCTCAAGATCAAATATTAAGAATAGTAAAGCTACAACCATGAAATGGATTTGGAATGTTGTTCTAGTTTGACCATATACAGGCTGGAAACCACATTCATAGGCAGAAACTTTAGCTTCATCTGGTCTATGTACAGCTAATAAAACATTTAAAGCCAATAAAACAATAGATAATATTGGTATAAATATAAATAGAAAAGTTAAATTACTCATTTTTTAACAATTAAATAAAGATAAAGAAAGTAATTGTGTACTATTTAAGATTAATGATGGTTTAAAGATAAAGAATAATATTGATAATGTTAGTGTAGAAATTAAAAAACTATGGAAATTTGTTAATACTGGTGTTGCTTCTAAGAACTCACCTTTTGTACTTGTATTATTTATTTCTGCGCTTGCGTCTTCTCCTTCTTGTAATACTTTAATTACTTTTAGGTAATATGAAGCACTTATTACACTAACAATTATAGCTACAATAGAGATAAAATAATAACCACTTTGTAATGCAGAATATAATACAAATTGTTTACTAAAGAAACCAATTAGTGGTGGAATTCCTGCCATAGAGAATAAACAAATTGATAAACTTAAACTTAATAGAGGGTTTAAGAAGAACTGTCCTTTAAGATCAGATATATATCTTATATCTCTTATATTAGAACTATTTTTTTCTTCTTTAGATAAGGTATTATTACCATTTGAACTAATAATATAACTTAAACCAATTAGTATTAAGAAAATATTTAAATTTGTTATTGAATATTGTATAATATAGAAAAGAAGTGAATCTATTGATTGTTCAGTATTTATTAATAAAGCTAATAAAATAAATCCTATATGAGAAATAGTACTATAAGCTAAAAGTCTTTTAATTCTAGTTTGAGCTAATCCTACTACAGTTCCTATAATTAAAGATAATAAAGAAGAAACTAATAATAAATTTTTTATGCTTCCTATATTAGAACTTTCTGAGGCGTAGCCCCCCCAACCTATAAAATAAGATGGATCTGTATGTGTTATAAGTTCTAATAATAATATTAAAATAGATATTTTGGGCATTATAGTTAACCAAATTGTAACTATTGTAGGTGTTTCATCATATACATCTGGAGACCAATTGTGTAAAGGTGCTGCTGAGATTTTAAATAAAAAACCTATTATTATTATAATTATTCCTAAATATAATCCTTGTACTATATTATTATAATCAGATGCTGAAATTAAACTATAAATTGATTCAAAATTTGTTAATCCTGTATAAGCATAGATTATACCAGAACCTAATAAGATTAAACATGAAGATAAACCACCTAATAAAAAATATTTTAATCCTGCTTTTGTAGAAGATTCAGAATCTCTGTATAAAGTAGCTAAAACATATAATCCAAAAGATTGTAATTCTATACTTAAATACATTGAAATTAAATCTGAACTTGAAATTAATAAACAAGAACCTAAGGTACTAAATAATACTATTAAAGAATAATCTGTTCCTTCTCCTGCGTTAGCTCCTGTATTATTACTATCACTGAAATTAGAAGAGTTTGTGTATAAAGGCCAAGCTATTAGTATTATAGAACCTATTAATAATAAAAAAAATTCTATAAATACAGAAATATTTGTAATATGGAATAATCCACTATATATTCCTATACCCGATCCAATTGATTGAATATTTAAAGTATTTAAAGATAATACTCCGGCATATAGAAACACTATAGAAGATATTCTAATGAAATATGTATTTGAAATGTTATTGTAAATAGAAGGTAGGGCCTTAGCCACTATTAATGTTAAAATTGAAATAAAAATCATAACTTAGCCACTTTTAGAGAGTAGAGTAACCTTTTAAATAATAATAAAAACTTTTTTTAAGTATAAATATAGAGGGGTGCAGCTACGCGGCCTCTATATTTCATAAAATAAATATTCTATTAAACAAATTTGCACGCAAACATCAAACATGCACGCATATCCGGCACTGGTGCTCTGGAGCTAAGCTACGGTGCCTTGCTCTTTTGTTTACAAATTGGGAGTATTTATATTACTAGAAAATATTTTCACATGAATATTGTCATAATTAATACAAATAAGTAAACAATTATTAATCTTAGATAAAATTCTATTATAAAACCTTTATTCTCAATTTTGCTTAAATTCTTAATGGATTGCAGCCAATCTATAATAAACAAAGGTAAATAAATAGGTAGATTTAATTTTTTTTTTAATAAGATAAAGAAGTAAATATTTAATATATAATATATAATTAACATTAAAAAAAATATAGTACCTAAAATAAAAAAATTTTTGATATAGACAGTGTATTCTAATTCTAATAAAATATAATTAATATTTAGTGCGCTAGTATCACTAGAAATATATAGTTTAAAATCTATTAATAATAAACCAAAAATAATTAAAATTATACTCTTTAACCAATTAGGTATTCTATTCTTAATCTTTTTCTTTTTAAGAATAGTCCACATAATATAAATATTATTTTTATATAAATAATAGCGTCTAACATATTAATTTTTTTTTTGTTATATTTAAAGAAAATTATTCTATGTATCTATTTTTTTTTTTTTTTTTTTTTTTTTTTTTTATTAATACTCTTTTAATTATTAATGATTTCATTATCCTATTATTAACTATTAAACTATAATTATTTAGTATATAAAACAATAGAGAACAAAAAATAAATTTATTTTTTAAATATATAAAGAATATTCTTATTTAAAAAAAGAATATTTCATATTAGCGAAATCAGGAGTCGAACCTAATCTGACAGATCATGAGGCTGTAGTGCAAACCCTTACACTATATCGCTTTATTTATATATACTTATATATATACTTTTTTTATTTTTTTTTACTACTGAGTTGACCAGATTCGAACTAGTATGAGCCATTACCAAAAAATGGTGTTTTTCCAATTAAACTACAACTCATAATAATTATTATATATATACTTATATATATATTATATGGAATAAAGGTGATTCGAACACCTAAGGGTTTTAGCCCATACAATTAGCAATTGCACTATCTTACCAATGAATATTATTCCTTAAACTTAAAATTCTTTCTTTTCGCCAGCTATTATAAAATTTTAAGAAAAATATATGTAGCTAAAAACAATCCGCTTATTTTAGCTACTTTATAAAAAAAAATAAAGAAATTTTAATTCTACTAGTTTTTCTTAAATTACAATTCTTATCCTTTTAATAGAAGCTATAAACAAGAAGAAAGAAGAAAGAAGCAAGAAGAAAGAAGCAAGAAGAAAGAAGCAAGAAGAAAGAGGCAAGACGAAAATAAAAAAGGCTGCGCGCTCGCTGCGCCAGCGCAAAGAATTAATATTCTCTTTTGGACTCGAACCAAAATTAACACTTTAGAAGAATGCAGTTCTAACCATTGAACTAAGAGAACTTATATATAAAAATTACTTATATAGTATCTAATTTAGAGTTAAGAAGGAATTGAACCTTTAAACTGTTAGACTTTGCAGGTCTACTACAGAACCATCTGTAAACTTAACCCTGAATAAAAATTTTATATTCTTGCTAATCCTGCACAAATATCTTTATTTTGGTTTTTTTTGAAGACCATCTTCTTAATTTGTTCTTCTAATTTTTTGTCTCCTTTTAAATTTTACTTATCTTATAGGTAGGAAAGGATAGCTAAAAAAGAGAGGAATGGAAGACTTAAAGTAAAAAAAGGTGAGTACTGGCTAGCGAAGCAAGCAAAGCGTACAAAACATTTTATGTTTATAAACTTAAACTACTGCTGTAATTAGGGAATAAGGGGTTATATATAATATATAACTATTAATTTTTTACTTAATTTAGTAATATAAGTTCTAATTACTTGTTGTAAAGTAAATGTTGGTAAAATATATTTAGAAAAATAAAGATTATAGAGAATAATACTAGAAAAGCAAATAATAGTTGATTAAAGAAAAAAAAGGGTATTAATTGAGGCATATTTTATATAAATTATATATTTTTTTCTCTAAATTCAAAATTAAAGAATTATTTCATTTTGAGCTTTAAAGAGATTTCTCTGCCCTTTTTTTAATTTGAGCCTTAAAATATAGTTTTTATAAACTATATTAAAATTATAAATGAGAAATTTAGATAGTTATAATTAATTTAAATTTAGATAGTCTAATTAAATTAATTATATACTTATTATTATTTTTATTGTCTCAACATAAAGCCCCCAAAGACAAAAAAAAATACGCAAAAGTGCGAATTGAAGAGAGAGGGGTAAAATTTTATTATTTAAACACAATAATTATATATTGGGAAGTAAAAAATAAAATTAATAATAAGCAAAGCTAAGCAAAGCTAAGCAAAGTATTGATTCTACTATAATAAATAATATAGTTGTACCTTTATAAAATCTAATTATTTTTTTATTTATATTAATTAGATTTTTCAAAATAATTTAAGATTGTACAGGTAGCATTTTGAAAGCGTGGAAAGGAATTGGGCTTTGTAATGTCCATTCTAATGTGTTTGCTGTTTGAGCTTCATTATTTAAAATAGCATCACTAGTAAAATAAGCTGGAACTTGCCAAGGATTATTTGTACTTTCAGGTTGATTAGCAAAGATATCATAAATAATATAACCAAATAATACTGTAGCTACTACAGAAATTAAAGATCCAAAACTAGATACAGCATTCCATCCTGCAAATGCATCTGGATAATCTGGAATTCTTCTTGGCATCAATTGTGTTAATCCTAGGTCTTCGAATAATTCGACTTCTCAACCTAGACTCCTAGCCTTACGGTATTTAATTTAATAAATAGACTAAAAATTTTATTAAATTTTTATAAGTCCTAGGTTCAGACTATGTCATTCAGTGTTTAATATTTATACAAATAAATTTAATATATTTATATTTTACACTGATTGGGCGCTTCTGTTAAAACTTTAACAGTACAAGATTATTGTTAATACTACTCACTTGTTAGTCGTTGAACGTTTTTATTCCGAAACTAAATTATTAATAGCTGTATTGAAATAAACTTCGCTGCAAATTATCCTATAAATATATAGGACTTTCTTGCAATTCACCCAATTTTCTAATAGAAACTTTAAGGGTAACTATAGAGGCATTAAAATTTAATATAATTTTAAACGTGAAAAAATTTTATTTTTAAATGGTAAACCGTTTTTCAAATATTTAGCTAGAGTATCCTTACCCATTTTAAATTCTTTTGAACACTGTACTGTTGAATATTGACCTATTAAAATTTTAGTAGAAAAATCATAAACATACACCAACTTAGTTATTTTAGCTAAGGTATTACTTGATTTTTTTACTCCATACTGTGGATTATTAATACCAGCTTTATTACGACTTTGCATATTTAAAAATTCAGTTGAAAAAGTTTTACCATACATTGGATTTAATTTACCAGAACGGTTAAGTTTAAATTCCTTTTTATGTTTAAAACCTAGAGTAGTACCAGCTGTAGGTGAATTATTTAATTTACAGTTTAAGTATTTATTAAAAAGAATATCTAAATAATATTGTTCTCTTTCTAACATAAAAGTTTTAGTTACAGAGCCCGTAGGACCTAAATCTTCTAAAATTATTAAAACAAAATTATTGTGTCCATACTTTTTTAAATTATTATAAATAGGAAGATTTCGAGTTAGAACGCTAGGGCTCCAATAGGATAATAAACGAATAGAACCTCTTCAAGCACTTCCAACATATAATTTTCCATTTATTAAATTAATTCACTGATAAATAACAGTTCTATTTCGATTTTCAATTCCAATTAAATTACGATTTAAATTAGGCTTATAAATTCGTACAGGTTCAGCTAAAAATTTCGGCAAAATATGTGGACCATAAAAAATAATAGGTAGGCTAAGCACAGAGTAACTAATATTTAAATCAGTATTATAAATTAGTGTTAAAGCTCCTAAATTTTCTAAAAAAATAAAAATATTTTCACTGCGAAGCTGCCCTCCCCACATGAATCCTAAAGATAAATTAGAGGGCAGAATAAAATTTGATATAATTTCATATATACCGGCCAATCCTAAGAAATGTTGAGGGAAGAAAGTTAAATTAACCCCAACAAATAGAGTCCAGAAATGAATTTTTCCTAGGAAATCATTAAATGATCTTCCTACAATTTTAGGTGTCCAATAGTAAAATCCTGCGAATAGTGCAAATACTGCTCCCATTGATAATACATAGTGGAAGTGAGCAACTACATAATATGTATCATGGAATGCAACATCTAATGAAGCATTTGATAAAATTACTCCAGTTAACCCACCTATAGTGAATAAAGCTAAGAATCCTAATACAAATAGTAAAGGAGTATTATATCTTAAACTTCCACCGTATAATGTAGCTAACCAACTGAAAATTTTAATTCCAGTAGGTACTGCAATTACCATTGTAGCAGCAGTAAAGTAAGCTCTTGTATCTACATCTAAACCTACTGAGAACATATGGTGAGACCAAACTAGGAATCCTAAAATTCCAATTGAGAACATAGCATAAACCATTCCAATGTAACCAAAAATTGGTTTTCCTGAGAATGTTGAAACTATGTGACTAACTATACCGAACCCTGGTATAATTAAAATATAACAATAATTTTGATTAATCTAATATTTTTATTAGTAAATAAATTATACCTCTTGCAGTTATTTGCTTTACTAGCAAATTTGCCTTATGTAATATTTAAAGCGAGGATTTCCTTTGTTTCTGTTAAACAACTGAATTATTAATAAACTATTATAATTAATACTCAAGAACTTAACATCCTTGTTAGGACTTTATTTTAAACTGTAAAATTAGTATTATCAATTTTTCTATTCATTGTATTTTTTAATTTAATAATTTTTTCAATTCCATTTTTGTTTAAATGATTTCTATCTTGAATTATTAAATAAGCTTTTCTTCATTTTAAAAAATTAACATGTTTACTAGATAATAAATTATAATAATCAAAATAATTGATAACCTTTTTAGCTGACCCAAAAGAAGTAGATCCGTAATAGTAAGTATCTTGATTTTTTCTATATCCTATATTACCTCCAAAATAATTTTTCAATAATAATAAAATATCATCTTTTTTTTGATCTATCTGAAAATTTAACCGTACTTCTATTTTATTTTTACGATTAAGAATTTTTATTTGAAAACTAGCATCTGCATCAGCAAATCCTGCTAACCAATGGTTTTTAAAATTATTACTTGTATCTATTTTAAAGTTTATATTTTTTTTTAAATCAGCAAAATAACTATGATTTAAAACGTTATTAATTATTTGATTAAATTTATTTTCGCTTCTAATTTTTCCATTTATATAATTAATAACTTTTGTCAAACCTTCTCTAGAGGAAATGACTAGTATAAAAGCATTTTTATCTTTAACTTTTTTAACATTTCCATAACCTAATCTTTCTTTAATATAATAAGCTAAAGGAGCATCTAAAGAATGAAATACAATTACTAATTGTTGTTGATTACTAAAATGACCATCACCATCAATTAAACCAGCTAAATAATATCCAAATTGATCTTCGCTTATAGGTTTTAAATGTTTTGGTTCATGAACAGATATATTTTTAATATTTTCTGTTATTTTTACAGTTTCGTTGCGTAAAGTCTCTGAGGTACCACTTTCTAATATTTTAAGAATGGGACCTGCTGATAAACTCCATTGTTTTAACTTTTTTACTATATCATTTAAGAGGGAGTATTTAAAACATACCTTATAAGGGAAAGAAGTTGTTCCAGCAAATAGCAACGTTAAGAAGCCTATATATTTGACTTCAGGGTGACCAAAGAACCCATTCCCTAAAACCTTAGATTTATATTATATATGACTCTCTCTAAGGTCCCTGTACTACCGATTATTCTCATATAGAGCACAGTAGCCTTATGTAAAATAGGGAATCGACTGTACATTAAGCATCTTTGCAGATACCCACAAGTGACCCAGTCTGTAGCGATAATTTAGATTACCGACGGTCTTGGTAGGAGTATACGTTGACCGTATTCACTTGTATCGCCGATGAACATATCTGTTCACCCTTACGCCTGTCAGGGTAAGCATACTTAGAGGCTGTTTCTCTCTAAAGATTGCACAGCATAGTATAGTATGGACTAGAATAGTGGTATACTAAGCCTTACGGCAATAAAAAGTATTCATTCTAACAGGTCTTTATATAATTGATTACACCTGCCTATTAGATTTTCACAACTTGTCTTACTGAATTTTTATTAAAAAAGAGAAAGATTACATTGAACCACATCCTTTATTCCCGTTAGGAAACACTATTTTATACTGTTGATTGTAGCTGCTTTGGCTTTCAGCACAACTCGCGATTCTGGTGAAAGATGTTCTCCATTAAGAATAGCGCTGTGAACTTCTCGCCAGATTTGGTACGATTTAGCTTTTTTAGTTTGTAACGGGTGACTGTCAAAATATTTTAACACTTGTTCCATGTTACGAACACCATTAACTGTTAGTTCGTTGACCCCTATTACAGAATGTGGACGAACAACACCACCAATAAGCGTAGTAATATGTGTTAGTACTGTTAAATTTGTTTGCCCTAATTGTGCCAAAAGATATCGGAATCTGTACGCTTTGGAATTACCTAAAAAAGAACAAGTAAAGCAACCTTCAGCGTCAGTGAAACCAGATAGCCAAAAACCATCAAATGTAGGAGTAACTAATGATGGAAGAAACTCTATTACTTGAGTTGGTCGCCGTTTATTGAAGGCTTCAAGAAATAAAACAAAACTAGCTTGTTTAAGAGGAAACACAAGATTTCCATTAAAGAGAGCAATTAGTAATGTAACATTAGCAATATCTTCCACTACAAAGCGGCTTGTACGAGGCCCTTGTTTAATTACTCGGCCAAATCCTAGGTTATCTCGAATATATTCGAGAACTTGTACGTCACCTGTACTTTGTGTAATTACAAATGTAGAAGTTCCACGACTGTTTACTGAAAAACAGCCATCTCCTTCTGTAAATCCCACCAGCCATTCTAAAAATGATTGACTAGGTACTTTAGCGTTAGGGTATTTTTTATTATATTGCACATAGAACGTACCAAAGCGAAACGGCGAAGTTTCACCAATAGCTACAACAGGTATAGTGTAAATTTTTGTTGTTAAGAATAGGTGTTGGTATAAGATAGGGTCTCCACCTCCAGCAGGGTCGTAGAAGCTAGTATTAAAGTTTCTATCTGTTAAAAGCATTGTGATTGCACCAGCCAATACAGGTAGAGATAATAATAATAAAATAGCTGTTACAAATATAGCCCATACAAATAAAGGTAATTTATGTAAAGACATACCGTTTGTTCTCATATTTAAAGTTGTACTTATGAAATTTATAGCACCTAATAGAGAAGAAACTCCAGCTAAGTGTAGACTAAAGATAGCTAAGTCTACAGAACCACCTGAATGAGATTGGATTCCTGCTAAAGGAGGATAAACTGTCCAACCTGTACCTGCACCATTTTCTACCAATGAACTCATTAATAATAAAATTAAAGATGGTGGTAATAACCAAAATGAAATATTATTTAATCTCGGGAAAGCCATATCTGGGCTACCGCAGTGGATAGGTAAGAAGTAATTCATATTTTTATCTTATTTATTTCAAATAAGATTGGACTATATCTTCACCCAAAAAATATAAAAAAACTTGGGGCGCTACGTGTAGTCTCTGAGGATCCTACTAAATTAAAATATATAATTTTTGGTTTCCTGCGTATTGTTCATTTATGTTATTAATAACAACATTAATCTTAATTATTAAGACCACTGTACACTTATTTTTATTAAACAATAATTAAGTTTTCAGTAAATTCTATAAGATTACTTTAGAAAATTTTCGCAAATAGTAGCGTAATAAGAATGACTTTACAATCAAACACGGCAATTATTCTTTATCCTTTTGTTTTTTAGTTTATGTGCCATCGTTGAGGCATCGCTTAAAAAGATTAATTAAAATAACTATTATTTTTATAATAAGTGATCCCACACAAAAGTTGTTCTTGTTTTATTAAAATCAGTTCTAATTTTAATAGCAGTATCTAAATAAGAAGTAGTAATTTTATTTAAATTTTGTAATTCTAAAACATTAGCCCAATCTTTATAATCTAAATATTTAGAAGAAAGAAGCGGATATTTATTAAAATAATCACAAACTTTAGAATTACTTGATTTATTACTAGAAATAACAGTAAAACTATAGTAAATTTTATCTTTAATTAGTCTAGATCTACTATAAACTGTAACACCTAAAAATAATCCTAATTTAGACATAATTGGAAAGAAACTGGCTTTTTTTCCTTCAGAATCAGCCTTATGATAGTTTTGATTAATTTCTAATCTATAATATAATTGAACCCTTGTTGAATTTTTATTAGTCCTTTTATATATATTAATAGAAAAATTACCATCAGCATCTGTAAAACCAGAAAACCAACTATTGTTTTCTATAGGTGAAATATCTAAAGGTTTATTTTCTAGTATACTTAATTTAGATATAATTAATTTAGTAGAAGAAAGCATAGTATCCTTATTTTTAATAATATAAAAATTTAACCATTCTATAGCTCTATTTAATGCTTCTATTTTAGGAGTTCTCATAAAACCATTAATTATATAAATTATAGTAAAAATACTTACAATATCTTGTATTTGCCATAGAACATAACCTCTTTCAGGTTTAATTAAAACATGTCCACATTTAGTAATATTTTGTAAATAATTAGCTAAAGGTAAATCAGCTTTTTTGAAAACTACAATAATTTTAGGTGAATATTTTTTAGAAGAACTATTTATATCATGAACAGAGATTGTACCATCCCCTTCAATTAAACCAGCTAAATAAGGACCTATTTGAGATCTTAAAACGTGCAGGCGCATATTGTTTATATTATTTTGCAGCGTTTCAGCTGTACTATTAGAACAAGGCACCAGCTCCTGTGTATTTTCTGAGACTGAGACAAATTTACAATAGTTATTTTTTAATAGCGGTAGACTAACATCTAGATTTTTATGTGCAAACGCCATCCTATTACTATTAATTAATTTTAAAAAACCGCTTAATGACACAATATTTAACAAAAGAGAATATTTTGTATTACCAAAACCTCCTACTAGACCCGGCATTACCATAAAGAAGATCATGATAAAGGCGTGAGCAGTAATTATTACATTGAATAATTGGTGGTCACCTTGTAGGAATTGTACTCCTGGTGATGATAACTCTAATCTAATTAGAACTGAAAAAGCAGTTCCAATCATCCCTGCAAAAACAGAGAATATTAGATAAAGAGTACCAATCTCTTTAGCATTAGTAGAATACAACCACCCCACTAATGCCAGGAAACTCCTACCTTTACAATATTAGCCCATAATAATAAATTTAAAAAGAAAAACTTTTCTTTTTTTTTAGAAAACACCTGGGCTCGAACCAGAACTTTCCCCTTAAAAGGGGGACACTCAAACCACTCGAGTTCTGTTTTCTGAATTAATTCACGCTAGCTTTGCACGCTCGCAAGCACCAGGATACCTGATGCGGTGCCTTGTTTTATACTAATCTTTTTTTTTTTAATATAAGATTAATAAATAACTACTTAAAAAAAAAGAATTTTTTTTTTATAAAAAAAGGATGACCCCAGCGCGAAGCAGCCTTCACTTAATTTATTTTTTTATTGTAAACATAAAAAAAAGGGGGTGCAGCTTAAAAAAAAAAAATTTTTTTTTTTAATATTTAATTTAAATTAATGTAAGCTTATAGCGTCTCTTAAATAAGAACATACTAATAATGTGAATACAAAGGCCTGGATTAAAGATACTGCTAATTCTAAACCAATTAAAGCTAAGAAAATTACAAAAGGAATTAAAGTAACTACTGCAACTATTAAGCTTCCTGAGAATAATTTAAATAAGTAAGTAGAAAGTATTTTTAATAATGTATGTCCAGCCACGATATTAGCAAAAGTCTTACTCCTAGAGAAACTGCTCTAGCTAAATATGAAACTAATTCAATTAAAACCAATAAAGGTACTAAAGCTAAAGGAGTTCCAGCTGGTATGAAGAATGAGAAGAATTTTACTTTATGAATTGATAAAGCTAAAATTGTTACACCAATAAAGATTGTAACACTTAACCCTAAAGAAACTACTCCACTTGCTGTTACTGCAAATGAATAAGGAACATTAGATATTAGATTACCAACTAAAATAAAGAAGAATAAAGAGTATACAAAAGGTAAATAAACTTCACTGTTTGCTCCAATTTGTTCTCTAACCATTGCATTCAAGCTTGCAAATGAAGATTCTAAAGATATAGACCATTTATTTGGTATTAATTTTGAGTCATTATTACCGTATAAGTGTATTCCTAATACAATTAATAAAATAAAGCAAGAGTATAATCCTAAATTAGTTAAAGTTAAATTTAGGTGACCTAAGATAGGGGCATTTAATCCTATTAAACTAACAACTTCGAATTGGTTTAAAGGTGATAAAATAAAAGTTTGTAACATTGTTAATAATTTTTTTTATTTTGGCTATTTATATAATTAAAATTTTTATATTAAAAAATATAAAATTTACGAGTACTCAGATTCGAACTGAGGAAGTCTACTTGGAAGGTAGAAGTTATACCACTTAACTATACTCGTTTTATTTACCTACTTTTTTCTAAACTATCTATTTCTTTTAAAATAATATTTTTGTTTTTTCGCTTTTTATATTTTTTTTAGTTTAAAAGAAGAATTAGTATTGAGACTAAAAAAATAAATAAGTAAAAGAAGTATTTATTTTTATAAAAACAAAAAGTATACAATATAAAGACTTTAGCATAATGGTTAATGCAGTTCGCTCATAATGGATATTATAAGGGTTCAACTCCCTTAGGTCTTATTATTCTACTCTAGCGAAATTAAAAAAATGAATGCTAAATATTGTACAAGGCACTCTCGTAAGGGTCCCGAATGGAAAGGTGCAAAATAAAAAAGGTAGTAAAATTTTTATTAAGGGCATTTGGTCGAGTCTGGTTTATGGCGCTCGTTTTGAAAACGAGTACTTTAAAAAAGTCGTGAGTTCAAATCTCACAATGCCCTATTATACCTCTAAACGGTAGATGACAAAATGGACAGTCGCTCCTTTTGGGTGGGAGACATATTGCGCGTTCGAGCCGCGCCTACCGTGTATTTTTTAAATAATAATTAATTTAACTAAAAAGAAAATTAAATCGCAAGCCTTAAAGCGAAAAGTTAATATAAAAAATTTATTTTAAAAGGAGTAGAAAATTAATAAATAAGATCTTATGGCTGAGTGGTTTAAGCGAGGTACTGTTAATACTTTTTACAGGGGTTCGAACCCTCTTAAGATCTATTAAATATAATATAAAAAAATATATAATTTAAATTTATTAGTAGGGAATGGCGAAGCAAGGCGTCAGCACATTTTTATTATTATAGTAAATAAAGTAAAATTTTTATATATATTTTACAGCGAACATGTTGAAATTTGGTAAACAATCTTCTCTTAAGCAGAAGTGGGAGGTATCCCTTAAGAGTTCGAGTCTCTTTGTTCGTAATAAAATATTTTTTTATTATATAAATATTTATAAAACTTACTTTATGCAAACAGCTAAAATAAAAAGAGATTAAAATTAAATTTTAATTTAGGTAATAACGTTTCAGATTTCCCCGGCGCAAATATTAAGGTCCTTTAGTATAGTGGTTCGTACAGCTCCCCTTCAAGAAGCTAGGATCAGTTCAAATCTGATAAGGATCAAAAAAAAAATATATAACTAATTATATATTTTAAGGTAAGATTAGTTTAATTGGCAAAATGACGTCTTGTGGCGACGATGTTCAGAGTTCAAATCTCTGACCTTACCCTTTATTAGTATAATTTTTTTCTTAGACTCATGAAAATAAAAGCGCTAAATTAATAATAAAAAAATAATTTTTTTTATACACTTTGTATCTAATAATCTATAGTATTATAACAGAGGTTCAATACCTTTACTTTCTATGGAATTTTTATCTTTATAACCCTCCCTATGTTTCCGCTAGCACGTAAAAAGTTTTAAGACTAACTTAAAAAAAAAAGCCTATATTAAATATTGAGTTTCTATTTTCTTCATTAAAGGTGCATAGAATGAAAAGAATATTAAAATTTTTATTCTAATAAAAAATGATACTAAAAGAGTATTAAAATTTATAAAAAAAAAAAATAGATAAATTGAGTATAAGGACAAAAAAATTAATTAAAAAAAAATTTAATATGTTAGACGCTATTATTATTTATATAAAAATTTTATTTTTATATAATGTTAGCAGCAGCAAAATATATTGGAGCAGGAGTAGCTTGCTCTGGACTAATTGGAGCGGGAGCAGGAATCGGAACAGTTTTCGGTTCTTTAATCTTAGCTACAGCTAGAAATCCACAATTAAGAGGACAATTATTCTCTTACGCTATCTTAGGTTTCGCTTTAGCGGAAGCTACAGGGTTAGGCGAATAGCCCTGTATAAACTGGGTGAATTGCAAGAAACACTTTAAATTTTAAAGTCAATTTGCAGCGAAGCTTAATTCAACATCAAATAGAATTTTCTATATTGTTCTGTAATAAATCAGAATGAATTAAGAACGTTCAACGACTAGAAGGTGAGTAAATGTTAACAATAATCCTTCATAAGCGCCCAGCATTATATTAAAAAAAAATATATTGAAGACATAGTCTAATCAACAACGTGAGTTGTTGTAAAAAAAAAAAACATTACTTCTTCGGAATAATGTTTTAAATACGAATATTTAAATATAATTCTTTTTCTTTTGTTTTGTGCGCTAGCGCCGCACTTGAGGTGGTGCCTTGTTAAAAAAAAAATCTAAGAATATTAATTTATTAAAGCTGAAAAAAAAAATTTTTTTTTTTAATTAGAAATGCAAATTTAAATAGAACAACTCCTCAAAACCAATAATTGTAGTAGTCGCTACGCGGTAAGGATATTGAAACAAATATTACAACTATTTATTTATAATTCTATAAGACAAGTCACCAGGTGCAGGCTAAACCTATAAATTTTTATTTTAGAAGGGAAAGGATTAAAAAAAGAAAAGAATTAAAATGTATTCGCCCTAATGATGGCATTCTTATTATTATACTCTTAATTATTTAAGATATTATAATTTCATCTTTACTTATTTTTTAACAGAATAAGTATAAATAAAAAAGAAGTTTTTTATTATTAGAAGAGGAAAACCCCTCTTATATTTTTAAAATAATAAAATAAACTAACTAAAAAAAAAAATTATAGGGCAGGTGATCCGATTGGTAATGGTGATTCTCTGTAAAAGAATTGGTTAAATCCGTAAAAGGTTCGATTCCTTTACTGCTCATTAAAAAAAAAAATAAATATTATTTTATACCCCTCTAGCTAAAGCTAGAAAACTAAAAAATAAAGTTAGTATCTTTTAAAAAACATTAATAGGGAAATATGTAAAATTAAAACGGTTACTTTAAAATAACCTTATCAAGATAAGGTTCAAAACTAAGCCACTTAATACTCTTAATACCCTTATTATTGTTTTTCGTTGAAAGAGTATAAGTTTTTGAGGTTAAGTTGGAATTAATAGACCTTTTTAAGACCACTCCGCGCTGACGCAATACTTCTAAATAAAAATTTTTTCATATTAAATTTTATACTTTTCGATCTTAATCTACTTTTTTAATTTAATTAGAATTAGAACTATGAAGCAAAAACGGTGTTGCCTAATTAAATAGCTGTAGTGTTGTAATTAATAGCTGCTTAGCAGCTATTATAAAAAATTTCCTTATATAAAATTAAAACATATTATTTAAGATATAAATATGAAGCATTAAAAATAAATTTATTTTTAATGCTCCTATCCTGAGCCTGTACCCGTCAGGGGGTTTTAATTATTTTAATTTATTGAGAAGCTGAATCTATCCATACTAAGAAGTCAGGAGAAGAAACTGCTTCAACTACTATAGGCATAAACCCATGCCAAACTCCACAAATTTCAGAGCATTGACCGTAGAAAGTTCCAGTTCTTTCAGCTAAGAAAGAAACTTGATTTAATCTTCCTGGTACTGCATCTAATTTTAAACCTAATGAAGGTACAGCAAAAGAATGGATAACATCTGCACCAGTAAGAATTAATCTAATATGGCAATCTACAGGTATTATTAATTTATTATCTACATCTAATAATCTAAATTGCCCTAATTCTAAATCAGATTCTGGTACCATGTAAGAATCAAAATCAATAGAATCTCCTTCATCTGTGATGAAATCTGAGTATTCGTAACTCCAGTACCATTGGTGCCCTACAACTTTAATTGTAAGAGTAGGTGAAATAACTTCATCCATTAAATACAATAATCTGAAAGAAGGGAAAGCAATTGCAATTAAAAGTAATGCTGGTGTAATTGTCCATATTAATTCTAATACAGTTCCGTGTGTTAAATATTTATAGGCTATAGGGTTTTTAGTTGAACTATAATTATAAGCTAAAGAAAATAGAACCCAGAAAACAGCAAAACTAATAACTATTAAATAGAATCCAATAGTATTATGTAATGTAACTAGTCCCGTGAAACCTGGAGCTGCACTATCTTGGAAACCTAATTGCCAAGGTTGAGCTGCATCATTAAAAACAGTATTAAAATTTGAAAATAGTGTCATTTTTTATTAGATTTTTCGATCTTAATTTACTTTTTAATTTTTTGCTATATCTTTATCCTTTTCTACTTTGTCTTTTCTTTTTGTCTTTTTGTCCCTTTGGCTCAGAAGTTAGAAGTCTGAAGTAAAGAGTAAACAAGGCACCGCACCTGCCCCTACGGGACCCTGGTGCTAAAAAGAAAGAAGAAGGAAGCAAAGCGATACGTCAAATTTAATTAATTTATAGAGCTGTAATTTTGTGTTAATAATGGTCGCAGCATTAATAAACTACTAAAACAAATTTTCACTAAAAATTTTTAACCTTGCAAACTTCTTATTCTTATTGCTTCGCAGAAGAAGCGACTAATTTAATTCTAGGTCTATATGCTGAGTATTTATTAGTATTTATTATTTATTTAGTTTTTAAATAGCGATAATATAGTTCATAATCTTTTAAGTAAGAATAATGAAACACTCAGCTTCTTAAGATTTTTCTTTGATGTAAGATTCTTAGGTATAAATATATATTATACTAATCTAGGGAGTAAAGGAATCGAACCTTTCTCTTTAATGTGTAAAATTAACGCTTCAACCGCTAAGCTAACCCCCTTTTAATACTAGGCTAGCAATGCGCTATACTTCGCCAGCTAAGTATTAATTTTTTTAATTTTTTATAACACTATCTTTGAAACACGATATTAAACAAAAGAGACTCGAACTCTAAAGAAAAATTTTAGGCACCAATGCCTTGTTTACTTTTACTTTTCTTCAGTTTACTTAAAAAATAAATAACTGTATTGTTTTTGATCGTTTTCTTTTAATTATTAATTATTTGTCCGATAATTTTATTTTTATGTAAATACGAAGGCGCCGCGCTAGCGCCAGTGCAATAAAAAAAAGTTTTTTTATTTGCAAGCTAGTAGGCACGCAAGCACTAGGAGCCCTGGTATAAATACCAAAACAAAAAATATATATAAATATAATAACAACCGTTAACATCTAGTTTTTATAAATTAGTACTGCTAAACTAATATTTTACAATAAGCACATTTGCAGCCTATCTAGAAATGTTCTATTTCTTAATTAAATTAACCTTTTTAAATAAAATTTAAAAATAAAGTTAACTATTAGTATCCAGGGCTTAGATTCTTGCTTTATAGACATTCAGCACTTATCTATTATGTTTGTGGCTACCCAACTATGCACTCCTGTTTTGAACCTTCTTAATCATAACCTCTGCCTTGCGGCTAAGGTATTTAAATCTAAAAACTTTTTCGCAAAAAAAAGTTAAAAAGGATTTTCCCCTACCACTATTTTATTAGTGATAAAGTCCCTGCAAAACAGTATTAACAATTGGTACACTAGAGAAACACAGCCTATTGGTCCTTTCGTACTAGAAGGTCTGACCCTTTTTACTAATTATTCCTCCAGAAGATAGGGACCATACTGACTCACGTCGTATTAAACCCAACTCACGTAACCTTTTAATCGGCGAACAGCCGAACCCTTCCAAGCTTCTTCCCCCGGAGGATAGGTTGAGTCGACATCGAGGTGCCAAACAGCCGAGACAATGTGTACTCTCGTCGGCTATCAGCCTGTTATCCCTAGCGTAACTTTTATCAATTGATCCCCGTCTATCCCATATTATAGCGAGGGGTCACTATGCCCTACTTACGTATCTGTGCGACTTTTAGGTCTTTCAGTTAAGCATGCTTACCGCCATTATACTCTGCGCAACCCTTCACTGGTTGATTGATCTCCATTCAATTTCTAGCTATACCTTTAAAAAATTTATATGGTTAATTTATAGCCTAACTCTTGACCCTAAATAAATATAATATTTACAAAGGGATCACTAATATACATATATACTCATAATTAAATAAGCATAAAATATATTAGCCGAAAGAGAAAGTTTTTATTTTTTTAATCTATGTACTTTTCTCTCTAATAAAATTTTGGTTAAGTATTAAAAAAACTTTTGGTTATTATTTAATTAAACTTTGATTATATTTTAATAAAGAAAATAAGTTTTTTGTATTAAGCATAAATGCTTTATTTTTAATAATTATTTATATCTATTTGGATGTACTTTGCTACTCTATTAAAGACGACCGCCCCAGTCAAACTGCCAATTAGTCAACTCTCCCTTCCTATTTGTATAAGGTCAAGGTAAACACAAACCCAACCTTAATTATAAGGTTTCCAATATTCGTCTTTCGACTTATCTATTTTCTATTGAAAAAGGTTGTTCTAGATTCATGTGATAACTAACTACAGTAAAGCTGCATAGGGTCTTCCCGTCCCCCTGGAGGTAACGCGCATCTGCACGCGTAATTCAATTTCACTGAGCAAGTTGTAGAGACAGTGAGACCATCGTTACATTATTGATACCGGACCACATTTAATGGCCAATTTATTTTGCTACCTTAGGATCCTCATAGTTAAGACCGCTATTAACCAGATTTTCAATTAGTCACAGTTTCCTATAACCTCTTTTATATTAATGGCATCGGGCAAATTTCACACAGTATACTATCATATTAATGATTGCACTGTGATGTGTTTTTAGTAAACAGTCGGGGCCTCCTATTCTGTGCCACCGCCTTATGCTTAATTTTTAGTTAAACAATATGCGGTTCCTCTTTTCGTCAAACTTATGAGGTGAATTTGCCGAGTTCCTTAACAACTTTTAGCTCTTCGCCTTAGTATACTCTACCTACGAACCTGTGTCGGATTAGGGTACGGTAGTATAATTTATAAAGTTTTTATATAAATATAAAAAGAATATAAAAAATAATATTATTTTCCTGGTCCTTTAAATTAAAAAGGACTTTCTATTATATACTCATCAGCCAGAACTTTGGTTCTGGACCTTAGAGGCCGCATTAATACAATTATGTTAAACATTACATTGAAAACCTTTCGTATTCGGCGAGAAGTATTAAAACTTCTTTACGTTACTCATGTCAGCATTCTCTCTTCAGTAACTTTAAGATAATGAAACACAATCTTTTTATAAGTTATACTGAATGTTCTACTACCTAGATTTAGAACAAATTTAATTTTTTTATTCTAAACCAACACGATATCGGTTGATTGTTTAAGACCCGTTAAATTTTCGGCGCTACTATCTAGACTGCTGATGCGTTGTTACATACGATCATTAAAAGTAGCGACTACCAGGCTCACTTCACAGCTGTATACGATATTGCTACGTCCTTAATTTCACTTAACAATCATTTGGGACCTTGATCTGTGTTCTCGGCTGTTTCCGTCTTGACTGCCCAACTTAGCATGAACAGTCCGAATATCCACCAACAATTTATGTAATTCCGAGATTCGCTTCCAAAGGTAAGATTTTCGAGGTCCCCACAACCTAAACGCCTAAAAGGTATTTATAGTTAAAAACTACAATCCTTAAACTTGTTGGGAATTGCCTTGCTGTACCTCCATAAATTTTGTGTGGATGTCATACTTAAATATGTTTCGGTAGAAAACCAGCTATCACCAGGTCAGATTGGCATTTCACCGCTTACCAAAACTCATCGGAGAGTTATGCAACACTCACCCGTTCGATCCATTATAATCTGGTCTTGGTAAGATCACCTGGCTTCGGGTCTAATAGAAGTAACTAATCCATCACTATTTTAAAAAAAATTTTATTTTAATTTTAAATTATAG
>CALYLX010000108.1:0-40291 GCA_944990035.1 Clitopilus passeckerianus | reverse complement strand
TCCAGTCGCTTTCGCTAGGGCTTTTAACCTTGCTACTCCTATTAACTAGCTGACCCATTATGCAAAAGGTACGCCGTTATTCTTAATCTTTATTTTTTAAAGTAGAATTTCGACTGCTTATAGAGTTACTATTTACGGTTCTATTTCATCTAGAATAATTTAATTATTCTTTTTCGTTGTATCACTTGCTAATTTCATAGTTTCCTTTACAGTACTTTTCACTATCGCTAAATTTATTATACTTAGCCTTAGAGGATGGTTCCCCTATATTCCGACAAGTTATCTCTCATCGTACTTGATTTTTTAATTAATAAAATAATTTTACAGGACTTTATTTTATACCTTCTTTAGTACAGTACTCATTCTCTGAATTAATTAAAAAACTAAAAAATTCAAAGAATAGTATGCTAACCAATACATAATTAATGTTTGTTTTTTATATATTAAAATTCAACTATTAATTATATTTGAGTTATTCAAATTATTTTTATTTAATTAGGCTAGTCCGATTTCACTCACCATTACTTTCGGAGTCTCGGTTGATTTCCTTTCCTTTCCTTAATAAAATGTTTTACTTCAGGAAGTAGTTATATAATAAGGTTTACCTTAGGATTTTACTTATTTTCACATTTATAATCTTTAAATTGAATTAAAGAATGTAAATAAGCTATTTGGCTATATAGCCTCCTTTAAATAAATTTGCTACTTCTCCATAATAACCCCTTTAAAATACTTTAAATATTAATATTATTAATATTATTATTTTTGATGTTATTACAATATTGTCATCGATACTTTTAAATTTGAAGATTTTTTATGAATAAATTTAAAATTAGTAAAAGATTATTTTTAATTCAGTGACTAAATTTTATTTCTAGTCCTACAGTATATCGAGGGGTTAATACTACTTCGTATTTTGTGTAGTGCTTCCTATGATTAATTAATTTATTAAATAAAGACTAAAATTAATGAAGCAAAGTAAATAATAAATAATCTAATTTCAGAGAACATAGAAGTATCTATTAAAACTGGAGCAAAGATTATAAATAATAATGATAATAAACCTATAGTAATATATAGTGCATATGTAGTTATTATACCTGTATCTAATTTAGCAATATTTTTTCCAGTATTAGTGAAAGCATTAGCTAATCCGTAAGGTCCTAATAATTCTATTACACCTCTATCTATTTCTTTAGATATTTTATATCCTAATTGTAAACCTCTTTCTACTATAAAGTGATTATATATTACATCAAAATAATATTTTCCATTTAAGAAACTATATATTTTTCTACCTAAATTATTATTAGTTAAATTAATTAATATTTCAGGAGTTAAATGGTACATAAATATAGCTAAAGTAGCTCCAGTTAAACTTAAAATAGCTGGTAATAATTTAATTATAGGATTTAGAGAGAATTCTGCTTCAATAATAGAAATATTATTAGGGTGTATAAATAGAGAATTAGCAAAGAAATCTGAACCGACTCCTACAAATAAATCACTAAATACATAACCAAAGAATATACTAAATAAAGCTAATATTAATAAAGGTATAATTACAAATATATTAGATTCATGTGAATTTAAATAAGACTGTTTTTGTCCATTAGGTACAGTTAAGAATACTAGACTGATTAATCTAAAACTATAGAAGGCTGTTATACCTGCTGTAATAGAACCTAAAATATAAGCATACATACCACTAAAGCTATATTGACCATAAGCTAATTCTAGTATTAAATCTTTACTATAGAAACCTGTTAAGAAAGGTGTAGCTAATAAACTTAGAGAACCTACTAACATAACAGAATAAGTAAAAGGTAAAAATTTAATTAAACCTCCCATTCTTCTTACATCTTGTTGATCAGCGAAAGAATGAATTACAGCACCTGCACCTAAGAAAAGTAAAGCTTTAAAGAAAGCGTGATTTACAGTATGCATTAAAGCTACATTATATTGACTTAGACCAATAGACATCATCATATAACCTAATTGAGATATTGTACTGAAAGCAATAATTCTTTTTAAATCATTTTGTAATAAACCACAAGTTCCTGCAAAAAAAGGCAGTAGTTGCACCTATTAAAGTAATGATTAATAATACAGTAGGAGTATATTCTAAAATTGGAGAACTTCTTAATAATAAGTAAATACCAGCTGTTACTAGAGTAGCAGCATGAAGTAAAGCACTAACAGGTGTAGGGGCTTCCATACTTCCAGGTAACCAAGAATGTAGAGGAATATTAGCACTTTTAGCTAAAGCTCCCCCTAATAATAATAATCCAATTAAAGATATAGAAGTTTCATTAATATAAGGAACTAAAGTGAAAACTGAAGAATAATTTAAAGATCCAAATACTGCAAAAATTGCAAAGAAACTAATACTCATTAACATATCACCACTTCTATTCATTGTAAAGGCTAACATTGCAGCTTTATTGGCTTGTATTCTAGTAAAATAATAATTAATTAATAAATAGGATACTACTCCAATAGCTTCCCAACCTACAAACATTACAAAAAAATTACCTCCACTAATTAAAATTAACATACCTCCTGTGAAAGCAGAAAGATATGAAAAAAATCTTTGGTTGTGAGGATCTGAAGATAAATAGTCTATACTATATATATGAATTAGTGTTGAACAATATAAAACAGCTAACCCTAAAGATACTGTTAATTGATCAAAATAAAACTCCCAAGAAATATTTAATATTTCAGAGTCTAACCAACTTCCTAATACAATATTAACAGGAGAACCGCAAAGACCTACTTCATAAAAAGCTATAGTCATTAAAATTGAAGATAATAAAAGGCATGTACAAGTGATAAAATGAGATCCTGTTTGCCCCACTTTTCTACCTAGGAAACCAGATACGATTGAACCCAATAAGGGTAAGATAATTATAGATAAATACATTATGTTCTTAATGATATTGTACCTCTTAAACGATAATAAGCAACTAAAATACTTAAACCTATTACAGATTCTGCACCAGCAATTGATATAATATATATACTAAAAGTTTGTCCAATATTATCATCAAATCCAATAGAACTAATTAATACTAGTAATGTTACGGCTAATAACATTATTTCTATGGCTATGATCATAAGGATAATATTTTTTCTATTTAAAATAAAACCTAGTATACCTATTAAAAATAAGAATAAGGATAGATTCATAGTTTTTTTAATTTTCTTTTAGAACTTTTAATAATTGTACTTTTCATTAGTTAAATTTAATTAATTTTATTTTCTTTAATAGAAAGTTAAAAAAATTTTATTTAGAAAAATATTAAATATTAGTTTTTTTATAGGGAGGGTTATAATTTTATTAAATCACTCTTTTAATAAAAAGTCTTAAAAAAGGGGGTAAAAATAAAATTATTTAATATAATTAATATCCATTAAAGTGTTTTCAATTATACCTATCATTGGCACTATTACTAAGAAATGTGCAAAGTAATATGCAGTAGCAATTTGTCCTATTTGAACAAAAGGTTCTTCTGGGTGTTGAGCTCCAATCCACATTAATAAAATAAACATAGAGAAGAAGATCCAATTTGCTAATTTATAGAAAGGTCTAAATTTACTTCCTCTTAATCTAGATAAATCTGTTAAAGGTAATACTAATAAAATTAGTAATGATCCGAACATAGCTAAAACTCCTAATAATTTATTAGGGATAGATCTCAATATTGCATAGAAAGGTAATAGATACCACTCTGGAACAATAGATGCTGGAGTCACCATAGGATCTGCTGGAATATAATTATCTGAGTGTCCTAAAGCATTAGGGAAAAAGAACACAAATACAGATAAAACTAAAAAGAATGCTAGTATTGTTACTAAATCTTTAAAAACAAAGTAAGGATGGAATGCATATCTATCTCCATTAGAATTTACTCCATTAGGATTATTAGAACCGTGGAAATGTAGTGTAATTAAATGAGCTACAACTAAAGCTGCTAATAAGAACGGTAATAAATAATGTAGAGAGAAGAATCTATTCAATGTAGCATTTGAAACAGAAAATCCACCCCAAATTAATTCTACTATATCTTGTCCAAATACTGGTATTGCAGATAATAAGTTAGTAATTACAGTAGCTCCCCATAGAGACATTTGACCATAAGGTAATACATAACCTAAAAAAGCAATAGCCATCATAAGGATTAAGATTATAACTCCTATAGACCATAATAATACTCTAGGAGATTTATATGATCCATAATACATTCCTCTAGCTACATGCATATATACGAAGATGAAAAAGAATGAAGCTACATTAGCGTGTGTATATCTAATTATCCATCCATTATTTACATCTCTCATGATATGTTCTACACTATCAAATGCAAAATCGACATTAGGTGTATAATGCATGGCTAAAAAAGCACCAGTTAAGATTTGTATTATTAAACAAACTCCTAATAAAGAACCAAAATTCCACATATATGAAATGTTAGCAGGTTGAGGAGAATCAACTAAATAAGAATTTACTAATCTTAATAAAACGTGTGTTTTTAATAATCTCATTAAATTTTATAAAAATTTTATCTAATAGTCTTTTTTTTTCCGGTTGGCTGTTAATTTATTTTTTTTTTATAGCTAATCCTTTAAGAAACTAGCTCTATCTAAAATAAAAAAAAATAAATTTAAGCATTTTTTAACGAGTTTAATTTTACAAGTACTGCAAAATAAATTAAACAGGTATAATGGATTATGTATATAGTATAATTTCATAATACAATCCATGATATTTAATCATAAGAATTTTTTTTTAATATAAACTTTTTCCTTATAAAAAATATTTTTAATATTTAAAAACCAAGGCACCGCACCAGCCCCTACGGGACTCCTGGTGCAAAATTTAATTTTTTATAATATACTAATTGTTTCTTTATTTTTTTTCGACTTTGACTTTAGGACTTTGAATAACCAAAACTAAGCAAAGCTAAATTAAAAACTAAAAAAATAATAGGCTTAACACTATAACAATTTAATAAAATTATCTCTTCACACTATATTAGCAATACATAATAAAAATATATTTTTATTAAGCCCAAGAAGATTTGAACTTCTACAGATTCCTCATCAAGAAATAATTCTACCATTAAATTATAGGCTTTTTTTTGCTAGGTGCTAGCGCGGCGCCTTCTTATATATATTATATTTTTTTAATATTTATACGCCTAGCTAGCTTTTCTATTTATTTTTTTATTTTTTTAATAAATTTTTATATATTTTTTAATGTGCTGAAAATAAAATTATAAATTTATAGAATTTATAATATTAAAACTTAACTACTTTTATTAAAATAAATTTAAAGATTAATTCTTTTGGTTTTATATTAAAAATAAATACTGTTTATATTATTTTGAACTACCCTTTATTTATTTTATTATAGTTAAGCTGACCTAGCGTTAACGCCTAAAATTTGTTTGAATCTTTTCACTACACAATATACAGAGGGGTTATTTAAATTTATATTAAAAAATTAATAAGGAGAAATATCAAAAGCCACTAAAATACTTGGAACAAGTATAATAAATGCTACACAAACAGGCAATAAGTTTAACCAACATAAATCAATTAATTGATCATATCTTAATCTAGGTAAAGTAGCTCTGAACCATACAAAGAAAAAACAGAAAACACATGTTTTTAAACCTAATACAATAGCTTGTAAATTAATAAATGAATCATTTACAAATATTTCAGGAAAGTTATATCCTCCTAAGAAAAAAATAGAAGTTAAGCAACTAAATAAAACTATTGAAGAATATTCTCCAAGGAAGAAAAATACAAAAGGAACAGATGAGTGTTCAGTAAAGAAACCAGCTACTAGTTCGGATTCAGCCTCTTGTAGATCAAAAGGTGTTCTTGATGTTTCAGCTAATATTGAAATAAAATAAAATATAAATACAGGTAATAACGGTACAATAAACCAAATAGCCTCTTGACTTTCAATAATATTAGTAAAGTTTAATGAACCTGTTAATAATATTACTATTAATATTGCTGAACTTAGTATTAATTCATAAGAAATCATTGCTGCAGTAGATCTCAATGATCCTAAAAAAGCATATTTAGAATTAGCAGACCAACCTGCAAGTAATACACCATATACACCTAATGAAGATAAAGCAAAACTATATAAAACTCCTAATGAGAAATCTGAGATTGCAATTCCTTGTCCAAAAGGAATAACACCCCAACCTAATAAACTAAATACTAAAGTAGAAACAGGAGCTAAATAAAATAATACTTTATTAGATTGAGAAGGTATTACAGTTTCTTTAAGAATTAGTTTTAAAGCATCTGCAAAAGGTTGTAATACACCATAGTAACCTACAGTATTAGGTCCTACTCTTCTTTGATGAGCGGCCAATTGTTTTCTTTCTATGATAGTCATAAAAGCAACTGCCAATAATACAGGTAAAATAATAGCTAAAACATCTATTAAATTAAGAAGTAAGCTTATTATTGTTGAAATAATATTATTATTAATCATTTTTTATTATATTATAAAAATTTATTTTAATCACCATTCTATCTAATATTCAAATTTAGCACAGGAGTCCCGTAGGGGCAGGTGCGGTACCTTGATTTTATCATAAAATGATTTACTTGTTTTAGATTACAACTACTCTACTTATTTTTTTAATAAAGTATGATTAAAAAGTACTCTTATTTTCTGTTTTATAATGTAATTATTACATTTTACGTGATAGCGCTGCTACCGTAGAATACTAAAATAAAAAGATAATAAAGATTAGCTGGCCTTTTTAGAAAATTTAAAAATAAGATAATTGTAAAGCTCTAAAACAAATAATAGATCTTAATCTAGATATACTCTTTGTTTTTTTTTTCCTTCTTTACTTTCCCAATTTTATTTTAAATACTTTAAAACAATTTTAATATTTAAAAATTTAACCTACTAAAAATAAAATAGAGGAAATTAAAATTATAAGTTCCAGTTCTTTTTTTAACCTTAAATTTATAGGAAGAGAAAAACAAAAAAATTTTTTTGTTTTTAATAGTTAAATTTTACACTATAACAATATTCATACCTTTTTTTATCTTAAAAAAGCTAAGTTTCAAAAGTAATTTATATTTTTAAACAAAAAAAAAGCACAAATAGTATAAAGCACAAAGAAAATATACGTTGGCTGCTTTGCGCTAGCATCTAAAAATAAAAAAGGAAGCAAACAGAAAAGAAAAGATTTTATTGAGCCCAAGAAGATTTGAACTTCTACAGATTCTTTATTAAGAAATAATTCTACCGTTAAATTATAGGCTTATATTTTTAATATATAGTTTTGTGGACTAAAAAGTAAAAGATCCGAGAGATCTAGAAAAAATAAATCGAGGTACCGCACCTGCCCCTACGGGACTCGCGTGCTAATAATTATTAATAAGGAATAATCCATTTAAACTAAACTTCTTTTATTTATTTAAAAATAGAATTAAAAACAAACTTTTTTTATATAATTTAATAGTAATAAAAAATTTAAATCAGCTAATTTTTATTTAAATTTCTAATATAGTAATATTAAGGTAAAACAGGTAAAAATTAAAAAACAAATTTGTTTTTTAATTTAAAAGTATATAAGCGAAAATTAAAGGGGCCCTTAGCTTAATTGGTAGAGTACCTAATTGTCGATTAGGGTGGTCCCAGTTCGAATCTGGAAGGGCTCGTTAATATATAAAAAGTTAAAAAAAGTATATATATTATTTTTATATAAATTATATTTTTTCTTTGTGCTTTGCAAGTAGCAGAGTATAAACTATAATTTATTATTGTTATATATTTAAATATAACTAATAACTAAAAATTTAATAAATAAATTATAATAATAATTTATTAAGAATTAATAATAAATACTTTAGATTACAAATAAAAATAAAGTTTATATTATATTTAAATTAAAAAACAAATTTTTTTGAATGCTAAGTCATCCTTTCTATAAAACAAGGCACCGCACCTGGTGCTAATAATATAGAAAATGCTTTTAGGTTAAACCTACTTTTTATTATAATAAAATTTTTTATAAAATTAGTCTTAAAGCCTTTAATTATTTTTACTTTTAAAAATTTATAATAATTTTTTAATTTTCCTAACTTCTATTTAAAAATAACTTAATTTTATAGTTGTATAATAGTTGTAGAATAAGGCAAGATGTGTAGAATATAAATATTTTAATATTTATATTTTAAACTAATTAAAAATAAAATTAAAATATAAAGTAATAATTAATAAGTAGGCTAAAAAAAAAAAAAAAAAAAAAATGACAAACTTATTAATAAATATTTTAGCTTTCGGTACTTTACTTTCAAGTATATTCTCTATTACTTCTAAAAATCCAGTTATATCTGTGATTTTTTTAATTTCTACTTTTGTTCAAGCAGCTTTATACTTAATTCTTATAGGTGTAAACTTTGTAGGTATATCATATATTGTTATATATGTAGGTGCTATTGCAGTACTTTTCCTTTTTGTAATTATGATGATTAATATTAAATTAACAGATATTTTAGAAACTGGAAGCCAATATACTAAAAATTTACCTTTAGCTATTGCTATTGGATCTTTGTTTATCTTTATTATATTCCAAATAATACCTTTTAATTTTAATAATGTACCGGCACTATCAATAATTTTAGATAAAATAACATATTTTAATAGTGTATTATCTGATTCTAATGTTGTATCTCTAGATTTAATAAATTCTATAGTAAACAATCACTTCTCATCTTCAGTTTCTGATGTTATTATTACAGAATTCCAACAAATAGAAGTTTTAGGTCACGGTTTATACACATATGGAGCTTCTTTATTAATTACTTTAAGTATAATTTTACTATTGGCAATGTTTGCTACTATTATTATTTCAAGAAATAATAGCAAAATGAGAAGCTAATTAAAAATAAAATATTTGTATTATAATCTTAAATAGTAGAAAATTACTTAATTAAATTTTTATTTTTTTTTATAATGCGAAGCACAAGCACCCCTCTGTGCTTCAACCTATATTTAACAATTAGAATACTAATATTAATACCAATATACTAAACTAGTAATAATATTATTGATTATTCTTATAAAATTTTGGTTTTTTTAAAAGAGAATATCAAATAAATAAGATATTAAAGTAAAATTAAAATTTAAAAATATATAATAAAAATAAAAATTTTATTATGTGTATTATATAATTAAATAAATCTTTTAAAAAATTTAATATGTTAACATTATTAATTCTAATACCTATTATAGGTTCATTACTATTATTTCCATTACAAGAAGATCAAGCTATTAAAATGAAAAAAATAGCTTTAACTACATCTTTATTAAATTTATTTATTTCATTGTTTATATGGTATCAGTTTGATTCAAATACTACTCAATATCAATTTGTATCTGAGTTTAATCAATTAAATTTTTGTCATTTAAACTTTGGTATAGATGGTATATCACTATTCTTTGTTTTATTAACAACATTTATTACTCCAGTAGCAATATTATCTAACTATGCTAATATAAATAATAATATAAAATTATTTTTAATTTCCTTTTTATTATTAGAAAGTTTACAAATATGTGCTTTTGTATCTCTAGATTTATTATTATTTTATATTTTTTTTGAAAGTGTATTACCAATTTTATTTATAGTAATTTTAGTTTTTGGTCATGGTATGGATAGATTCAGATCTGCTTTCTTATTATTTTTATATACATTAGCTGGTAGTTTACCAATGTTATTATGTATTTTAACAATATATAGTTATATAGGTTCAACAGACTTCCAATTAATCTCTTTATTTGAAATTAGTTTAGATAGTCAAAAAATTTTATGGTTAGGTTTTTCATAGCTTTTGCGGTTAAAACACCATTATATCCTTTTATTATTTGGTTACCTAAAGCACATAGTGACTCACCTCTAGCAGGGTCTATTATACTAGCTGCAACTATATTAAAATTAGCTACATACGGTTATATTAGAGTATTAATAAATTTCTTTCCGGATGCTACTTACTATTTTAGTCCTTTAGTTCAAACTATTGCAGTAATAACTATTATTTATGCTTCATTGTCTACAATTATACAACAAGATACTAAAAGATTAATTGCTTATAGTAGTGTTGCACATATGGGTGTTCTAGTTTTAGGTTTATTCTCTAATACAATACAAGGTATTGAAGGTGCTTTATTATTAGCTTTAGCTCATGGTTTCGTAAGTCCAGCTCTATTTACTTGTGTAGGAGGTATTATTTACGATAGAACAGGAAAAAGAATAATTCATTATCTTAGAGGTTTAGCTACTTATATGCCAGTATTTACTATTTTATTCTTTATTTTTACTTTATGTAATACAGGAATACCTTTAAGTTTAAATTTCTTAGGAGAACAATTATCTTTAATAGGAATATTTGAAAAAAATCCTATTATTGCCTCTTTAGGTGCTACTGGTATTGTTTTATCTGCTTGCTACTCTTTATTCTTATATAATAGATTATCTTATGGTTCATATTCACCTTATTTACCTATATTAAAAGACATAAATAGAAGAGAGTATTCAATTTTAATTACTTTATTAATACCAACTATTATTTTTGGTATTATACCTAATGTATTATTAAACCCTCTACATATTACTACTTCTGCTTTACTTTATACTATATAAATATATAATTTAAAGTTAGAATTATTATGCGAAGGCGAAGCAAGGTGTCAGTACAGTAAAACTTTACTTTAAAATAATTTTAATTAGGCTGCGTAGCTGCACCCCCTTTGTTGAGAATGCGAATAGAATGCGAAGCCTCTGTTGATTAGGCTACGTAATTGTAATTGGAGCAGTGTAAAAATATAAAAATTTTATTTATAAATAAAAGAAGTATATTTTAAAGAAAAATTAAAAAAAGGGGGAATCCGATAATGGTAATCAGTTGTAGTTGCATTACAAAAATGATAGTTCGATTCTATCTTTCTCCATTACTGCGCCATCGTTTATGTGAAGCTACTGTATAAAAAATAAATTAATCTTTTTTTAGGGCTACTATAATTAATTATAAAAAGGTATTAATTAAGCAAATTTCATAATTTATTTTTTATTGCTTTTTTAAGCCTCGGTTGCTTAGTGGTCAAAGCGTGATTCTGAAGAAATTGAGATGGGAGTTCAATTCTCTCCCGAGGCAAAAAAATTTATATATATTATAATAAGTCGAAATAGTTTAATTGGTAAAACGAATTCCTTGTAAGATTTAAATATTGGTTCAATTCCAGTTTTCGGCAATTTTACAATTAAATAAAAAAGAGAAAAACCAAAATTGTCTATTTTAATAATTAGGCTGAAGTAGTTTAATTGGTTAAAACATATCACTCATGACGATAAAAAGAAGGTTCGATTCCTTCTTTCGGCTTAAAATAAAAAAGGAAACTTAAATTAGATTAAATAAACGCTCGTTATTGGTAAAAGGCGTCTTCATTTTTCTTTTTAAGCTTCTTTTTATTTCCTTTAGGGAACGTATGTATATCCTAAAAATAAGCCTTAATATGTCTTATTAAAAAAATAAAAAAACTTTAAAAAAAAGTTTATCTCATATTTATTCCCTCCTCTGCTAAATAGTATTTTTAGTTTTAGAAAAAGAAAAATACATATAAATATAAATTAATTAATAAATTTACAGGGCAAGAATAGAGTGAACCTTATAATAAATTAAATATTTTAAATTTAATTTGCGTTTTAATTTGTAATAAAATAATATATTATTTATAAAAATACAAAGTTAAAATATTTTATAATTTTAATATAATATAATATATTAATTTATAAAAAAAAAAAAAAAAATAAATATAATGAATAATAAGTATAGTATAGAAAATAAAATTATACCTTTATTTAATGTTCCTATTACAATGAAAAATTATTTGATATTAAAACAAATAAATATAACAATGATTTAAATAAGAGTGAACCTTCTTCTTCAGTTTCAGGGATAAATAATAAAAATAGGGTTAAATTATATTCAAAAGTATTAGAAAAATATAATTCTAATTTAAATATAATAAATAAAGTAGAAGAATTAAATTCGTTTCACACATCTAGTGCTCAGGTGCTTAATAATAATCCAATAGTTGAAACTAGAAAAGAATTAATAGAAGAAATTAAAGAAGATAATAATTATAATATAAACAATATTTATAAGAATTACTTACATTTAATAAACAGATATTTACCTTATTTTGTATATTTTAATTCTTTCTTTAAATTAGGTTTATTTTTGCCGATACAATTATTTAAACCTCAGTTTTATTCTAATAAATATAAAAACTATATTTCCCTGTAAGTACTGTAGAAGTACAGACAGTAAATAGAGACAACGCAAAAATTTCAAACAAAAAATCTATTTTACAAAAAAAAAAGGCAGCAGCAAAAATTTTTATTAGATTAAGTTCTTTAAAAAAAATTCTTCTTGGTAACTTATCTTTACTAATTTTAAAAAACAAGGGTGCAAATGCAAGTTTAAAAAAAAAAACTAGAGGAAATTTAGTAAAAAACTTTTTTAATTTAAATAAAAATGTATGCGCTGACGCCTTATTATTAGAAAATAATGTGCATAAAAATAATATAAAAACAGCGCACTCTACTATGACTATGGGGGTATCTTCTATTTCTAAAAAAAATAATATCAAAAATATAATTTTACTAGATAATAATTTTTTACCTTTAAATTCTTTAAAGAGCGCACACATAACAAGTCAAAAGATATATCTGTAATTAGTAGTGCTTCGCATAGCGCCGGATATCCGTACGGGACAGGTGCAGTACAGCAAAGTAAAGAAGTAGTACGAAGAAATTTACTAAATATTATAGAAAAAGGAGACTCAATAATTAATGAATTAAATTCTTTAATTTTAGAAAAACAAAATTTAATTAATAATAATAAAGTAAATAATTTATTTTCTACTTTACATAGCGATGTTTTTGTAGGAAGAGAGTGCGCTGGCGCTACATCTTTAAATATTAATACAAATTCTAGTACGCTAATGTCTCCTGCGTTAGCACCTACACAAAGTAATAATGAAGAAGTTATTATTACAAACGAGGCTGGAGCTGGAGCAGCTATAGATTTAAAAAATAATTTATTCCTAGAAGAATGTTCTAAAAATGAGCAACCGTTAATAAATCAATATTTAAAATCAATGAGTATTTATAATATGAAAAAAAAAGGGATTTTAATACATTACAATAATCTTGTTGACTATAATTTTGTAAAAGGATCTTTAGGGTTTGTTAATAAATTAATTTTTAAAGTTTATAAATTATTACAAGCTTCATTTAAATCAATGTATTGTTTAATTAGTAAACCTATTTTCATTATTACTCCGGATAAAATAACTATAAGATTATTTTACTTTTTATTTGTTCCTAATATTTTAAAATATAAAAAATTAATAGCAAATAAAGCTTATAAAGGTAAAAATAAAAAAAAAAGATTAGTTCTAGCAAAAAAACAATATAATAAATTTAGAAAATTAAAAAAAAATGTTAGAGTAAAATTAAGAAATTTATCTAATTTTGCTTTAAATACTGTTTTCCATAATAAATTTAAATTATTGTCCTTAATTTTAAGTAAATTATTTAAAAACCTGTAGAATTTGATTTAACTAGATTACATTACCCTTATAACGATAGTAATATACTAGTTAACCTATTAGGTATTATGATTAATAAAATTAAATTAAGAATTATTATTAGAAGACTGTTTGAAAAAGCAGTTATTAAAAATTTAAATAAATTGCCTTTAAGCGCTAGCGCTAAAACACAAAAAGAAAATAATATAAATTGGAAAGATTGTGTAAATATCCCTGCTTTCCTATCCGGAATAAAAATTAAAGTAGGAGGTAGATTATTAACACAAAGTGTAGTACCAAGACAAACTGTAAAAATTACACAAAGAGGTGCAACACAAAGAGGAAAAATTAACTTCTTAGATGTAGCAAGATACACTAGAAAAATAAGAGAGGTGCGTTCTCTATTACAATAAAATCTGGACAAAATATATTTTAATCTTATTTTTATAACCCCTTTAGAATATTCAATAATCAATTAAGCGCTACATTGCTTAGTATTTGATTTTTAGATTTTAGTTTTCCGATTTTATACTTAAAAGTTTATAAAAATAAAATATTTTATTTTTAAATAACTATTAGGTAAATTAAACCTTAAAAAAGAGAAGAAACAAAGTAATAAATCGGTTACTCCTGACACTAAACTATTAGAAGTATTTTACAATCAAAAGGGTACATTCCATAGTTTTGTATTTTCTAATAATAATTTATTAGAAAATTACGATTTTCTTTTTGCTATTTTTGATGAGTTGAAAAACAATGATACTTTTTTTTTCAACTTCGGGGAATATAAAATTATTAATGTTACAGCTATTATTGATAATAAAAACATCTTTGTTCAAGAATAATTAAAAATATTTTTCAAATTAAAGATAAAATCTTAACTCTACTATTACATAGCAATTATAATTTTTATGTAATCAGAAAAATTAATATACAATTAAATATTAATTTTCAACAATTTACTTCACCCATTAAAAAGCAATGTAGCCATAGCTAGTGCAGGAACCTCCTATGCTAAAATAAATATGAAACCTTATATATTAAACGAAGGTGTAAATTTAATAATTTTATAACCCTTCTGTGTAGCGCTAGCGTGTAGCTCTAGCATAGTTTATTAAGTAATTTTGCCATTAGAAGTACCCTTATTATTAAAATAATATTATAAATATAAAAGCAGTATATTATACTAATTCAAGCAGCCCTATATTTATCGGCATCATTTAACCTTAAAAACTAATTTTAATAGTTAGGTTAATAAAATAAAAAGCTAATGCTAATAACTTTAATTTTTATAATTTAAAGTAAATTAGTTTTAGCAATATAAAATAAATTTTAAAAAAATTTATAAAATAAAATAAATAAATGAATTTAAATATAAATAAATTTCAACATTTTCCATTTCATTTAGTGGATCCTTCTCCTTGGCCTATCTATTTAAGTTTTTCTTTATTAAGTATGGCTATCGGAGCTGTTTTATATATGCATGGATTTAATAATGGAGGAACTCTATTATTAATAGGATTTTTAATAACTGTATTAGGTATGACTTTATGGTTTAGAGATGTAATTACAGAAGGTACATATTTAGGTCACCATACAAAACAAGTTAAAAACGGATTAATGTTAGGTATTATTCTATTTATTGTTAGTGAAGTATTTGCTTTCTTATCTGTATTTTGGGCCTTTTTCCACTCTAGTTTAAGCCCTGCTATAGAAATAGGAGGTTCTTGGCCTCCTTTAGGGATTACTCCTTTAGACCCTTTTGCAATACCATTATTAAATACATTCTTATTATTATCTAGTGGTGCATTTATCACATATGGACACCATGCTTTAATAGCTGGTAATAGAAAAGGAGCAATAGACGGTGTATTCATGACAATAGTATTAGCTGTTTTATTTACTGCTTTACAATATTTTGAATATTCTGAAGCTGGATTTACAATGTCAGACGGTGTTTACGGATCAGCTTTCTATGCTTCTACAGGTCTACATGGATTACATGTTATTATAGGTACATTATTTATTTTAGTAGGATTTATAAGACTAATTAACTACCAATTAACAAGACAACATCACCAAGGATTTGAGGCAAGTATCTTATATTGGCATTTTGTTGATGTAGTTTGGTTATTTTTATTTGTAGCTGTATATTTCTGGGGAGGAGCTTAATTAAAAAAGATTAAATACAAATAACGTATTTAATTATTATCCTCGGAATTTATTGCGATAGATGGATAAATTATTAAGTGCAGAATTTATATTTTTTACTTTAATATTAAATATCTCTCCTGTACAGGAGAGGAGAGAAGAAAAAGATTTAACTCTCGTAGATTATATATAAATATATCCTTGATAATAAATTAGGTAAAATATTAACTAAAATAATAAATCGACATGTAACATTGTGGGCTGGGCCACGTAGCTGCCGCTGCTTAAATTTTAATTAAATTTTAAATTTAGTTGTGCGCTAGCGCCTTATGATATTTCTATGTGTATTAGTTTTAAAGTTATATTGTTATATTTTATTCTAATAAAAAAATTTTTTTTAATCCCCTTCCTTTTTTATAAAAATTTTTATATTTTAAATGGTGCGTTAATACCTCCTTTTTTTGGTTGCTTATACCTAAGGGCAAAGTTACGCAACTCCGAATGCAAAAGGATTGTAATAAATTTAATTAAATTTTAAACATTTAACAAAAAGAAAAAAAAGTATGAATCCAAAATTCATTCTATAAACTAAGAAGAGTGAATAACTGGCGCCTTATTTTTATAATTTAAATAATTTCATTATTTGTCTATACTATTAAAAACTTTTATTTATAATTATTTTTCCTAATTTAAAGCGCATATTTATTAAACAAATATATATATATATTAAACATCTTTTATGTTTTGTTTAAATTTTTCTGAGTATATTAAAATTAAAATTATTAAATTTATTATTAATAAAAAAAAAATAAATTAAGTAATTAGTAGATTAAAAAAATAAACAAGTTCTTCGTTTTAGCTTCGTTAGCAGAGGGGGGTTAAATGTTTTTATTTTCCAGCTGCACTTTCCAGTACAACTACCTTGCTATGACTTTTGAGATGTTACTTAAATGGGTTAACTGATACTAATTAGCTTAATTAAAGTGTTCGAATTAAAAGATTTTAATCATTAGAACTAGCTTTTTCTAAAGAGATTTTGCGAATTCTAAAAAAAAGTAATCTTTAATTTAAGACATAAACTCGCGGCAGTTTCCCCCAAGTTAAGCTTCTTCCCAGCGACAGACAGTTAGTTCATCCCGAATGCATACTTCACCGTTGCGTAGTGATCAACGATTACTCGAAATTCCTTCTTCATGTTGCCGAATTTCAGGCAACAATCCGTTTTAAATTTAATAATTTAACTTTCTTTAATGATTAGCTATTCCTTATTACCTTTAATTAAAGGTTTGGTTTTGCATCACTTTGTAAAAGTTTTCGTGGCACGTCTATAGCCCAGTTCATGAGGGCCATAAAGGCTTGTCTTAGCCCCAAATGAAAATATGTAAAAATCATAAATTGTTAAGTATAAATTAACAACAGGGATTTCGTCCGTTAGTGGAGTTAACCTCACTTCTCACGATACGGACTTACGACAGCCATGCAACACCTGTAAACGAATTTCTTTAATTAAGAAATTACACAATCAAAAGATTGGCTATACAAGAACTGGTAAGGTTTTACGCGTACTTTCGTATTAAATAACATGCTTCACTTCGTTTGCTCCGAGACCGACTAATTTTTTTGGTTTCAGTTTTGCAACCGTACTCGCAAGGCGGAATGGTTATCGTGTTAACATCGTTACTAGTTTTATTATTACTAACAACCACCATTCATCGTTGACAGTGAGAGGTATCTGGGTATCTAATCCTATTTCCTATTCTCACCTTCGTTTCTCAGCGTCAATCATTATTAGATAAAAAGCTTTCACCGTTAGTATTCCCCTTAGTATCTAAAGATATCATCCCTACTCTAAGTATTATTTGGTTTATCCTCTTTATGATTCTAGCTTTAATTCATTTTATATTATCTATTTTAGTTTTTAACTAATAGAGCTATTATAAATAAAACTTTCAAAGCAGCCTACATACCCTTTACGCCTGATTAGGACGATTAACGTTTGCGTCTCTGGCCTTACCGAGTCTTCTGGCACCAGTTTTGGACAACACTAATAGTAAGGTTATATCTTTATTTTTTCCTTACGTTATCATATCACCACTATTAATGATTTTATGATTTCAGTTAGCTAGTTCACTCTTGCGAGCATTGACTAAGATTCTTGACTGCTGGTAGATAATTCTACTTGGGGCATTTCACTCCCAATGTGGCCATTTGTTCTATCAAACATGGCTTTTGATCGTAGGCTTGGTAGGCTTTTACTCCACCAACTACCATTAAACAAAATAAATTGAATCTTATAGCAGAAAATTTCCCTTTTTGAATAAATTAGCTAATTTATCTCTTATTTAATAAATAAGATTATCTCCCATTTAAGGAGTCTATAAGGTATCTAATTTATATTACTCACCTTTACACCTTGTTCTTATCTTTTTAATATTTTAGGAACAACGATTCGCATGTCTTAAAACTACTGAAAAACGTTCAATCAGAACCAAAATTAAATTCTTACTGAGTATTTAGACAAAAATTTTCCTTATTTACTTTAATTAGTAGAAAGGCAAATTTTATTAAATCCTATTTATTTTTTTTTATAATTAGAATTAATAAAATTTATTTTATTTTTTTTTTGTCATATTTTATATGCTATTGCAATTTTTATTATCTTCTTTTATATTATTATTATAAAAATAAAAATTTTTTTAAACTTTACTAAAATACCAAATACCAAATACCAAATACCAAATACCAAATACCAAATACCAAATACCAAATACCAGTATAATTAAATATAAAACAGGAATCCAACATCACATATAGTTAATTTTATGCTTTCTTTTTTATTGCACACAAACACCAGGTGCCTTGGTTCTGTGCCTTATTACTATATTAATTACCCTTTTTGTTTTTAAAAGATTATATTATTAGAAATACTTAGAAAAAAAGGTGAGTTAGATTTATCTATAAGACAAGTTTTGTTAAAAATATTAATAAAAATTAATAAGTTGATTACTGAATTTAACCTAAATATTTAAAGTTAAGGTATAGGTCTAATATTAAATAACTTTATATATACTTTCCTCGCGCTAGCGCACACTAGATCATTAAATAAATCATAAACAAGCTAAAGTGTTAGATTATTATTAAAAAAGTAGATTAAAGTTTAAATTCTCTTTATATTTTACCACAAAATTTCTTTTGTTATTGAAATATACCTATATATATAACCTTGAACCTTCGCTTTAATATTATTATTATTTAATAATAATAATAATATTTACAGTATTAGAAATCTTAACTCTCTTTTAAATTATTTAAAATGTGCAGCTACCTTTTTTTTATTCTTTTTCTTTTTTTTTATGTTTAGATAAATATATAATTACGAGTTGGCGCCTTCTAGACATCTTATTGGACTTGAACCAATACATATTTGCTTCGAAGGCAAAAGCTTTACCATTCAGCTAAAGATGCTTAATTTTTTTTGTTTAATTAAGATAAATATATAATTACGAGTAAAGAGACTTGAACTCTTACAATAAAAATTATGAGTACCTAAAACCCACCCGGCTACCAATTTCGGCATACTCGTTCTATATAATAAAGATTTTTATATATACTTATTTTTCTCCCTATTTTGAATTAAAAAAATAATTACTATCCTAAAGGAAAAATTTTGTATTCTACGCGTTACCTTTTAAATTATTTTGAAGATCAAAACCTTTTACTTCTATTTTTTATTACACTCTTAAATAAAAATTTTTTTACAATTATTATATTTAAAAAACAAGAGTGAGGTGATTCGAACACCTACCAGTGATTTTGGAGATCATTATACTAGCCATTAATACTACACTCTTTTTTACTTTACTGTTAAAAATCTTTTTTCTTAAATATAATTACTAAAATTAAATAAGGATTACTTTTATAGTAAAAAATTTTTACTGCTAAGGCAAAGCATAGAGAGGGGTGTAACGCCAAATTATTTTTTAACATCTGTATTTATTAAACTAATTGCTCCTGATCCTATTTCTAGTACAAATCCTATTGTAAGAACAATAAAGAAAATAATACCTACAGAGAAACCATAAGTAGAAACTTGGTACAGAGTAAGAGCTAAAGGATATAAAATTAGAATCTCAAGATCAAATATTAAGAATAGTAAAGCTACAACCATGAAATGGATTTGGAATGTTGTTCTAGTTTGACCATATACAGGCTGGAAACCACATTCATAGGCAGAAACTTTAGCTTCATCTGGTCTATGTACAGCTAATAAAACATTTAAAGCCAATAAAACAATAGATAATATTGGTATAAATATAAATAGAAAAGTTAAATTACTCATTTTTTAACAATTAAATAAAGATAAAGAAAGTAATTGTGTACTATTTAAGATTAATGATGGTTTAAAGATAAAGAATAATATTGATAATGTTAGTGTAGAAATTAAAAAACTATGGAAATTTGTTAATACTGGTGTTGCTTCTAAGAACTCACCTTTTGTACTTGTATTATTTATTTCTGCGCTTGCGTCTTCTCCTTCTTGTAATACTTTAATTACTTTTAGGTAATATGAAGCACTTATTACACTAACAATTATAGCTACAATAGAGATAAAATAATAACCACTTTGTAATGCAGAATATAATACAAATTGTTTACTAAAGAAACCAATTAGTGGTGGAATTCCTGCCATAGAGAATAAACAAATTGATAAACTTAAACTTAATAGAGGGTTTAAGAAGAACTGTCCTTTAAGATCAGATATATATCTTATATCTCTTATATTAGAACTATTTTTTTCTTCTTTAGATAAGGTATTATTACCATTTGAACTAATAATATAACTTAAACCAATTAGTATTAAGAAAATATTTAAATTTGTTATTGAATATTGTATAATATAGAAAAGAAGTGAATCTATTGATTGTTCAGTATTTATTAATAAAGCTAATAAAATAAATCCTATATGAGAAATAGTACTATAAGCTAAAAGTCTTTTAATTCTAGTTTGAGCTAATCCTACTACAGTTCCTATAATTAAAGATAATAAAGAAGAAACTAATAATAAATTTTTTATGCTTCCTATATTAGAACTTTCTGAGGCGTAGCCCCCCCAACCTATAAAATAAGATGGATCTGTATGTGTTATAAGTTCTAATAATAATATTAAAATAGATATTTTGGGCATTATAGTTAACCAAATTGTAACTATTGTAGGTGTTTCATCATATACATCTGGAGACCAATTGTGTAAAGGTGCTGCTGAGATTTTAAATAAAAAACCTATTATTATTATAATTATTCCTAAATATAATCCTTGTACTATATTATTATAATCAGATGCTGAAATTAAACTATAAATTGATTCAAAATTTGTTAATCCTGTATAAGCATAGATTATACCAGAACCTAATAAGATTAAACATGAAGATAAACCACCTAATAAAAAATATTTTAATCCTGCTTTTGTAGAAGATTCAGAATCTCTGTATAAAGTAGCTAAAACATATAATCCAAAAGATTGTAATTCTATACTTAAATACATTGAAATTAAATCTGAACTTGAAATTAATAAACAAGAACCTAAGGTACTAAATAATACTATTAAAGAATAATCTGTTCCTTCTCCTGCGTTAGCTCCTGTATTATTACTATCACTGAAATTAGAAGAGTTTGTGTATAAAGGCCAAGCTATTAGTATTATAGAACCTATTAATAATAAAAAAAATTCTATAAATACAGAAATATTTGTAATATGGAATAATCCACTATATATTCCTATACCCGATCCAATTGATTGAATATTTAAAGTATTTAAAGATAATACTCCGGCATATAGAAACACTATAGAAGATATTCTAATGAAATATGTATTTGAAATGTTATTGTAAATAGAAGGTAGGGCCTTAGCCACTATTAATGTTAAAATTGAAATAAAAATCATAACTTAGCCACTTTTAGAGAGTAGAGTAACCTTTTAAATAATAATAAAAACTTTTTAAGTATAAATATAGAGGGGTGCAGCTACGCGGCCTCTATATTTCATAAAATAAATATTCTATTAAACAAATTTGCACGCAAACATCAAACATGCACGCATATCCGGCACTGGTGCTCTGGAGCTAAGCTACGGTGCCTTGCTCTTTTGTTTACAAATTGGGAGTATTTATATTACTAGAAAATATTTTCACATGAATATTGTCATAATTAATACAAATAAGTAAACAATTATTAATCTTAGATAAAATTCTATTATAAAACCTTTATTCTCAATTTTGCTTAAATTCTTAATGGATTGCAGCCAATCTATAATAAACAAAGGTAAATAAATAGGTAGATTTAATTTTTTTTTTAATAAGATAAAGAAGTAAATATTTAATATATAATATATAATTAACATTAAAAAAAATATAGTACCTAAAATAAAAAAATTTTTGATATAGACAGTGTATTCTAATTCTAATAAAATATAATTAATATTTAGTGCGCTAGTATCACTAGAAATATATAGTTTAAAATCTATTAATAATAAACCAAAAATAATTAAAATTATACTCTTTAACCAATTAGGTATTCTATTCTTAATCTTTTTCTTTTTAAGAATAGTCCACATAATATAAATATTATTTTTATATAAATAATAGCGTCTAACATATTAATTTTTTTTTGTTATATTTAAAGAAAATTATTCTATGTATCTATTTTTTTTTTTTTTTTTTTTTTTTTTATTAATACTCTTTTAATTATTAATGATTTCATTATCCTATTATTAACTATTAAACTATAATTATTTAGTATATAAAACAATAGAGAACAAAAAATAAATTTATTTTTTAAATATATAAAGAATATTCTTATTTAAAAAAAGAATATTTCATATTAGCGAAATCAGGAGTCGAACCTAATCTGACAGATCATGAGGCTGTAGTGCAAACCCTTACACTATATCGCTTTATTTATATATACTTATATATATACTTTTTTATTTTTTTACTACTGAGTTGACCAGATTCGAACTAGTATGAGCCATTACCAAAAAATGGTGTTTTTCCAATTAAACTACAACTCATAATAATTATTATATATATACTTATATATATATTATATGGAATAAAGGTGATTCGAACACCTAAGGGTTTTAGCCCATACAATTAGCAATTGCACTATCTTACCAATGAATATTATTCCTTAAACTTAAAATTCTTTCTTTTCGCCAGCTATTATAAAATTTTAAGAAAAATATATGTAGCTAAAAACAATCCGCTTATTTTAGCTACTTTATAAAAAAAAATAAAGAAATTTTAATTCTACTAGTTTTTCTTAAATTACAATTCTTATCCTTTTAATAGAAGCTATAAACAAGAAGAAAGAAGAAAGAAGCAAGAAGAAAGAAGCAAGAAGAAAGAAGCAAGAAGAAAGAGGCAAGACGAAAATAAAAAAGGCTGCGCGCTCGCTGCGCCAGCGCAAAGAATTAATATTCTCTTTTGGACTCGAACCAAAATTAACACTTTAGAAGAATGCAGTTCTAACCATTGAACTAAGAGAACTTATATATAAAAATTACTTATATAGTATCTAATTTAGAGTTAAGAAGGAATTGAACCTTTAAACTGTTAGACTTTGCAGGTCTACTACAGAACCATCTGTAAACTTAACCCTGAATAAAAATTTTATATTCTTGCTAATCCTGCACAAATATCTTTATTTTGGTTTTTTTTGAAGACCATCTTCTTAATTTGTTCTTCTAATTTTTTGTCTCCTTTTAAATTTTACTTATCTTATAGGTAGGAAAGGATAGCTAAAAAAGAGAGGAATGGAAGACTTAAAGTAAAAAAAGGTGAGTACTGGCTAGCGAAGCAAGCAAAGCGTACAAAACATTTTATGTTTATAAACTTAAACTACTGCTGTAATTAGGGAATAAGGGGGTTATATATAATATATAACTATTAATTTTTTTTACTTAATTTAGTAATATAAGTTCTAATTACTTGTTGTAAAGTAAATGTTGGTAAAATATATTTAGAAAAAATAAAGATTATAGAGAATAATACTAGAAAAGCAAATAATAGTTGATTAAAGAAAAAAAAGGGTATTAATTGAGGCATATTTTATATAAATTATATATTTTTTTCTCTAAATTCAAAATTAAAGAATTATTTCATTTTGAGCTTTAAAGAGATTTCTCTGCCCTTTTTTTAATTTGAGCCTTAAAATATAGTTTTTATAAACTATATTAAAATTATAAATGAGAAATTTAGATAGTTATAATTAATTTAAATTTAGATAGTCTAATTAAATTAATTATATACTTATTATTATTTTTATTGTCTCAACATAAAGCCCCCCAAAGACAAAAAAAAAAATACGCAAAAGTGCGAATTGAAGAGAGAGGGGTAAAATTTTATTATTTAAACACAATAATTATATATTGGGAAGTAAAAAATAAAATTAATAATAAGCAAAGCTAAGCAAAGCTAAGCAAAGTATTGATTCTACTATAATAAATAATATAGTTGTACCTTTATAAAATCTAATTATTTTTTTATTTATATTAATTAGATTTTTCAAAATAATTTAAGATTGTACAGGTAGCATTTTGAAAGCGTGGAAAGGAATTGGGCTTTGTAATGTCCATTCTAATGTGTTTGCTGTTTGAGCTTCATTATTTAAAATAGCATCACTAGTAAAATAAGCTGGAACTTGCCAAGGATTATTTGTACTTTCAGGTTGATTAGCAAAGATATCATAAATAATATAACCAAATAATACTGTAGCTACTACAGAAATTAAAGATCCAAAACTAGATACAGCATTCCATCCTGCAAATGCATCTGGATAATCTGGAATTCTTCTTGGCATCAATTGTGTTAATCCTAGGTCTTCGAATAATTCGACTTCTCAACCTAGACTCCTAGCCTTACGGTATTTAATTTAATAAATAGACTAAAAATTTTATTAAATTTTTATAAGTCCTAGGTTCAGACTATGTCATTCAGTGTTTAATATTTATACAAATAAATTTAATATATTTATATTTTACACTGATTGGGCGCTTCTGTTAAAACTTTAACAGTACAAGATTATTGTTAATACTACTCACTTGTTAGTCGTTGAACGTTTTTATTCCGAAACTAAATTATTAATAGCTGTATTGAAATAAACTTCGCTGCAAATTATCCTATAAATATATAGGACTTTCTTGCAATTCACCCAATTTTCTAATAGAAACTTTAAGGGTAACTATAGAGGCATTAAAATTTAATATAATTTTAAACGTGAAAAAATTTTATTTTTAAATGGTAAACCGTTTTTCAAATATTTAGCTAGAGTATCCTTACCCATTTTAAATTCTTTTGAACACTGTACTGTTGAATATTGACCTATTAAAATTTTAGTAGAAAAATCATAAACATACACCAACTTAGTTATTTTAGCTAAGGTATTACTTGATTTTTTTACTCCATACTGTGGATTATTAATACCAGCTTTATTACGACTTTGCATATTTAAAAATTCAGTTGAAAAAGTTTTACCATACATTGGATTTAATTTACCAGAACGGTTAAGTTTAAATTCCTTTTTATGTTTAAAACCTAGAGTAGTACCAGCTGTAGGTGAATTATTTAATTTACAGTTTAAGTATTTATTAAAAAGAATATCTAAATAATATTGTTCTCTTTCTAACATAAAAGTTTTAGTTACAGAGCCCGTAGGACCTAAATCTTCTAAAATTATTAAAACAAAATTATTGTGTCCATACTTTTTTAAATTATTATAAATAGGAAGATTTCGAGTTAGAACGCTAGGGCTCCAATAGGATAATAAACGAATAGAACCTCTTCAAGCACTTCCAACATATAATTTTCCATTTATTAAATTAATTCACTGATAAATAACAGTTCTATTTCGATTTTCAATTCCAATTAAATTACGATTTAAATTAGGCTTATAAATTCGTACAGGTTCAGCTAAAAATTTCGGCAAAATATGTGGACCATAAAAAATAATAGGTAGGCTAAGCACAGAGTAACTAATATTTAAATCAGTATTATAAATTAGTGTTAAAGCTCCTAAATTTTCTAAAAAAATAAAAATATTTTCACTGCGAAGCTGCCCTCCCCACATGAATCCTAAAGATAAATTAGAGGGCAGAATAAAATTTGATATAATTTCATATATACCGGCCAATCCTAAGAAATGTTGAGGGAAGAAAGTTAAATTAACCCCAACAAATAGAGTCCAGAAATGAATTTTTCCTAGGAAATCATTAAATGATCTTCCTACAATTTTAGGTGTCCAATAGTAAAATCCTGCGAATAGTGCAAATACTGCTCCCATTGATAATACATAGTGGAAGTGAGCAACTACATAATATGTATCATGGAATGCAACATCTAATGAAGCATTTGATAAAATTACTCCAGTTAACCCACCTATAGTGAATAAAGCTAAGAATCCTAATACAAATAGTAAAGGAGTATTATATCTTAAACTTCCACCGTATAATGTAGCTAACCAACTGAAAATTTTAATTCCAGTAGGTACTGCAATTACCATTGTAGCAGCAGTAAAGTAAGCTCTTGTATCTACATCTAAACCTACTGAGAACATATGGTGAGACCAAACTAGGAATCCTAAAATTCCAATTGAGAACATAGCATAAACCATTCCAATGTAACCAAAAATTGGTTTTCCTGAGAATGTTGAAACTATGTGACTAACTATACCGAACCCTGGTATAATTAAAATATAACAATAATTTTGATTAATCTAATATTTTTATTAGTAAATAAATTATACCTCTTGCAGTTATTTGCTTTACTAGCAAATTTGCCTTATGTAATATTTAAAGCGAGGATTTCCTTTGTTTCTGTTAAACAACTGAATTATTAATAAACTATTATAATTAATACTCAAGAACTTAACATCCTTGTTAGGACTTTATTTTAAACTGTAAAATTAGTATTATCAATTTTTCTATTCATTGTATTTTTTAATTTAATAATTTTTTCAATTCCATTTTTGTTTAAATGATTTCTATCTTGAATTATTAAATAAGCTTTTCTTCATTTTAAAAAATTAACATGTTTACTAGATAATAAATTATAATAATCAAAATAATTGATAACCTTTTTAGCTGACCCAAAAGAAGTAGATCCGTAATAGTAAGTATCTTGATTTTTTCTATATCCTATATTACCTCCAAAATAATTTTTCAATAATAATAAAATATCATCTTTTTTGATCTATCTGAAAATTTAACCGTACTTCTATTTTATTTTTACGATTAAGAATTTTTATTTGAAAACTAGCATCTGCATCAGCAAATCCTGCTAACCAATGGTTTTTAAAATTATTACTTGTATCTATTTTAAAGTTTATATTTTTTTTTAAATCAGCAAAATAACTATGATTTAAAACGTTATTAATTATTTGATTAAATTTATTTTCGCTTCTAATTTTTCCATTTATATAATTAATAACTTTTGTCAAACCTTCTCTAGAGGAAATGACTAGTATAAAAGCATTTTTATCTTTAACTTTTTTAACATTTCCATAACCTAATCTTTCTTTAATATAATAAGCTAAAGGAGCATCTAAAGAATGAAATACAATTACTAATTGTTGTTGATTACTAAAATGACCATCACCATCAATTAAACCAGCTAAATAATATCCAAATTGATCTTCGCTTATAGGTTTTAAATGTTTTGGTTCATGAACAGATATATTTTTAATATTTTCTGTTATTTTTACAGTTTCGTTGCGTAAAGTCTCTGAGGTACCACTTTCTAATATTTTAAGAATGGGACCTGCTGATAAACTCCATTGTTTTAACTTTTTTACTATATCATTTAAGAGGGAGTATTTAAAACATACCTTATAAGGGAAAGAAGTTGTTCCAGCAAATAGCAACGTTAAGAAGCCTATATATTTGACTTCAGGGTGACCAAAGAACCCATTCCCTAAAACCTTAGATTTATATTATATATGACTCTCTCTAAGGTCCCTGTACTACCGATTATTCTCATATAGAGCACAGTAGCCTTATGTAAAATAGGGAATCGACTGTACATTAAGCATCTTTGCAGATACCCACAAGTGACCCAGTCTGTAGCGATAATTTAGATTACCGACGGTCTTGGTAGGAGTATACGTTGACCGTATTCACTTGTATCGCCGATGAACATATCTGTTCACCCTTACGCCTGTCAGGGTAAGCATACTTAGAGGCTGTTTCTCTCTAAAGATTGCACAGCATAGTATAGTATGGACTAGAATAGTGGTATACTAAGCCTTACGGCAATAAAAAGTATTCATTCTAACAGGTCTTTATATAATTGATTACACCTGCCTATTAGATTTTCACAACTTGTCTTACTGAATTTTTATTAAAAAAGAGAAAGATTACATTGAACCACATCCTTTATTCCCGTTAGGAAACACTATTTTATACTGTTGATTGTAGCTGCTTTGGCTTTCAGCACAACTCGCGATTCTGGTGAAAGATGTTCTCCATTAAGAATAGCGCTGTGAACTTCTCGCCAGATTTGGTACGATTTAGCTTTTTTAGTTTGTAACGGGTGACTGTCAAAATATTTTAACACTTGTTCCATGTTACGAACACCATTAACTGTTAGTTCGTTGACCCCTATTACAGAATGTGGACGAACAACACCACCAATAAGCGTAGTAATATGTGTTAGTACTGTTAAATTTGTTTGCCCTAATTGTGCCAAAAGATATCGGAATCTGTACGCTTTGGAATTACCTAAAAAAGAACAAGTAAAGCAACCTTCAGCGTCAGTGAAACCAGATAGCCAAAAACCATCAAATGTAGGAGTAACTAATGATGGAAGAAACTCTATTACTTGAGTTGGTCGCCGTTTATTGAAGGCTTCAAGAAATAAAACAAAACTAGCTTGTTTAAGAGGAAACACAAGATTTCCATTAAAGAGAGCAATTAGTAATGTAACATTAGCAATATCTTCCACTACAAAGCGGCTTGTACGAGGCCCTTGTTTAATTACTCGGCCAAATCCTAGGTTATCTCGAATATATTCGAGAACTTGTACGTCACCTGTACTTTGTGTAATTACAAATGTAGAAGTTCCACGACTGTTTACTGAAAAACAGCCATCTCCTTCTGTAAATCCCACCAGCCATTCTAAAAATGATTGACTAGGTACTTTAGCGTTAGGGTATTTTTTATTATATTGCACATAGAACGTACCAAAGCGAAACGGCGAAGTTTCACCAATAGCTACAACAGGTATAGTGTAAATTTTTGTTGTTAAGAATAGGTGTTGGTATAAGATAGGGTCTCCACCTCCAGCAGGGTCGTAGAAGCTAGTATTAAAGTTTCTATCTGTTAAAAGCATTGTGATTGCACCAGCCAATACAGGTAGAGATAATAATAATAAAATAGCTGTTACAAATATAGCCCATACAAATAAAGGTAATTTATGTAAAGACATACCGTTTGTTCTCATATTTAAAGTTGTACTTATGAAATTTATAGCACCTAATAGAGAAGAAACTCCAGCTAAGTGTAGACTAAAGATAGCTAAGTCTACAGAACCACCTGAATGAGATTGGATTCCTGCTAAAGGAGGATAAACTGTCCAACCTGTACCTGCACCATTTTCTACCAATGAACTCATTAATAATAAAATTAAAGATGGTGGTAATAACCAAAATGAAATATTATTTAATCTCGGGAAAGCCATATCTGGGCTACCGCAGTGGATAGGTAAGAAGTAATTCATATTTTTATCTTATTTATTTCAAATAAGATTGGACTATATCTTCACCCAAAAATATAAAAAACTTGGGGCGCTACGTGTAGTCTCTGAGGATCCTACTAAATTAAAATATATAATTTTTGGTTTCCTGCGTATTGTTCATTTATGTTATTAATAACAACATTAATCTTAATTATTAAGACCACTGTACACTTATTTTTATTAAACAATAATTAAGTTTTCAGTAAATTCTATAAGATTACTTTAGAAAATTTTCGCAAATAGTAGCGTAATAAGAATGACTTTACAATCAAACACGGCAATTATTCTTTATCCTTTTGTTTTTTAGTTTATGTGCCATCGTTGAGGCATCGCTTAAAAAGATTAATTAAAATAACTATTATTTTTATAATAAGTGATCCCACACAAAAGTTGTTCTTGTTTTATTAAAATCAGTTCTAATTTTAATAGCAGTATCTAAATAAGAAGTAGTAATTTTATTTAAATTTTGTAATTCTAAAACATTAGCCCAATCTTTATAATCTAAATATTTAGAAGAAAGAAGCGGATATTTATTAAAATAATCACAAACTTTAGAATTACTTGATTTATTACTAGAAATAACAGTAAAACTATAGTAAATTTTATCTTTAATTAGTCTAGATCTACTATAAACTGTAACACCTAAAAATAATCCTAATTTAGACATAATTGGAAAGAAACTGGCTTTTTTCCTTCAGAATCAGCCTTATGATAGTTTTGATTAATTTCTAATCTATAATATAATTGAACCCTTGTTGAATTTTTATTAGTCCTTTTATATATATTAATAGAAAAATTACCATCAGCATCTGTAAAACCAGAAAACCAACTATTGTTTTCTATAGGTGAAATATCTAAAGGTTTATTTTCTAGTATACTTAATTTAGATATAATTAATTTAGTAGAAGAAAGCATAGTATCCTTATTTTTAATAATATAAAAATTTAACCATTCTATAGCTCTATTTAATGCTTCTATTTTAGGAGTTCTCATAAAACCATTAATTATATAAATTATAGTAAAAATACTTACAATATCTTGTATTTGCCATAGAACATAACCTCTTTCAGGTTTAATTAAAACATGTCCACATTTAGTAATATTTTGTAAATAATTAGCTAAAGGTAAATCAGCTTTTGAAAACTACAATAATTTTAGGTGAATATTTTTAGAAGAACTATTTATATCATGAACAGAGATTGTACCATCCCCTTCAATTAAACCAGCTAAATAAGGACCTATTTGAGATCTTAAAACGTGCAGGCGCATATTGTTTATATTATTTTGCAGCGTTTCAGCTGTACTATTAGAACAAGGCACCAGCTCCTGTGTATTTTCTGAGACTGAGACAAATTTACAATAGTTATTTTTTAATAGCGGTAGACTAACATCTAGATTTTTATGTGCAAACGCCATCCTATTACTATTAATTAATTTTAAAAAACCGCTTAATGACACAATATTTAACAAAAGAGAATATTTTGTATTACCAAAACCTCCTACTAGACCCGGCATTACCATAAAGAAGATCATGATAAAGGCGTGAGCAGTAATTATTACATTGAATAATTGGTGGTCACCTTGTAGGAATTGTACTCCTGGTGATGATAACTCTAATCTAATTAGAACTGAAAAAGCAGTTCCAATCATCCCTGCAAAAACAGAGAATATTAGATAAAGAGTACCAATCTCTTTAGCATTAGTAGAATACAACCACCCCACTAATGCCAGGAAACTCCTACCTTTACAATATTAGCCCATAATAATAAATTTAAAAAGAAAAACTTTTCTTTTTTTTAGAAAACACCTGGGCTCGAACCAGAACTTTCCCTTAAAGGGGGACACTCAAACCACTCGAGTTCTGTTTTCTGAATTAATTCACGCTAGCTTTGCACGCTCGCAAGCACCAGGATACCTGATGCGGTGCCTTGTTTTATACTAATCTTTTTTTTTTTAATATAAGATTAATAAATAACTACTTAAAAAAAAAGAATTTTTTTTTTATAAAAAAAGGATGACCCCAGCGCGAAGCAGCCTTCACTTAATTTATTTTTTTATTGTAAACATAAAAAAAAGGGGGTGCAGCTTAAAAAAAAAAAATTTTTTTTTTTAATATTTAATTTAAATTAATGTAAGCTTATAGCGTCTCTTAAATAAGAACATACTAATAATGTGAATACAAAGGCCTGGATTAAAGATACTGCTAATTCTAAACCAATTAAAGCTAAGAAAATTACAAAAGGAATTAAAGTAACTACTGCAACTATTAAGCTTCCTGAGAATAATTTAAATAAGTAAGTAGAAAGTATTTTTAATAATGTATGTCCAGCCACGATATTAGCAAAAAGTCTTACTCCTAGAGAAACTGCTCTAGCTAAATATGAAACTAATTCAATTAAAACCAATAAAGGTACTAAAGCTAAAGGAGTTCCAGCTGGTATGAAGAATGAGAAGAATTTTACTTTATGAATTGATAAAGCTAAAATTGTTACACCAATAAAGATTGTAACACTTAACCCTAAAGAAACTACTCCACTTGCTGTTACTGCAAATGAATAAGGAACATTAGATATTAGATTACCAACTAAAATAAAGAAGAATAAAGAGTATACAAAAGGTAAATAAACTTCACTGTTTGCTCCAATTTGTTCTCTAACCATTGCATTCAAGCTTGCAAATGAAGATTCTAAAGATATAGACCATTTATTTGGTATTAATTTTGAGTCATTATTACCGTATAAGTGTATTCCTAATACAATTAATAAAATAAAGCAAGAGTATAATCCTAAATTAGTTAAAGTTAAATTTAGGTGACCTAAGATAGGGGCATTTAATCCTATTAAACTAACAACTTCGAATTGGTTTAAAGGTGATAAAATAAAAGTTTGTAACATTGTTAATAATTTTTTTTATTTTGGCTATTTATATAATTAAAATTTTTATATTAAAAAATATAAAATTTACGAGTACTCAGATTCGAACTGAGGAAGTCTACTTGGAAGGTAGAAGTTATACCACTTAACTATACTCGTTTTATTTACCTACTTTTTTCTAAACTATCTATTTCTTTTAAAATAATATTTTTGTTTTTTCGCTTTTTATATTTTTTTAGTTTAAAAGAAGAATTAGTATTGAGACTAAAAATAAATAAGTAAAAGAAGTATTTATTTTTATAAAAACAAAAAGTATACAATATAAAGACTTTAGCATAATGGTTAATGCAGTTCGCTCATAATGGATATTATAAGGGTTCAACTCCCTTAGGTCTTATTATTCTACTCTAGCGAAATTAAAAAAATGAATGCTAAATATTGTACAAGGCACTCTCGTAAGGGTCCCGAATGGAAAGGTGCAAAATAAAAAAGGTAGTAAAATTTTTATTAAGGGCATTTGGTCGAGTCTGGTTTATGGCGCTCGTTTTGAAAACGAGTACTTTAAAAAAGTCGTGAGTTCAAATCTCACAATGCCCTATTATACCTCTAAACGGTAGATGACAAAATGGACAGTCGCTCCTTTTGGGTGGGAGACATATTGCGCGTTCGAGCCGCGCCTACCGTGTATTTTTTAAATAATAATTAATTTAACTAAAAAGAAAATTAAATCGCAAGCCTTAAAGCGAAAAGTTAATATAAAAAATTTATTTTAAAAGGAGTAGAAAATTAATAAATAAGATCTTATGGCTGAGTGGTTTAAGCGAGGTACTGTTAATACTTTTTACAGGGGTTCGAACCCTCTTAAGATCTATTAAATATAATATAAAAAAATATATAATTTAAATTTATTAGTAGGGAATGGCGAAGCAAGGCGTCAGCACATTTTTATTATTATAGTAAATAAAGTAAAATTTTTATATATATTTTACAGCGAACATGTTGAAATTTGGTAAACAATCTTCTCTTAAGCAGAAGTGGGAGGTATCCCTTAAGAGTTCGAGTCTCTTTGTTCGTAATAAAATATTTTTTTATTATATAAATATTTATAAAACTTACTTTATGCAAACAGCTAAAATAAAAAGAGATTAAAATTAAATTTTAATTTAGGTAATAACGTTTCAGATTTCCCCGGCGCAAATATTAAGGTCCTTTAGTATAGTGGTTCGTACAGCTCCCCTTCAAGAAGCTAGGATCAGTTCAAATCTGATAAGGATCAAAAAAAAAATATATAACTAATTATATATTTTAAGGTAAGATTAGTTTAATTGGCAAAATGACGTCTTGTGGCGACGATGTTCAGAGTTCAAATCTCTGACCTTACCCTTTATTAGTATAATTTTTTTCTTAGACTCATGAAAATAAAAGCGCTAAATTAATAATAAAAAAATAATTTTTTTTATACACTTTGTATCTAATAATCTATAGTATTATAACAGAGGTTCAATACCTTTACTTTCTATGGAATTTTTATCTTTATAACCCTCCCTATGTTTCCGCTAGCACGTAAAAAGTTTTAAGACTAACTTAAAAAAAAAGCCTATATTAAATATTGAGTTTCTATTTTCTTCATTAAAGGTGCATAGAATGAAAAGAATATTAAAATTTTTATTCTAATAAAAAATGATACTAAAAGAGTATTAAAATTTATAAAAAAAAAAAATAGATAAATTGAGTATAAGGACAAAAAAATTAATTAAAAAAAAATTTAATATGTTAGACGCTATTATTATTTATATAAAAATTTTATTTTTATATAATGTTAGCAGCAGCAAAATATATTGGAGCAGGAGTAGCTTGCTCTGGACTAATTGGAGCGGGAGCAGGAATCGGAACAGTTTTCGGTTCTTTAATCTTAGCTACAGCTAGAAATCCACAATTAAGAGGACAATTATTCTCTTACGCTATCTTAGGTTTCGCTTTAGCGGAAGCTACAGGGTTAGGCGAATAGCCCTGTATAAACTGGGTGAATTGCAAGAAACACTTTAAATTTTAAAGTCAATTTGCAGCGAAGCTTAATTCAACATCAAATAGAATTTTCTATATTGTTCTGTAATAAATCAGAATGAATTAAGAACGTTCAACGACTAGAAGGTGAGTAAATGTTAACAATAATCCTTCATAAGCGCCCAGCATTATATTAAAAAAAAATATATTGAAGACATAGTCTAATCAACAACGTGAGTTGTTGTAAAAAAAAAAAACATTACTTCTTCGGAATAATGTTTTAAATACGAATATTTAAATATAATTCTTTTTCTTTTGTTTTGTGCGCTAGCGCCGCACTTGAGGTGGTGCCTTGTTAAAAAAAAAATCTAAGAATATTAATTTATTAAAGCTGAAAAAAAAAATTTTTTTTTTTAATTAGAAATGCAAATTTAAATAGAACAACTCCTCAAAACCAATAATTGTAGTAGTCGCTACGCGGTAAGGATATTGAAACAAATATTACAACTATTTATTTATAATTCTATAAGACAAGTCACCAGGTGCAGGCTAAACCTATAAATTTTTATTTTAGAAGGGAAAGGATTAAAAAAAGAAAAGAATTAAAATGTATTCGCCCTAATGATGGCATTCTTATTATTATACTCTTAATTATTTAAGATATTATAATTTCATCTTTACTTATTTTTTAACAGAATAAGTATAAATAAAAAGAAGTTTTTATTATTAGAAGAGGAAAACCCTCTTATATTTTTAAAATAATAAAATAAACTAAAAAAAAAAAATTATAGGGCAGGTGATCCGATTGGTAATGGTGATTCTCTGTAAAAGAATTGGTTAAATCCGTAAAAGGTTCGATTCCTTTACTGCTCATTAAAAAAAAAAATAAATATTATTTTATACCCCTCTAGCTAAAGCTAGAAAACTAAAAAATAAAGTTAGTATCTTTTAAAAAACATTAATAGGGAAATATGTAAAATTAAAACGGTTACTTTAAAATAACCTTATCAAGATAAGGTTCAAAACTAAGCCACTTAATACTCTTAATACCCTTATTATTGTTTTTCGTTGAAAGAGTATAAGTTTTTGAGGTTAAGTTGGAATTAATAGACCTTTTTAAGACCACTCCGCGCTGACGCAATACTTCTAAATAAAAATTTTTTCATATTAAATTTTATACTTTTCGATCTTAATCTACTTTTTTAATTTAATTAGAATTAGAACTATGAAGCAAAAACGGTGTTGCCTAATTAAATAGCTGTAGTGTTGTAATTAATAGCTGCTTAGCAGCTATTATAAAAAATTTCCTTATATAAAATTAAAACATATTATTTAAGATATAAATATGAAGCATTAAAAATAAATTTATTTTTAATGCTCCTATCCTGAGCCTGTACCCGTCAGGGGGTTTTAATTATTTTAATTTATTGAGAAGCTGAATCTATCCATACTAAGAAGTCAGGAGAAGAAACTGCTTCAACTACTATAGGCATAAACCCATGCCAAACTCCACAAATTTCAGAGCATTGACCGTAGAAAGTTCCAGTTCTTTCAGCTAAGAAAGAAACTTGATTTAATCTTCCTGGTACTGCATCTAATTTTAAACCTAATGAAGGTACAGCAAAAGAATGGATAACATCTGCACCAGTAAGAATTAATCTAATATGGCAATCTACAGGTATTATTAATTTATTATCTACATCTAATAATCTAAATTGCCCTAATTCTAAATCAGATTCTGGTACCATGTAAGAATCAAAATCAATAGAATCTCCTTCATCTGTGATGAAATCTGAGTATTCGTAACTCCAGTACCATTGGTGCCCTACAACTTTAATTGTAAGAGTAGGTGAAATAACTTCATCCATTAAATACAATAATCTGAAAGAAGGGAAAGCAATTGCAATTAAAAGTAATGCTGGTGTAATTGTCCATATTAATTCTAATACAGTTCCGTGTGTTAAATATTTATAGGCTATAGGGTTTTTAGTTGAACTATAATTATAAGCTAAAGAAAATAGAACCCAGAAAACAGCAAAACTAATAACTATTAAATAGAATCCAATAGTATTATGTAATGTAACTAGTCCCGTGAAACCTGGAGCTGCACTATCTTGGAAACCTAATTGCCAAGGTTGAGCTGCATCATTAAAAACAGTATTAAAATTTGAAAATAGTGTCATTTTTTATTAGATTTTTCGATCTTAATTTACTTTTTAATTTTTTGCTATATCTTTATCCTTTTCTACTTTGTCTTTTCTTTTTGTCTTTTTGTCCCTTTGGCTCAGAAGTTAGAAGTCTGAAGTAAAGAGTAAACAAGGCACTGCACCTGCCCCTACGGGACCCTGGTGCTAAAAAGAAAGAAGAAGGAAGCAAAGCGATACGTCAAATTTAATTAATTTATAGAGCTGTAATTTTGTGTTAATAATGGTCGCAGCATTAATAAACTACTAAAACAAATTTTCACTAAAAATTTTTAACCTTGCAAACTTCTTATTCTTATTGCTTCGCAGAAGAAGCGACTAATTTAATTCTAGGTCTATATGCTGAGTATTTATTAGTATTTATTATTTATTTAGTTTTTAAATAGCGATAATATAGTTCATAATCTTTTAAGTAAGAATAATGAAACACTCAGCTTCTTAAGATTTTTCTTTGATGTAAGATTCTTAGGTATAAATATATATTATACTAATCTAGGGAGTAAAGGAATCGAACCTTTCTCTTTAATGTGTAAAATTAACGCTTCAACCGCTAAGCTAACCCCCTTTTAATACTAGGCTAGCAATGCGCTATACTTCGCCAGCTAAGTATTAATTTTTTTAATTTTTTATAACACTATCTTTGAAACACGATATTAAACAAAAGAGACTCGAACTCTAAAGAAAAATTTTAGGCACCAATGCCTTGTTTACTTTTACTTTTCTTCAGTTTACTTAAAAAATAAATAACTGTATTGTTTTTGATCGTTTTCTTTTAATTATTAATTATTTGTCCGATAATTTTATTTTTATGTAAATACGAAGGCGCCGCGCTAGCGCCAGTGCAATAAAAAAAAAAGTTTTTTTTTATTTGCAAGCTAGTAGGCACGCAAGCACTAGGAGCCCTGGTATAAATACCAAAACAAAAAATATATATAAATATAATAACAACCGTTAACATCTAGTTTTTTTATAAATTAGTACTGCTAAACTAATATTTTACAATAAGCACATTTGCAGCCTATCTAGAAATGTTCTATTTCTTAATTAAATTAACCTTTTTAAATAAAATTTAAAAATAAAGTTAACTATTAGTATCCAGGGCTTAGATTCTTGCTTTATAGACATTCAGCACTTATCTATTATGTTTGTGGCTACCCAACTATGCACTCCTGTTTTGAACCTTCTTAATCATAACCTCTGCCTTGCGGCTAAGGTATTTAAATCTAAAAACTTTTTCGCAAAAAAAAGTTAAAAAGGATTTTCCCCTACCACTATTTTATTAGTGATAAAGTCCCTGCAAAACAGTATTAACAATTGGTACACTAGAGAAACACAGCCTATTGGTCCTTTCGTACTAGAAGGTCTGACCCTTTTACTAATTATTCCTCCAGAAGATAGGGACCATACTGACTCACGTCGTATTAAACCCAACTCACGTAACCTTTTAATCGGCGAACAGCCGAACCCTTCCAAGCTTCTTCCCCCGGAGGATAGGTTGAGTCGACATCGAGGTGCCAAACAGCCGAGACAATGTGTACTCTCGTCGGCTATCAGCCTGTTATCCCTAGCGTAACTTTTATCAATTGATCCCCGTCTATCCCATATTATAGCGAGGGGTCACTATGCCCTACTTACGTATCTGTGCGACTTTTAGGTCTTTCAGTTAAGCATGCTTACCGCCATTATACTCTGCGCAACCCTTCACTGGTTGATTGATCTCCATTCAATTTCTAGCTATACCTTTAAAAAATTTATATGGTTAATTTATAGCCTAACTCTTGACCCTAAATAAATATAATATTTACAAAGGGATCACTAATATACATATATACTCATAATTAAATAAGCATAAAATATATTAGCCGAAAGAGAAAGTTTTTATTTTTTTAATCTATGTACTTTTCTCTCTAATAAAATTTTGGTTAAGTATTAAAAAAACTTTTGGTTATTATTTAATTAAACTTTGATTATATTTTAATAAAGAAAATAAGTTTTTTGTATTAAGCATAAATGCTTTATTTTTAATAATTATTTATATCTATTTGGATGTACTTTGCTACTCTATTAAAGACGACCGCCCCAGTCAAACTGCCAATTAGTCAACTCTCCCTTCCTATTTGTATAAGGTCAAGGTAAACACAAACCCAACCTTAATTATAAGGTTTCCAATATTCGTCTTTCGACTTATCTATTTTCTATTGAAAAAGGTTGTTCTAGATTCATGTGATAACTAACTACAGTAAAGCTGCATAGGGTCTTCCCGTCCCCCTGGAGGTAACGCGCATCTGCACGCGTAATTCAATTTCACTGAGCAAGTTGTAGAGACAGTGAGACCATCGTTACATTATTGATACCGGACCACATTTAATGGCCAATTTATTTTGCTACCTTAGGATCCTCATAGTTAAGACCGCTATTAACCAGATTTTCAATTAGTCACAGTTTCCTATAACCTCTTTTATATTAATGGCATCGGGCAAATTTCACACAGTATACTATCATATTAATGATTGCACTGTGATGTGTTTTTAGTAAACAGTCAGCCTCCTATTCTGTGCCACCGCCTTATGCTTAATTTTTAGCAACAATTGCGGTTCCTCTTTTCGTCAAACTTATGAGGTGAATTTGCCGAGTTCCTTAACTTTTAGCTCTTCGCCTTAGTATACTCTACCTACGAACCTGTGTCGGATTAGGTACGGTAGTATAATTTATAAAGTTTTTATATAAATATAAAAAGAATATAAAAAATAATATTATTTTCCTGGTCCTTTAAATTAAAAAGGACTTTCTATTATATACTCATCAGCCAGAACTTTGGTTCTGGACCTTAGAGGCCGCATTAATACAATTATGTTAAACATTACATTGAAAACCTTTCGTATTCGGCGAGAAGTATTAAAACTTCTTTACGTTACTCATGTCAGCATTCTCTTCAGTAACTTTAAGATAATGAAACACAATCTTTTTATAAGTTATACTGAATGTTCTACTACCTAGATTTAGAACAAATTTAATTTTTATTCTAAACCAACACGATATCGGTTGATTGTTTAAGACCCGTTAAATTTTCGGCGCTACTATCTAGATGCTGATGCGTTGTTACATACGATCATTAAAAAAGCGACTACCAGGCTCATTCACAGCTGTATACGATATTGCTACGTCCTTAATTTCACTTAACAATCATTTGGGACTTGATCTGTGTTCTCGGCTGTTTCCGTCTTGACTGCCCAACTTAGCATGAACAGTCCGAATATCCACCAACAATTTATGTAATTCCGAGATTCGCTTCCAAAGGTAAGATTTTTTGAGGTCCCCACAACCTAAACGCCTAAAAGGTATTTATAGTTAAAAACTACAATCCTTAAACTTGTTGGGAATTGCCTTGCTGTACCTCCATAAATTTTTGTGTGGATGCTGTACTTAAATATGTTTTGTAGAAAACCAGCTATCACCAGGTCAGATTGGCATTTCACCGCTTACCAAAACTCATCGGAGAGTTATGCAACACTCACCCGTTCGATCCATTATAATCTGGTCTTGGTAAGATCACCTGGCTTCGGGTCTAATAGAAGTAACTAATCCATCACTATTTTAAAAAAATTTTATTTTAATTTTAAATTATAG